>VYXB01009812.1:55901-218680 GCA_013397135.1 Pachyramphus minor | reverse complement strand
AAAATAAAACACAAGGAAAAATTGCAAATTTTGAATGAAACTGTCAGTTGTTCTGATGATATGCATTCGGAGAATTGATCTAATTAGCTAATAAATGCACAGAACTACTGACAGTTATTTAAAAATGTTATGGAGAAGTTCCAGAGATTTAGACATGGTATCAATCTTCCAGCATTTGACCCTGGTAATTACTGCTTTGTAAGTCTAATTTCAAGCCTTCTACACAACAAAATGTGTTTCAAGGAAAAAAAAAACAAAGCCCAAACCAAACCACAAGAGGAACAAAAATAAACCCCTAACCATGTAGAAGGAATCAGATCTATCAGTAACAAACTCTGTGAGCTTGTAGAAAAACAAATCATTGCAGTCAAACTTGATTGATTTTCTCAAGAAATCAGAGAAAGAAATTAAAAAACAACAATAACAGAACAGAAAACATATCTGGATTACATTAAAACACTGGCTATAGCATCAAGTCATTGAAGTAATTTTGAAAATTAAAAATGGCAGAGCAGAAGTAGGATATGGGGCCATAGAATATAATGACAGTGGAGCAGAAAGTTGGTGGGATGTATCTAAAACAACAGAGGAATCAAAAGCAGACTGAGACTCACCAGCCTCCCTAGCAGTGCCTCGATGGAAGGAAATGGGCAGGATCTAAAAGATATTTGGGGCAGGTGGTGCTGCAAGCACCTGTGGAGTAAAAAAAATTCTAGCAGGAAGGGATACTCAGCAGCTATATAATATAATTAATCCATGTCCAAGCTATAAAAAATACAAGGCAATGTGCTGTCGTGGCACAAGCAAACATGGCATCACACTGGGAACAATAAAAACCTGAGCATTAATCTTTAGCTCTGCTGCAGATTTCAGGTGTGATGGTGGGCAAGGCCTCATAAGGTTTTTGAGTTTCACCTTTTTCTACAGCTGTTGGCCATTTAATGAATAGAAGCTTTAAATCCTTCATAATAGGCAAGATTTCTATTCAGCATTTGTACCTCACCCCATCTAGTCTACAGCCTCTGTTAACTCTTTTCCATACAAAAGCATGGCACCAATGTAAACAGACAAAATTTACTTACATCTGGTCTAGTAAGAGAATGAATTATTGTATGATTGAACATTACTTCCATGAAGTAATATCCACAGTTTCCCTTGTGAAGCAGCATTTATACACCGTTCATTCAAATAACAAATGGAAAATAGATCTTGTGTAGTAGAGAAAGATGCATTTCCCTGTTTCCCATGTATTTGCATAAAATTCCTAGGGGGATGGGATATTTATTAAAAAAAAATATTAAAACAATTGTATTGTCCAGGTTTAGAACGCTAATGCTAACAGGAAAATGTGGAGAGGATATGAAACCTCATGCATCAAAGATTGTTCCATTCTCTTTCAGTGAAAGCTGAATTAGCTTGCATTTCACACAGGGTAAGAGCTCAGTTTCCCAAGAGCAGGTGACCCATTGACATTTCAAGATTTATATTACCATGTGCTCACCTTACCTTACCTCTCCACCAGAGGGTCAGATTTCTTGCATAGTCTTCCTCCCTAAACCATCTTTGCATCCACTACAGCCGTCACAAGGATTCAAAGCTCAGAAGATCTCTGAGTTCAATCTTCATACTCCAAACAGACTCTTATCCAATAATCTCCCTGAGTTCATAAACTTGAGCAGAGACCCTTGGAAATACATGTACAAGTAAACAGCATGATACCATTTAAAAAAATAACTTTTACAGAGTAACATGAACTCCTTGAGCCCAAAGCAGAATAAATACAGACAGTACATTAGCTATTAGCTGCAAATGAATAAAACATTATTTATAAAATGGGTAATTTAGATCTGATTAATGTTTATAAATGTGTTTACATAAGAATCAGTTATTAACCTATAGCTTTAAAGGGTTTAATTAGCCTTGGAATATTGTCTCAGTGTACAATGAAAAATAACTAATTCACAAAGGAAATGTAAAGAAAATCTGCAAGTGCAAATGAGGTCAATTAATTAAGCAATTTGCATAAATTTGAATGGTTATTTTCAGGGCATTTTTGACATTTTGCACTTCCTATTCCCATCACACAGGCAAAAATAGTCTTCTGTCACCCTATTTATATGATACATCAGTCATCTCATGGGATCACAGGATATCAGCACACACCGCAGCATAACAGCTTCTACACACCAGCTTTCTGAGCCGTGCAGAATCCAGCATCCCATTTCCAGCTGTAGTATCTTATCACCAGCAGATGCATTTACAGGCTGTTATAGCTTCATTCTTACCTCCAAATGGAGGAAAAAATATGAAATATGACTTCATCTCCATTACATTTTTACATCCTGAATACCAAACAGATGGTAACAATTACAGATGGGAGCATATTCCTCACACGAGAAGCCAAATGCTGCACAGCTCACCAACTGAAATCTGGAACGAGCCCCTTAATGAATTTAGTTTTTCCAGATCTAAACTGGTGAAAAAAGGTAGAGGAATTGGCCTAAGTTACATATTCCCACGGTTACCCAGCAGCAACCTCCTCTTAATACAGCTGTGTCCACACCGATCCTTTGGTTCCTTGTAACAACCAAGGCAAATTTATTAACTTGGATGTAAGAGGAAAGCAATTTGCTTAATGGAGATTCTTTTATGGCAATTCCTGTGTAGACTTGCTTCTCAGAATAGTGCCAAGCAGGAGTAAAGGGCTATAGCCCAACTTGTTTTGCTCTCTGAGCTGTGTCTCTCCACCAGTACATAGTCTTGATTCAAGAGCTGATGGTGTGTTTAATTCCGTTTCCCAGCACCACAGAAACTTCAGGTCACCAGAGTGTCATCAGCTTCTATCTCCTTTGATTTGCAACTCCACAGCCTCTCTCACCTGTGTATCCCTCTGGTTCATGCCTGATTTTCCAAGATTAATGTAGGAACTTGATCCAAGACTGTCAAATAAAACCAATGCCATTTTTAAATTTAAATTAACATTTAAATTTAAATAAACAATTTAAATTAACNATGTAGGAACTTGATCCAAGACTGCCTAATAAAACCAATGCCACAAATTAATATTTTACTATTATGTGGTATTGCACCTGCTCTGACCAGATCAGGAGCTGGACTCAGTGATCCTGAAGGTCCCTTCCAACTCAACATATTCTGTGATTCTATGACATTTTTTTACAATATGTTTTACCATACATTTCAAGGTCTGTACCCTTGAGAACAGTGATCAATTTACTGAGTCCCTTTATTTTGTCCCCATCTGTTTAATATAGCCACAAGAAAATTTTTCAATTCTGTATTTATTTATATAGCAATGCCTAGGAGAAAACTTCAACTGATGCAAACAAGGATTGGCTCAGCTGAAGCCAATGAAATAAAACTGACACCAGTTAAGAATCAGACTTTTGCCTATCTATGTCAAGTGCTAGCGTGGAACTGAAAATACAAAATAAATACAATTAAAAGACACACTACAATAACCTGTAAGAAATATTTTTAGTTTACTTCATTTTGTATCACTCTGAGATATCTGTGATTTTTAAAAAGATCCTTTTCAAAATTGATGTTAACGAGAAAATCTTGAAATGTGTACACTTAAACCTGTAAAACTTATCAGGGGCTGAACGAATGCATTTGAACTGTTTCATGAAGCTTGATTTGATTTCTATTCTTTTTAATGGATACCATTCTTTTTCTGTAGATCAATATATATTTCAAAATAATAATTAAAAAAACCCTTTAATTCCAATAAGATCAAAAGTGTTTGTTTTAAAAAAGTAATTTTCATCCATTTCAACATTTATCCCCTTGTTTTTTTTGTCAGACTAACCTTTCTCCTAAAAGCATTTGTGATTCAACCATTCCAGCAGCACGGAGGAGAATCTGTTTCTCTAACTTGCTGCTTTTCTTGTTACATGTAATTGCAAAATTCCTACAGACAACCCAGCAAGTAAGCTTTCTTTCACTTTCCTTAGCTTTTTGGCAGCCCATTTTGCCTTCTTTATGCTGCTAAACACCACTAAGTCACTGAGTCTGTCAGGTATATTATTTTAATTGTTAAAAAATAACAGTAGCAGAAGTAACTTCCCCAACTTCCACACACCGCTGGTTGCTCAGTAGAGACTGCAGGCTCAGCACCCACCGTGTTTCCATCTGTCTCAGCTTCAACCTAATCATGTAGAAAGCAGAACTTCAAAAGAGCTTAAAAGAAAAGATATATTAAGAAAAGAAGACATGATTAAGACAACAAACATCTGGTAAAATGCCAGAGAAGATCTATGAGATTTTTCCCCTACTTTGTCGTGCTACTCCTCGGCTTGAGGGCTGAGTATGTTTTGGTTTATACTGCCAAGCAACACCTATTTTATAACACCATGGACCACGGAAATCAGAATTTCCTCTTTTTAACAACTTCATCATCAAGTAGAAATCCTTCTGACCCACCTGGAATCGTTAGTGATAAACACAAAAAAAGAACACCCTTGCAATGCTCTCATAAATTTGGGAATTGAAACTGTTCACCAGAGGTGGAAGTGTCTTGTTGAACCCAGGTTTTACTTTAGTGCTTGAAGTGCTAAATCCATGATTATGGTACTTATTCTACTATTTCCTCCCCCCCCTCCCTCTTTCATGAGACTCAGAAGATTTTGTTATATTCCTGATGGGGTAACAACAACAATAATAGAACCCCAAAATATTTTGCAAGATGGAAATGGTATGACCTTCCCATCTGTAATTCAATGTACATTCTTATCTTAGGCATTTAAAAGCTGCAATATCTGTCATAAAGTTCACAACCCTCTAGGAATCACTCCTTGACTCCCATTAGGAAACAAAGCTGAAAGGGATGCTTGGCGAGCTAAAATTCAACTTCTCTGTGGAGAGATATGGAGAGTCTGAGCTTGCCATTTCAGGATGAAGGCAACACTTTTATCTGCTGCACTATTTGAAGCAAAAATTGCTGACATCCTATGATAGAAGATTAAAATTTAAAGGACATATGGGCTTTCTACGGAGGAGTTAGTCAAGAAGAACAATTTAAAATTGTCTATGCTATCTGCCTGTATCTTTGGCCATTCTTATGCCCTTAAAGCTCATGCTAGTCATTTATTGAAGTGTGGAGGGTCAATATGCCACAAAATCTTGCAATATATGAGCTGCATTCTGGCACAAGTGTCTCAAACAGCACTCAGACCTCTACAAAAAGGATGGCAATTCCTGTGCTGTGCTGTCACAGAACACATAGCCCTTGTACCCTCAGACGTATCTCCTCCATGATATTCACTCTCCTTCCATAGTCCCCCATCTCCCAAAATAACTGGAATCAACACTAAGTTGGTATTTTTCAGAAATAGGTGCCATGATTCCACAGTACAAATCTTGCTTCTGGGCACCCAGAGGTGGCTCTGAGCCCTGGCTGTGCATGTAATAAACATGTCAGATAGCAAAGGTGCAAACTGCTGCACCTGCTCATGCTGGAAAATGTTATCAGAGCACTGCTAAGCACTGATGGCTGGGGCAGACATAGTTCCAGGCAAGGATATAAAGATTTATATAGAATTTGGCAAAAGTGATTTTGGTCTCTAAAGGGTTTAAATGCACATACTACCCAGTTTTCCCTCAAATTCTCTGCAGCCTCTCCAGCTATGTCTTAACTGATAAATCAGAGACAGTGCAGAATTCTGAGTGCTGTCCTGAGATTGTCACTACAGATTAATTGCTAGCACAGTTCCTGGAATAGGTTTTGCTCCAGGCAAAGCTTAGGTATGTTTTGGGATTTGTTGCAATAGGCTGTATGGATGAGGCTACACTGTTTCGAAGGGGGAGAAAATTCAGTGTATGAATGTGAACAGAGTTATGTCACTTGCCTTTGGATCCAGAAAGCAAACCCTTTACCAGACTGTCTGCTCTTTTGACAGAAATATCCTCAGTGTAGTGAGGAAAAAATATAGCTTAAGATTTTACCATTTGCTTGAGAGCGTCAGAGGGTTGTACAGGGTCAGAGTACACAAACCTGATACATACCTCACCCACTTTGGAACCTGGGAGGGTTCATGCAATGAACTGTGCCCAAAACTGGAACTAGATTTTATTTTGTTGAGTTGATTCACTCCAAAAGAAAATTCAGAAGATGATTAATACTTTTTGAAAATTGAAGGATCAGTTGGTCCCAGGTATCAGATTGTACTGGTGAGATACTTACTTAGCTGTAAAAGCCCAGCAGATCCTCAGATGGTGTAAATTTGTTCTACTGCTATCAAAAAAAACCCATCAGCTCATTCAGGGCAATGAACCAAGACAGAGGCAGCAGGGCTGTTACATGAGGAGGTGACAGGGATTACTCCTGGCCTTTCCCCGTAAAAAGTGAGAAGGGATTTGGGGAAACCATGAAGCCTTCCAAACCAGGGAATAAGCCCACAAGAAAAGGAGCAGAAGGAGCCCTGAGTCAAACACAGATGATGAAAACTGCAGAGGGCAGCAGCATTAAAAAGAAATACAGTTTACCAGTAATCCTGCCTAACTCCACCAGATTGCTTCTAGCAGAGTAATGGCTCAAAAGAAATCGAAGATGACTACTTTGACCGAGGGCTTGATCCAGGGTCCTTTCTCTCACAAAGCTTTGTGTAGAGCTCAGAGAAACTGATGAAATCTTCTATAAAAAATAAGATAGACACTTTTGTGTTTGTGCTAAAATTCTTTGATAAGAGGAACTCCTCAAGGGTGTTTCAATACTTTAACCTGAACAGTGGCTAAGCATGTTATTGGACTAACAGCTTCTGGGATACTCTTCAGAGGTAATGGAATGAAACCCAAATGCATCGAGAAGAAAAAAATAAGCTGAAATAAGTGAGTTTGGGGTGATTTATGAGTGAATTTCTGGGTTTTCAGCAGGACTGGAGAGTTTAATGAAGGTTTATATGAAGGTTTGAGTGTTTTGCTCTATTTATAATGCAAATTAGAGAAACAAGAATTGAGAGGAAAAGAAAGATACATTTCTTAATTAGAAATTTATGGAAGTTTTTCCCACCATGAAAAAAAATTATTCTTGCCTGGAAGGTATTTGTAGTAGTGCCGGGATTCAGTGCTGTCTTGTACATGATTTTGTTGTGATTAAACCACCTTTGTTACAAGCCACTAGATCAGATGACCTCTAAAATATGAAAACAATCACTCTTCACTACCATTTCCTAAGTCTCAGCTCTGGCAGACAGACTCATCAGCCTCAGGTGTTACTCCAGTCATCTCCCCATGCCTTAATCATTTCAATCTCTGCTTAAATTGTAAGCCTGAGAGCACCTGAATGCCTCCTGGCTGGTGGCAGCCAGACTGACTTCGTGAAGTCTGGAAGAAGACAAGAAGCTGGTTAAGCTTGTGAGCTCAAATTAAATGGCTGACAGTGAAACCTGCTAACACTGCTCCTTAGAAAAGCATGGGAGGTTTTTGGATAGTAGCTAGACCTGACAGCTCCTTACAGATTTGCAACTTGTCCTTGGAAAGAAAATAAAGAAAACACGAAAACAAACCCCACAACAATACCTTTTCCAAGCAGTGTTATTTGATACTGGTTTTTATTGTTTACTAAAGGAGCTTTAAAAAACTCCTCGTGAGGGCCATTATTAAATGTCTTTTGGTAATACTGTCTGAGCACTGCATTTTCCAAAGGTATTTGGCAAGTCCAGTAACAAACACATTTGATGAATTTAATTTGGTGTGGAACAAGAGGGAACATTTTGACACTGAGATTTCCTGAGCCAGAGATGAAGGTTTAGTTTTTGAGGGTTTTGATGAGCTTTTCTTCCCTTAATTTTTTTTACTTGTTTGTTGTTTTGCTTTTTTTTTTTTCCACATGAAAGCTTTTTGGCCTTCTGCAGCATTAACTTTAACAGATGATCTATTTACAATAGTAGACACAGTGAACTCATTTCCTATTTATCCTCTCCAGGCCAGTCATGACCACACAGAAATAAAAACCTCTGCCGTTCAATCATCTCTTTGTAAAATCATTCTGCTCTTTTTCTCTTAGAATCTGCAGCTGGCCTGAATCATTTTCAGACAAATCATACTGGGCTAGAAGGACCAATAATCTGTCCAAAGAGTGAGGTTTTTGTTCACATGTAACACAAAACTTTTAACTCTATCTATACCAGTGTTGAGCTGTAAGTACTGATAGCTGTAAAATATCCTGCAGGTTATGGTACCACTCCCTGTAGCAAAGGAATCTACAACAGTCTCCCTTGATTGTAGATTCCCTGTGTGATCTGCAGCTTCAAGGACTCACAAAGGAGGTATCCATGGCCTTTTAGAGACCCAGGGTCAGGTTCTCCATTAGTATAAACTAACACTGAGGCACCAAAATATAAGCCAGAGAAGTTCCTGTTTCATTTCACACCATGGGGCAAATTAGAAGCTTATGAAATCACCCCTGAAGTTAATTAAAGTCATCCTCCCCTGCAGCATTTGTTCATCATTCACTATTTAATGTTGCTTTTTGGGGTGTAACCCACTAGGGAAAATCACAGGTCACTGCCTGTCTGAAGTCTAAGGTCATTCTGCTTTCTTCAATGTTGTATTTTTTTGGGATTCCTCTGCTGGATTTTCTGCTGTTTAATATTATTGTTTAACTGCAGCATAACCCCATAAAACCCTTAGCTGGGAAACTGCTGATGACACTCCATGGCTTCTTTATTAACTTTCAGATCAACTGGCCAGCCAGGAGACTACCTGAGCTAGGCTGTAGATCCCACCTGATATCCTAAAATGCAATGTATTTTCTAGCACTAATTTAACCTTGTCTTTACAAGAGATTAATGTGCATAGACTTTAAGATTTGCTTCCACAGATGAATATTTTAAGGGTTCTTCATCAGTTCCCTGAAAAGTTTCTGCTGAACTCAAGTAGGAGCTGAAGCCATAAACCGTGTCTGTATGTAAAGTTTGGGGTTTTCTCAGACTTCAACACTGCAGATAATTTCACCAGATTTCTAAGCAAAGCACAAGAAACAAACTGAAAATTAGAATGTCCAAGTCACTACCTCTTGCATCAACCTTCTCTGAGACTTGATATTGTTTCAGCCTTGTGAATAAAAGAAAGGTGACATTCTCAGTATTCCAGTTTAATGGGGATATATTTCACAAGTCACATATTTGAAAGCATGTTTCTCCTCTGTAAACAAAACTAGTCTCCACTTCAGTATGTTTCATTTTCCTCCCTGAATGAAAGATTTCATGATTTTTCCTTAATACTCATTCTGAAGAAGAGTTCGGATCCACTGAAGGTAAAAATGATGGAGAAACAAAGGAGGAAGGAGAAAAAGAAAGATGATGTGAGCAAGGCGATATGTACACAAATTTATTTGGTTGATCCTGGAACAAGTACAGTGCTTTTGCACTAAAGCTACAGGAGATTTATTTGGGTGGTCTGCCATAAGCAACCACTGCACTATCAAAGCTGTATCACACGTCTGCAGTACTTTCTAATTCAATGGTGCCCAAGCACAGCTGCACGCTCATAGCACCTTCTCCTTTTGCATACTACATTTTTAGTTTAGGGTGGAAATATTTATGTGGCAAAGCTCAAATAAAAAAAAAAAAATCTTAGGGATATTTTTTGTAAAATGAAGACTGCATTGAAACAGGAGATTCATTTTTCCATCTGTTTGAAACACATTTTTTCATCAATGTTTCCAGAAGGTTATATATCTAATTTTAATTACAGAAATCTTTACAACATTCCCAACGCTTATTAGGTTTCCTTCTTCCATTCACAGCTTTAATGTATTTCAGGGCCACTTTGACATTCCCTTTGACAGGTTGGACAGAAGACTGATATTGTATTGCTGGGTTTTTTTCATCCTCCTCATCTCATGATTAAAAATTAGCATCATATTAACTAGCTCAGGTGAGGTATGTTTTTATCCCAATAAATTAAATCTTTTATCATTGATGGGAAAACATATTTGACTAACAAAAAAAAATCATTGATACTGCAGTCAGAGAACCTCTTTGGCATTCATTTGAAACAAACCTGAATTCTGAAGTCTTTGGGAAAGACTGCAAAAAATGGGAAAAGATCTTATAAAAGTATTTTTAAACAGCCTTATTTTAAGGGTCTTATACTTATGTGTGTACCTCATGTAAGACCAGTAATGAAGGGTTATTTCTAACAGATACAACAAGTGGTAGCCAGTAGAGATTTAATCCACAGATAAAATCCAAATCCATTAAACAAAGTTTATATGGGGGGTAATATCACTTTTATTCTTTTTCTAAACTCATTGCTATACATTAAGGGGGGGTGGGAAGAAGGAAGGCACTTTTGAATTCAGATCTTTTTCATATCTGAAACAGAAATTGTAGAATTCAGGTTGAGCATAGGTTTAGACTCTTAATCGGATCAACAAACTGACATAAATACGATTGGTACTTATTCAGAAAGAAATATTCTTGAGCATGGTAGAGTGACACACGGAGAAAAAGGGATTTTCTTAGAATTTCTAACCACAGTCAAAAATAAAAGTAAAATTGTAACTCTTTAGAACTAAAAATTTACTGTAAAATATCTCAAGGATGTAATCAGGAAACGTGTGGATTTGTGGGAGAATGAGTGTATGTATATTTGTGGGTTTTTTAATCAATAACCAATATTTGAAGGCATTAATATAAAATTGGAGATACACATCCAAGACCTTTCATGACTCAGAAATATAGGGGTGTGTTATATTAAAAGTAAGGCTCTAAAATTCTCCTGGAAAGAAAAATCCCTCTTTGTTCTTCCATGTAATATATTAAGAATCTTAATTTTATCCCAGAGAGGAAGGGGCATTCCTTAAATTTTGAAAAAAAAATCATTCGTGTATTGGGAAAATCAGCTCCTATGCACCTTCACCAACAACTTATAGCATTAGGTCATAAACCTAGGGGAATAATTTCATAAGCTGGTAGAAGTGAAGAGCTGTTAGTCTCTAGTGACCCAGCCAGTGAAGTGGGACACAAACCAAGCTTTGCCAATGAATATGTCACAACAATTTACCTGCAATTTTTTTAATCCCTGATTTGGAAGTGTCAGAAAACTGAAGGGAATTGGGGGGGAAGATAGTTATTCTAATGAGATTTCTAGGGCAAAGTAAAATTGGAAAGTGTGCAATTAAAAATGTCCATTTACCTCGTTGTTTTCTGAAAAGAAAAACAACAAGAAAAAAACAAAACACATCAAACAAAAAAAACCCACGAATATATGAAAATCACAATCTGAATAATATCCTAAAGTAAATTTTAGTCACTGGAAAACCCAAGACTATTCTGACTGCCACTACTTTTGAAATATGATGGAGAATGACTTGGTAATTACAACTAAGTTCTCTCAGGACCTTGGGATGCACCTCATCAGGTACCACATCTCCTGAGATTACTTAAATTATAGCCTTCATGCTTTGATTTACCCCTGTCAAAAGAGAAAATTCAAAGGGGTTCCTTGCCCCAGACAGACTGAAAAGCATTTGCTTTTTTAATAACTGAATATTACACAAGGAAGTTAAAACCGATTTGATATATTGCATTTGTCAGGTTATTTATCATAGCACAAATAAATCCATGTAGTAGTCATTCAATTAGTGAGATCCTGAAATTATCAAATATTATGATTGTCATCAAATATGTCACATTAATCATAAGAATCAGTCTCTACAGCTATGGAACCTCTTAACATTATCAATCAGTAACTAATGCTGATAACAGCAGCAATTAAAGGGATAGAGTTATAGACTTGAAAATCAATAGGACTCATCAGATTTCATAATACTAAATAAAAGTTAATCAAGTACCTTCAATATCTCATTTTTGAGTATAAGGTCATCTCCTTTTGCTAGATCAAGGCTTAAGCAAGTCTTTACCTAAGCTGTTCTGTCTCAATGTGTACTTAGCTCTTTCTAGTTTTGAATGCAGGGCAGCAATAAAATATATTATGTGTTGAAAAGACTGAATGCCTAAAAAATATATTTTCTTCAATTTCCATGTAAAATTACAGCTGGAAAAAGGTTTAAATATTTGCTTTGTTTTACAAAATCCAGGAGAAGTGGAGAAAAGTTTTTTAGAAAAATATTAAACAACTAAAACAGCTTTATGACTTAAATCTATAACAGGCATAGCAAATTTTCAGTATTACACAAAAGGCAACGAAATTATATGTACACAGGATTGTAATGAATTTGTATCCAATATATCCCTTCTGAGCTGTATGTTTCTGTAGCCTGCAAGAGGTAATGATATGTTTAAAGTCACTATTATTCACATTTCTAAACAAGAGTAGATGTGTATGCAAGTTTTTCTTTTCAGTCCATTACTTTCAGGTCTAATTTTTTTACCTTGATGCTCTCTCCTCACAGTGAACAGAAAATGTATTTTTCTGCATGAAAGTAGCGAGATTCAAGATGTTGTCTAATCAAAAGTATGTAAGGTAGAGGAAATCCAAAGAGTTCTTGGGCAAAGCACTGCAGTGCTGGATAATAAAGCTAATTGAAGAAGAATCTGGAGATTGTTCACGTCACAAAACCGAGACAATGTAAGAATCTAAAGTGGAAAAGAAATCAGACTGTGATGGACTGAAGTGTTAGTAATGTTTTAAATACTGTTAAAATCATAGCAAGATTCTCTGTCAAAGTACAAGGAAGGAACTGCCTTTCTACAACCACTAAAGCTTGACTGGAATTTGGACTGTGAAGGGGGACTGGAGATAAGATTATTGTCTAATCATCTCAGGTCTGAGGAGAAGTAAACAAGGCCCAGGGGGTGGTGGAGGAGAACGATTTTGGGGGAGTGATGGTGCTTTCTTAAATCTCTCCACACCGAACCAAACAAGTTACACCCCCCAAGACATTCACGTGAGAGGCAGCTGAGAAGGGTCATAAACCATCCAAACCCCCAAAGCATCCCCCCAACTCATTCCTGAGGCCTTCTGCCACCAGAGCACTGCACGTGATCCAAGTGAGGCAACAAATCCAGAGCCTGTTGCAAGAGACTCCAAGTCTTCCCCACCACCCCCAGAGGAGGTGCTGGGCATCTCCTGAATGTACATAAATCCACTGAATTTTATGTTTTGTGGGAACACCAAAAGAAGTGGACCAATGGGACGCTGCTGGGTAACACAGAGTAGTGATACATTTTCTACTTTAAACTATCTCTTCTCCTGCTCTCCCCTTTCTTTTTCCTCTTTCTTTCTATGTCTCTTTTTGTCTCACAATAAATAAAACCCATACTATTGACTTTGGCATCAGGTGTCATTTGCACCTTAATTCAGGCAGAGGCCTTTCTTATAATTTTAATAATCGGATCATAACACAGACATATCCCAAGTGAACAATGTTTTCAACTGCTCAGGCTATGGGGGGCAACTCTGCCACATTCTAAGAGCAAATGTGTAGAAAAAAAAAGTTTTATTTTTGGCTGATACAAAAAAAAAAAGTTCTAAAATTAATTCCATAAAATTGAATATTCTATCTTGGACATACTGCATAGGAAAAGTGGATATATTGACTTTCCTAGTGGAAAATAAAGTAAAAAATGTAAATAAACAATAAAATGAAATTATGAAATAGTAAATATTCTGCAAGATCTGAATTTTCACAGCAAATATTTTAATTATTGCTTAATATTTTTATTCACATTTCACATTTTTCAATAATGACACTTATATTCTGATTTTTAAAAGAACTTAGAGCCAAAAAAAAGTAGATCAGATGAACACCTGAGAAGCCTGTACTGACCAGCTAAGCTTCTTAAACCAAAAGCCTGATTTATTTTGTTAACAGGACTATAGTACTCAGATACCAGGAATATTAAAACAAAAAATAGTCTCTATAACTGTTTGTCATATAAAAATTTGAGGGTCATTTCAGTTGCCCCCAAAAAACCAAAGCATTCAATGCTGATAAAGAAGGTCAGAGTATCCAAAATAATCACAAAGCAGTTAGGTATAACACAAGACCTGACAGAGACTATCAGCTTTTTTGGACTGGTCATTGGAGATCAAGCAACATACCATATAATATAATAACATGCAATTTTGATATAACATAAATAATAGAAAATATAACAATTTAATATAAGACAATATTTTATTGTGTCACAATATTCTCTGCAAAACTGTCCCCAGGGGGATATTTTGATTCTTGCTGATTGTCTTTTTCATAAAGTATTTAAAAAACCTTAAATGTTCCCATTCTGGAAAACACCCTTGGGCTGTCTCAAATCACTGCACAGGCCAATCACTAAATTGGTCTCTTTCTACCTCTCTGCATCGAATAAAACTGAGTATAGCTGAAATAACTTACAATTTTTACACACTCATTTTGGTTTCCTGCATCTCTGCCTTTCTGTGTTAAGCAGTCACCATCTCCATTACTTTTTTTTCCCCTCCTAGAGGACCTCTTGTGGGAGGGGTCTCACTCCCTGCTTAATTACTGTTTCTGGGGTCCTCTGTAAACAAAAATAAAAATAACTCTTCTCCTTCAATGATCAGAGTCAGTCTCCAAAAGCACTTAGCTCATAGGGAGTCCCCTTTAGGCCATGTAGACCTATTGAAAGCATCTAAATGCCAATTTATCTATATTAATATCAACTGTAAAGTGCACAGGGTTACTGTGTTTTGAATACACGAATGCAGTTCTTTGTGCATTGTGGTAAATACATGTTTCTAGACCCTTTCAAAAGAATGTCTTCTGAGAGGTAGGTTTTGTGTACATGCTGGCTTTTGTTTGAACCCATTACAACCCTCCATTTTTTTTCTCTCCTTCTTAAAGGCTTTTCCATGAGTTTCTGAAAGCCTCATAGTTACTCTGCCATAACTGGAAACAACTCAGAATTTCTAGTTGCCTATTAAGGGGGTTCAGAAATGCTTGCACTGCAAAGCAGTTCAGATCCAAGGGAGATTATGTTATTATATTATTTTTTGATTGTTATTTTTGCAAATGGGCAGATTTATTAGAATAACATGACTATATTTGTGCATCTCATTTTTTTATTTGTTCTGACATTTACTGTGTCAGATTTGTGTTGGTTCCACGAAGCTCATGTGTTTCTCCATCACACTCCTGGATGAAGGCTGGGAGAAAACAAGGAAGCAGCAACAGCAGCAGTTCCAGAAATATTTTGAATGCTGTTGGTACATTTTGTTAGTAGAGGGAAAAGTGTTTCACCAGAGCCTTGTGAAGGTCAGATTGTGGGTGAAAGCAAACTGGATGATGTTCAGCCCAGGAATTCTGATTTTGACTGTCTCAAGTAAATTAGCAGAGGATTTTATAGGCACAACATCTAAGGTGCAGTCACCTCTTTTTCAGTGAAGCTTGCAGATTAACAGTACTCTGAAATACCTACTTCCTTCTTGCATTGCAGTTACTGAACAAATCAGGGCTAGAAATCTTCAGTTTCAGAACATTCTCTTTCTAATCCTCACATCATTGAACTAATTGCTGAGTAAAGCAAGGAACCGTGTGAGAAAAAAAAATCTAAGTGAAACATCTTTACAGACATCATAAACTGTTATCTGAGCATTTCAAAATAGTTTATGGACTTTATCTTGACAGTTTCACTGTAAAGGAGGGCAGTGATATTAAATTTTAAGAATAAAGACATAAAATACAGAAAGGTCAAGGATCAGTATTAAAAACAAACCAACCAATAAAAACAGTACAAAATAAAAGCAAAAAAGCAAACAAAGTCCCCCCACCTAAACAGGAAGCAAAGAAATTAAAAAACCTTTAAAATAAATATACCTCAGACACTGATCTTTCTAGTCTGCTGCTCTGAATATTGTATTCTATGCTTAACATGTATGCTTGGGACATTTTAGAGAGTGAAGAATATCTGGATAACTTACACTCATGCTCTCTCTTGACTGTGGACTGAATTAGAAGAGTGTCCCAGCTCTCCTTGGCTTTAGGCACTAAATAGCTGGTGTCTGATCCTGTACCTGAATTCCATCACTACAAATACTTGTCATACTCTGGGGCTTTGCAGAAGGAGCTGTTTATTTGCCATTTGCACAGACAAAACATAGTGAAGAAGTATTTTTTAGTACATAAAAAATTGCACATGAACAGAGGACATCCATGGTCTGACTAAAGCCTTAGTTTGTACTGTCCAAGAAATGGTTCTGTGAGAGAAAAATTATAATTAAGCATTGAGAAAGCAGGAAGTTAATCTGATATTTCTTTTTTTCATCCTGATTGGTTCACCCATTTTTAAAAAAAGATGTTCAATAATCTGTTGCTTATTTAAACATCCATTTGTTGCAAGTTTTTGGTTGTTTATTTATTTTATATACAAAATACTGGGATTTAATTGCAGGTATTTGAATATTGTTACATGCATAGTTGAGATTTTATGTAATATCCACATCTGCAAAATTCATGGTAATGTATATGCATATACATAAGGAGGTGTAAACATTCTTAAAGGAGAAAAATAATTAAGTAAGTAACATTATCTGTTAAGGGTACATGAAAACTAGTGAGGTACCCACTTTCCTATTGAGAAATCTTTTCTCTGACTATTATTGAAGGACTGTGCCCATCAAACATCTCAGCTATTGAGCATCCTGTGTCAGTGCAGTCTCATTGATTTTGGTAGGATTTTGTGTTACTGGATCCAGGTGTGGAATTGGAGCCAAAGTCAGCCCAGAGGGAACATTGATCCGTGATGGTGTGGTGATTCCTGTGCCTCTGTGCTATTGAATCACATCACGCTTGAAAGTCATTGAAATAAAATGAATTTGCCCGCAAACAAATGTGAGGTTTTTGCAAACCGCTGCACAAAGTGTGTTGAGTTGCTCCCTGAATGACTCAGCCAAATTTTCTAAATGACTGGGTCACAGAATCCGTGGAGTCTATAATTAAAAGTATGCAGGTGCATGAATATGGGTGCATTTTTCTTAGTTGTGTTTCAGAGGCCTATAAAGCCTCAGACACTACTAGAGATGTGCCAAATTAACCATAAATAATTCAGGTAAGCCTGAGAACCTCTGCATCTGCTGTTTTGCAGAGAATCTGCATGTGCTGCTATTAGCTTTCCTGCAATTATTTTTGAAACTGTTCCTTGCTATTTAAATATGCAGCAGATATTTGAAAGAAAAGTTCTTATAAAAACCAAAATATCCATATGTGCCGTGTTGGGTTTCTCCAAGATTTGTCAATACATTATTTTGGGATCATAGACTGATGTTATGTGATTCTAAATGTCAAACATGAGAAAAAAATAAATTACTTCTCAGCTTTGGATAGACAGGTCTGTTCTTATACATAATATTCTATCTAAATTCTTGATTGCTTTACAGAAGATCATGTCCCTAATAAAAGTGCTTCTCCTTCTGCATTTTTGACATTGTTCTATTCCGTTTTGTTTTCTTCCTTTTGCTAAAACTGATTTATGCAGCACATTTGGTCATCATATGCACTTACTTATCCTAGAAGGGTAATAGATGCAGGAAATCAGTTAAAATTGAAAAAAACTTAACAAAACAGAGCTCATTCTTATAAACACAAAATAATAATAAAAAAAAATTTGAAAGAGAGGCTGACTATTTTGAGCTGGGTTCAGCTGTATGTTCTATAGTCTTTTGAGTAAAGATGGGTAAAGTCTGTTTTGGACTAAATATTTCCTCTGAAAAATACAAATTTGTGTCAGTCAGAACCATCAAAAAGATTTTGAAAATAAAAATGATATTTTTTTCAAATTATGTTTGCGAATGCAAAATAATTGGAGGGGAAAAAATTGCTTTTGTTCTTTTGCAAATCTTGAAATAAAATATATCTTTACTTAATGATAAAAATCCTTACTTTTGAGAAAAACAACATAGTTTGATCAGACCAAAACAAATTTTTTGTACAGAGCTCACACAAAATCAAGATTTATTATTTGCTCGTCTCTACTCCTGAGTTTAAACAAGATTCCCAAGGGTTTTGTATAGCCCAGATATCTTCTTTAATCCTCTTTTCAATGACATTTTTCTTAACTTATAAGGTTAGATATTTCAGGAGAGGAAGATGATCTTGGTATGATACTCTGCAGTGGACTACAGATGGTGTCTGCTCGAGTCCCTGGATGGCCTTAAGGTGGTTTTGCATTCTTGTGGTTGTACAATGCCCACCACTATATGGCTTATTCCACTGAATTATTACACATCATCTGAAGGTTGATGCCTTTCATGGGTCAGGCCAAGCAGTTGAAGTTGACAGTCTGGTTTTAAACAAAACCAAGTTTTAAACAAAAGCAAGTTTTAAACAAAAACAAGTTAAAGCAAACTGGTTGTAAAATGAGGTGGTGAAGGAGTCCCCACTGTGAGGATGGAAAGGAACTCTGGTCTACTTCAAAGTACAAGTAGAATGACACTACAGCCCCTAAGGAATCATTTTATTATCAACAGCTATACAATACATCAAACGTTTACTATAAGTAAGCAAAACTGCAACTGAAGGAGATTTGATCACCAGAGGGAATATTAGGTTCTTGTGTCATTTCTGGGTTCCCAATGCTGCTTCTTAATGATGTTTTAGACCTCACTTTCCACTGTTTGTTCCTCCCTATCTCCAAACCTTATCATTACCCAGTTTAAATTCTTATGTACTCTGCCAAATTAATTTATTTCATCCAGTCAGGGTTGGGGATTTAATGACTGTCAAAGTCCTCATATCACATTCACTCCAACTTGTCATAGTCCCCATAACTGCCTCTGCCCTCTTCCTGTTTTCATCACATCGGGTGCAAGGCAAGTGACACATCTTTATATTTTTATGAGACTTTTCCTCAGTTCTTTGCTTCACAACTTATTAGACCAGGTGGTTCTTAAAGCCTCTGATACCACTGGAACAGTGTTTTCCACTGACTCTGTAAAGCCCATTTATAAAGCATGATATGTTGAAAAACTTCTAGGCAGATCCATTGAAATGCCAGGATGCTGCAAGGTTTGGTGACTCCACGGGAGTCAGGATCAGCAGAGGATCCTTGGGGGAACCAAAGGAGGGATGGGGGGCAGTCAGGGGCAGCCCCCAGCCAGAGCATCAGGCACTGTGGGGATGTTGCAGCTACACACACCAACAAGTAATGCCATTTTATACCAGTTGAGCAGATCTGGTAATCCTTTTCCAAAGTCCAAGATAAATAGGAAAAGGTCCGAAAGTTACTAATTTGGAAGAAACTGTGGTCTATTTCCCCGTGAGAAATCTTCTCTGGAAACTAAACCCATTATTTTGCATAATCTGGGCAGAATAAACTGCCTGTCTTTCTCTATATTATAAAGTAGTTTTCATTGGATTATTCTAGCTAATATCTCTCAGACTGAGTTTGTCTTCACAATATAATAATCAATACTGTGATAAGTTTTTTACACTTACTCAACAGGTTTTTTATATTAGTTAACTGCAGACATGCATAAAAATACTCATTTCAAAACATATATATTTAACTTTAAAATCTTTAGGGCATTACAACTTTATAAAGAAAATGTAAAATACTGAGAGTATGTGAGATTTTATACAAGGAAATACATGACCTCTCTGGAAAAAAAACAAAACCTTGAATTATAGAACACAGAAGCCCTCAAAAAAAAGGCAAGAGCCTACTGAATATGGAAATATAAAGATTTTCAAGTTTCTGATTTTTGGTATCTTGATTTTGGTGAGCATTAATAGCAAAATTGCCCTGGCAATGTAAATCCCAGCAGAACTTGCAAACCTTGAATTAGAACTAGTTTCCTTTTGTCATTGCTGTAATAATGAGAACATATGGAAATAAATATATTTCTGTTTTCTTGAAGTCTTTGAAGATTGATGAGGGGGGATTTTTAGCTGAATGGCAGAGGTAAAAACATGAGCAGCCCATAGTTCTCTGTTGCAGATTTGTGTTCATATTATGGGGACGCATCTGGAGGCAGGAGACCACTGTGAGATTCACAGTGAGGGTGTTTTCAGATTCCAGCATTATTACAGGCTGGACAAAGCATGTGAAAACACAAATGTCAAGTCATTTGCCAAAGGTCACAGGATAAGTTGATGGCAAAGCTCAGGAAAAACTATTTTTACACGCAGGCAGAAGGATTGTTGCTTCTATAAACTCCTTGATTTGAATGATGCAATTTCCCAATTTTCCAATTCACACGGGAAACCCTAATCTATTAGAATTAAGCCTGAACCCCAGACTTGCTGTTTTGTACCTTGCTGGTGATAAGCTGTTGGACCTTGTCAGGAATGTACAGTCCTTTCCATGTTAATAAAACTTATCTATACATTATACATGTTTTTCTGATGTGCTTGAGTAACACAATAATCTCCCCTCAATGGTGGATAAAAATGTTGGCAAAATAGCAACAACATCACCTCTATCACTGTGCTGATATTTTCCTGCAATCCTACAGATTTCCTGGGAAGGGAAGAAAAGGTACTAATAAGCTTGAACTGTACTGATACTTGAATAAAACATTTTCTCAAATTAGGTTGTGCTGAAATCCTTGTGTTATTGCTCCTGCAGTTTTGTGAAAAACAGTGGGGTTAAATAATTTCAATATTCCATTTGCCTCCTTTCTGGGAACAAAATTGCAATATAACTTGTAGAAGAGAGGGTCAGAAACTATAAAATCAAACTCTCTTCCCACATTTACATACAACCCAAGAAGAAAATGCAGACATTAACCTGACTATAGGCTTTTTACACTGGAAAAACTATCAGGAAACACATTAATGTTATAATCACTGTCAAAACTGGAGATTTAGAGGTGAGGAAGAAAAGGATTTAAATTTTAAAGAACTTTTATGAAAGGACTTACATTTTCCCAAGTAATATCTTTCATTAATTTAACATGTTCATTGTTTTCCTACCCATAGCCATCAAATTATTCTTCCTTTTTCGCATATAGTGCTGATATCTGCTGATGGATTAGTTTGTTTACAAAGTCTGCAGCTCAACATATTTTGAAAAGTGCTGCAATTCAGAATTTAATAGCTGGTTCTCTTGAAAGTGGAAGGTCAGAATTAAAACTGTGTACCATGAGGCTGTCACTGTGAGTATGTGGTTGGTAATGATCTCTGAGGCACAAACAGAATACAGTACAACAAAATTTATTACATAACTTTTAAACACTCAGGGATGTGTTTGAGATTGATATGTAGGCATGTGAGGCACTTTGAAAATGGAGCATTTTGGAGACCATTTTGACAAATGGTACTTCCTTCAACAATTGGCCAGCAATGGAAGCTGTGTCACTTCTAAGTGCATCTAAATTGCCTAGTACTATTAAGAAGTCATTTAAGCTTCAGCAGTGTTTTGTCTGATTCTGAAACTGAGCACTTAAAATGTATGCCTTGTCCAAACACACAATGAAAACATTATTTTTACTTTCTTTTTAAGCCAGTCTTTCCCCACAAACATACACACATCCCAAGCTGAAATGAAATAAAATAGCAAATGATGATGACATGTTCTATCAAACACATGAGTGGAATAGGATCTATCACTGTGTCAGTGTGGGTATAAGAGCTTACTTCTAGGACTCAAGGGGATATTAAAATAAGAAAGCCTTTTCTTAGCACTTTACGTGATTCATGATTTAGATGCAACATCTACGAGTTTCATAAGCCAAGGAAAAGCTTAGGTAGATATACAATAATACACAATAAGAGAAATTGATTTTTGATTTAAGAAACCACTCAAATGGACATCATAATTTAGGCATTTCTACAGTAAAATGAGTGGGAGAAAGCTTCTGTGGAAGTTACTAAGTATAATTTCTAAAGTCATACAGACTATTGTAATTTATTTCTCTTACATACTTATATATTTGTGCAGTGCCTAGAACCGGTAAGAGTCAAAACATTGATGGGAATCAAAACAAATCCTATGTTCAGTAGCCAATGCAAATGGAGCTTGTTTTCCTCTGATCATTCTTGTATCTATTTTTTTCCACTTCTTCCAATGTGAATGTATTGGGAAATGTATAGACAGTTACAACACAGCCATTTCTCAGTCTCATAATGGTGCACTAAGCAATTTAGAAATTGCTGGCAACATAAGTGTTTGAGTGGCAACTCAATAAATGTAAAAAAATCTGACAGACAGTCTATTCTTACGATAAGAGGGGTATAATAATGTGCTGGGTACATGCAAATCTCACGAGGATTCCTATTACATTTCCTTGAAGTCCACCTTTCAAATGTGTCTTTGTATACACTGAGGCAGTGAGCAAAACTAACTCATTTGTTCTTACTGTTCTTCCTAAAATTCACTTTTGTTCTTACACAAGATAAATAAATCAATAGCAAGTTTCTGCTAAGCCAAGAAACAATCCTGTCTTTCTCAGGCTCTCCAAGCTCTCTGTTTTGCTGGGACTTGTATTTAGACTGCGAGACTTCTGAGCCGGAGAAGGTCTTCTTTGTTCAGATTTTGTGTGGTCCTCACTCCAATGGGAACCTTATTCCATAGCAAGGACTTCTAGGCATTGCTGTCATAAGGAAAGTGGTGTGTAATTACTTGGTAAGTGAGTGACTCCTCATGCATTGCTGATAACTTGAAGAGCAGTAGAAATGTTCAGAGAGCAGTGGGATGGCAGAGAAATTAGCACAGCAGCAGCTGTGCTCCCAAGATTGAAGACTTTGTCACTAGAAATCTGCAGCTATGAAGCTAAAAATCCAGAACTATCTTTGCTTTACCATATGCAATCATTGAAGGCAGAAGAAAAAAAAATATTACATTGCTTCAGTGGAGAGAGGAGGGCAAAAAAAGGAAATATTTCTTCCCTCATGGAGGTCCAGAATTTAGCAGTGATTTAATATTCAAATCAATTGTAGATCCTCATATGCTTATCTTACAATTTAAATACATTGTTATTTGCTTTGCTGGATCAAAATCTTTGCCTTTGATATGCTAACACAGTAAAAAGCAAGGCACTACCTAAACTCAGCAGCAAATAAATAACTTGTCCTTTTTTCCTGACCAAGTTGGGATCTTTCAATATGCCTTTTCTAGTAGTCTTCATCACAGCATATCCCCTTAAGAAGAGAGTTAGATGCATTTTGAAAATCTGCCAGTCTCTGAGGCTACAAGAGCTCTTGCTGATGTATATCAGAAAACATTGGTTTTAACAATAATATCTGATGAAATACAATACAGTTTGAAACAAAAGCATTGTTTATACTAAATTACAGTGAAACTGAGAACCTACCCCTAATTATGCTTTGAAAAAAACCTGCATGTCGTACTGAAAGAGGACTGCATATTAAATGGAGGCTTATCACTGTATTGTTGGACAGCTACTTTATCTGTGTCCAACTTATTTATTTAGTAGTTAAAATTAGAACTGGATTCTTTGCAGCAGGTTTCAGTACCCGATGAGCTCTAAAGCACAGTATGAAAGCAATGAATACAGTAAGACAATATGCTTTCACTACAGTAATAAGTGAAATTCAGCACTGACATGCAAACAGGTTCAACTGAGGGTCCCTTCAGCTTCATTAGAGTTCAGCTTACTAATCGATAACTGAGTCAGCCACTGCTGCAGGCACTCTGAGGAGATGAAAGTAAGAAAAAATACTGTTCTTGAAAGTATCGTTTCCAGGAGATATTAGCTCAAGGGTTCACAGTTACATGCCACCAAAACACTGACTCAGCTGCTCATCTAAAATGTCATTGGGAGAATTTATCCTTGGAGCAACTGGAAATTTCTAACTATCTGCAGACATTGTTCTGCTTAGAGTTTTAAATTCAAAATGCTCACCGTGGACAGAAACGTGAGAAATACTGACTTCAGATAAATCAATACCTTATCTAAGAATCCATCTGTACTGCAGGCATATGCTTGTGAATCATTCAGATTCACCCTTTAAAAGAAAACAGAAAAGTATAACAATCCCACATATGTACCATTCAAGTCAACTGATTGGTCAGTCGAACCTCAACTTACAGCAAATTACTTGGCATTTGACATAAAATTTCCAGTTTCTGCTGTTGTGAAACAAACAGGGTAAGAAGAAAAAGAAAAGAGAATTTTTTATTATTATTTATTTATTCATGTTTTCCTTTAGTTTTTTCATTTCAATACTTTCAGGAAATCACAAAATCTGGGTAGCAGTTTAAAATAACCTGCTTACACTTGTAAAAACTATCACAAAAGGGTCTAGTGAGCTTGCTTAGTCTTTTTTTAGAACTAGCAAACATTTAAAATACTTACCTGTGAGCCTGAACTAGTAGCTTTGATGTGGTAAAGCTTTGATGGCATCAGCAATTCTGGTCTGTGGTTTTGACTGCTGTTCCCTCCTGGATGGCTTCTGGCACTCTTCCGTGTGCTCTGCTTGTATCATTCTCCTTTTCCAAGGGTCATACTGTTTGATGTGTTGGAAAAAGTCGCATTCCTGCAAATCTGCTCTTCAGCAAAGATACCCTGCTTTGCTCTTTAGCAAAGAAATGCAGGAAACTACCAAAAATAAGGAAGAAAACTGGGAGTAATAGCTTGAGCGCTCCTAACATTTCCATAATGAGAACCTTGTTCATGTTCATTAAAGAAGTGATGCTCATGCAGTTATACAGCTTTTTTGGCATATTTGTGAACAAGTTTACCTTAAATATCTCTTGAACACAGTATTCACATCCAACTAAAAACATCTTTGACAAAGGTCTTATATATAGTTCTCTAGTTTCTTAACCAGAACCTAAAGAATGCTTCAAAGAGAAGAAAGGCTGTTAACATTCCTTTCCCTTCTACAATATCTCATGAAAGGACATGGAGCAAATTCTATGACATAAAACCCTCCAACCTCATGCTGCATCAGGCATTGGTGAGCCCAGTAGCATGACCCATTCCCAAGAGAACAATGCTTCTGTGTTCCTGTGCTCCATGAGACAATCTTTGGTTTGTGCACAAACGTGTCTAATTTGAATGCCTTCTTTAAAAATAAAAGGGTTTATCAAAACAACTTTTAAAGGTAGTTAACTATCATAATTTAAACAAGAGGGAGACCATCTATTAAAATGGAGCTATTTTAAAATTAAGTTCAATAATTTATTATATTTGGTGTATAACTCCAGAAGTGTCAGAATGCTATGGGGGACTGGGGTCCAGGGGCCATGGAGACTTTCCAGGGGTGACAGAGCAAGGCCCAGTAGTCCCAAGGTTAGTTCCAACATCCCAGTCAGGATCAGGGTAAACTGAAAACATCAGGGACAGGAGGGGACAGCACTAATCCTGAGTTTTGGCATCTGCCTGGGTATGGGAACGGATTGAGGCCAGGATATAACATTTACACATTGATGTGACTGTTCTTGTGTGTTATGGCCAGAGAGGGCATGGATCTGCCAGAGATGAAGACCAATGTCCTATGGTGTCACTGAGGCAGGGACTGACAGCCCAGAGGGACTGAAATGGGCTCCAGAGCCATGGGCAGACATAGGGAAGAAGAGATGCCCAGGATGCAACCTGTGAGCATCATCAGAATCCTAACTAAAAGTCCATGGAGACTAGATTTTGCACTAGTCACTGCAATATTTATTTGCAATCCATATGTGTACCAACACTATGGAGAGTTAGTCCACAAACTTTAGCAGGATTACCCTACAATAACATTAGAGGGTATAGAAATGATATCATATTTTATGGACAGAAACTTGAGACACAGAGCCATTCCAGATGATCACAAGAAAAAAGACATGTTCTCTGCCATAAAGAAGGAGGCCAAAGTTCTTTGATGAGATAAAAGTACATGCTTAAACTCACAGAGGCATGATTGTCCTTCCCTTCTGTGAATGAGATAGGACATGAAATCAGCTCAAAGACATGAGTTCTTTCCTGGATTTGTACAATATTTGTACAATGGGAAGCATTGTGTCCATCATCGAGTTATCTGTTAGATTGGGGAAAAGTGAAGAGGCAATTATTGACCAAATGAAGTCAAATCAACTAAGGAATCAATTCAGAATCAGGCTAAAAAGATGGGTCTTTCATTATACATGGTCCAACTATTTGTCTTTGCTTGTTTTGTAAGTTTATTTTCTTTTTCCTACAGGTCAGTCATTGTCACCTGTCTTCTTCTTGTCATCTCATGGCAAAAAAAAAAAATAAATAGTGTAAATCACACTTTAATATGAGAGACCATTCGTCTTTTGCAATGCTTTTCTGTGTAGTGGCTGCTAGAATTCAGCAATATGGCAAAACATAACACAGAATGTAACTGTTTCTTTATTTCATTTTCATAGTTAAAGAACCTTTGTTGAAATTGGTTTTCACTGTTTATCTTCTTCTCACTTAAAAAAGACAGGACCACCTACATACAGATAACATGAAGGGAAATGAGTTTTGGTATCTCCTATTTTAAGTACAAACATTGCTCTTTATGGTCAAAATCTTCAAAGGGATTGATGGTATCTTGACTGTATTTGTTTTACTTCTCCTCAATTCAATTTACAGAAAATGTCCTAGTGCAAGAAGTAACAGAGTAAATACAGCAATGCACAGTATAACAGCATTAAGTTTCTCTCATTTTGGTCACTTGCCAATTCTGCACCTGAATATGAAGTGAAGATTCCAGTGTCTCAACGATTCAGCCTTTGAATTTTGGGACAGAGAACACAGAAATGAATAGGCTTGGACAGCTAAAAAAGGTGCAGTCTGTCATATAAATCCAAGTCTCTCCATAATCTTGCCTTGGAGACCTGTAAATCAGACCCTATATCCCTGCTTCACTAGTATGAAAATCATATCATGAAAGAGGAAAGAGGGGAAAGAAGGTGATGACCAGCACTCACATATCATTTTGCTATAGAGCTGGGATATTAGTCAGAACACAGAGTCCCTGAAGCTGAAAAGCAATCTTATGGTTTTTGTATATACTCACCTTTGTTGTCTAAAAATGCCATTTATACTGTGATGCAACTGTGATCTAAAATGAATTCTGGTGATCTAAAATCATTTCTTAAAGTTCTTTCTTGCTTAGTTTGAAATCCCATTCTGTGTCTGGAAAGCATGACTCCAAAAAAGTCCAGAGCTGTTTTGTTGATTATTAATACATCTTGCTTCTGTTTTAGTCCCACGGGAACCATGATACATCAGTATATTCTGCAAGGATTCTGAAAACTTTTCCCAGTTTTCCCTTGAGACATGGTACAAAAAGGTATCTTGACAAAGCATTCAACTTTCTAGATGACTTAGTACTGGGACAGTCAAACTAGGTTTTGGGTTTGGATCCAGACATGATGTCTGATTTCTGGTCTGAGAAGTATTTAATGTGAACTGTGTAATACTGAAGAAGCAAGATCTGATACTCAAAATTTACCATGTGGATCAGTGGTCTTAGCACAAGGTAGAGAGTTCTTCCTGTGTCTTTTTGTGTGCTGCTCATTCTTTCACCCTGTACCTATGTATGTTTCATGTCTTTACTGCCAAGGAGTGTGTCTACAGCAAGAAGAGTAAAAGGAAACTTGATATTTAGATGTTCAAGTTATCCTGCTTCTAAAATTAAGGGTGAGCCTAATACTGTCCTTCATGTAAATTTTCATTAAAATATGAACTAATAGCATGCTAAGTTATGCTTTAGATAAATTTAAGACTTCTTAGAGTCTTAGTATATTTTTAGATATTTTTTGCACTGGATTACCTTAATTCATCCTGGAGTGGAAGTGAAGAGATCCTCCCTGAGAAGAGATATTACCCCATTTTTCCTAACAATTTTATGAATAACTAAGAATCTTCTACAATGATTAACAAAACAAGCACTAAAACATGTTGTCTTGTGAACATGATTTCAAATACTTTGGAATTGCAGTTGTTAGTAGGTTCTGCTTCTCTTGTCTCTTCTTTACTCTCGTACAGTGCATTTGCTATGAAATAGTAACAGAGAGATGGGGTTTATTTTTCAATCAAAAAAATTCATAGTTATGATTTTACTTCTTTTCAGACTTTTAAATTTCATTTTCATTCCTTTAGTGCTAGATAAAGGAATCTAACTGTGGGATACTAGGTCCTGAGTTTGAATAACATTAGAGGTAGCCTTAAATTACTAACTTTGGGTATAAGTAAGTTCTCCATAGGACTGATGTCTGCTCTTTGAAAGTCCAATTGACTCCTGCTCATTTACCACATTGGATTTAGAGAAACTTGGCAAACTCAGAAACTTGACACCTCTTTATTTTTTTCTGGCTCTAATCTTCAAGTGCTCTACACACTGATACAAGGTGAGATGTTACTCATAATTTTCTTGCATAAATTGTAGTAAAAAAGAAAACTGTTTAGCAAATCTGCCACTAGGTGTGGGAGAAAAAAACAACAAACAACAAAACTTCAGGAATCCGTGTTTCATTTGAAATCAGCACTTCCTTTTGCACCAGCCACTATCAGGTAACTACTCGGACTGCAGACGTAGGTTAAATTTAACCTGTGACTTAGTTTGATATCTCCACATCCCATTAACCAGGCTCCCCGAGTCCTAGTTGTTCCTAAATGAAAAGTCAGTAACTTTATTTCATTGACTGAGTTTATGGCAGTGAAATACGGTTACATCAGGAAAACTTCTGACCTTTTGCTGCATCTTCTTCAGAAATGCCCTGCTAATGACTGTTCATATTAATTGGAAACCTGAAAAACAGATGTTTCAGCACAATTCTTCATTCCTTGGTGCTAGTCACCCTGCTAATAGCACTGCCACCCATCAAGAGATAATAGACTCAATATAGTGTACCAAGAGCAAACTGAATATTTGACTAACATCAGTGTCTGATCTGTGCTAGTGACAGACAACTCACCAGAGCATTTTAAGTTTTACTTTTTTAACTCTATTACAACACACATTGAACTTGACCCTCTTAAACAGAGCATGATGTTATCTAGTGCTAATAAACCAATGGAACACAGGAATTGAGGACTTGGTACTTGCTCAGACCTACCAGCCCTGCTGACATGGCAACAGCCTTTCTTCAAACACCAGGATAGACAGGGTAGCAACTCCTAAGAGAATCTCCACATATTTCATCTCAGTTGTCAACAGTTTTAGTCACTGTTCAGTTGGAGAGATGATGTGGATCAGTTCAGCTTTTGTCTTTCGCTGTTTGCTGTTGTCCCATTCAAAGGCCTAAGTTGTGAGTACTAAATATAAACTCACCATGAACCACAAAACTCGTGGAGAAACACATCTTTCAAAAACTGGTTTTTATAAGATATTCAAGCTACATTCCTATATTTTTTCACTACTTAGTTTGTTTTTAAACTTGAACAGCTTGAGGTGTATCCCAGACAAAAAATTGGAGCTATATTCTTTTTAGATCAGTTTCAGCAAATGAGTAGTAGTACCTTTACCATGGTTAACAAAGTGTACCTCCCTCTTCATCCTTTTTTTCATGTCATGAGTGTTTGGGCCTAATGAGGCCGATCTTTCATTTTAGGGATACAGATTCATGTGTTTAAAAGTGAAAGGGGTAAGGTCTTTGCTATCAAACCAGTTGAACATTTCTGTATTTTTGATTGACTCACGGATTGATGGAAGGATAATGTAATCCCAAAGCTAACTCATGTTAACTTACATTATTTTAAAACTAAATTAAATTTTAAATTAAAGTTCAGTTCCATCTACAAATATGAGTGTGAACCTGTCCTTATAAGAGCCTTTGTGTATATACTGGAGTTTTACTGTAAGAAATACTATTGCTAAGAGGTGGAATAGCAATTGTCCTGACAAATTGCCTCCCTGACTATATAAATAGCACACTCTTTACAATATTAATTGAAGAAGGATCCAGGAATAGTAAATACACATTTTATTCTATAAATCAGTTTGACATACTATGGCTCACTTGAAACATATCCATCAGTGGTGATCAGAAATTAATTAATATAAGAGAAAGGAAATGAGAACAGAAGACATCCTGGAAGATTGTTCAGATTTCCAAAAGAGCTTATTAACAAAGATATATTCCTGTTGTCAAAACCCTTTTTTCAACCATCCTTCTTCAGGGCTTTGGCATGGTATCTATGAATAGAACTACAGCCATTTACAGAAGAGCTGAAGACATATGGCAAATCTCTTACCAGAATGTCTCTCTAACTTCACTGTGAGACTACACATATTTCCATAACTTTCTGAGCCATAAATCATTAGATTAGGAAAAGAACTTAGAAAACTTAAAAGTTTTGTGTAAGACTTTACTGATTTTTATATATTGTGTGATGTCTCTCATAAATTGATTTTCATGTTCCCTAATCGAAGGAACATTCCTGCCATCCCAAGGCTGGTAATGCCTGGGGGAAAACAAGCACCAGCAAGGGCCAAAGGTGGCAGTGGGAGAGGAGGAGGTAACTGAGGAGGGAGCAGCAGCAGAGGGATCTCAAGAAGAGCCAGAGGAGGAGGAGGGTAGGAACAGCTTCAGGCCCAGAGCAGGGATCCCTGGTAAGTGATTTCCATGTCTTTATCTCAATCTACAATCTTTTCCATTCCATTTTCTCCCCCATCCCATTGAGGATGGGGAATGAGAGAGACTCTGGGTGGGAGTTTGGCCCTTAGCCAAGGTTAACCTTCTAAGGTCAGATGGAATGTAAGTTTAAGGGTCTCATAAGAGAAACGGAATAAGATAGTTCCCCGTTTAGAGTGACACCTTCTGTGAAGGTTATTTTACCACTTGGACCAGCTGATACTCCTGGGCTTACTTGAGGTGACTCAAATTTATGAACTACAGCCTCTAAGTCTGTAGATTTGGCCTTGTGCCAAACAATAAATAACATGAAGGGCTTGATGAAGAGCCTTCATGACTGCCAGAATCCCCGTTTCTGTTCCCAACAGCTTCAGATCAGGTTCTCATGTTGAGTGATAACTCTTAACAAGTAAGCTGTAGCTTTTTCCATCAGTTCCTGGATTGGTTTACTCTGCAGACCCACACTAAGCACATTGCAGGCTCTTTTTGTAAAACTACATCACCTAGATCTCAGCAGCACCCATAACATCTGAAACTGTCAAAACCGCTGAACAGAAGGATGGGAAAAAAAGTGCCATTTCCCAATTTGACTAAAAGCATCCACACAACCATGAAACTCCATTAATCTGTAAACAGTAATTATTGCCCATTCATATAACACAATGTTAATTGAAAGAATTAATGCAAATGTAATATATAATTAATCTAACAGGATTCTAAAAACATATCAGCAAAGTAAGAATAAGCCAGTTCTACCTTTTATTATCTATGCATGTTGGTGCTGTTTTCAGTGACACAGAAGCATAGATTTTAAAACCCAGAACCCTCCATTTTCTCTAGTCTCTTCAGCAACAAGCAGTATAATTGGGTTAATGTGAGAAAAGAAATTACTTGCCTAAAGCAGAATATAACCTGAAGACATTTAAATTTGTTATCAGATTTCCCTTACTAGTCAACTAGTTGTTACTAGTCAAGTTTGCATTACTTGAGGATCTAACCAGTATTTACACCACTATAACTAAAAATCTGTCTTTGTTTTGACAAATTTTATCTGCAGAAAATGGAGCTATCTAGCATAAACTAGGTTATGAAAGAAGCATAGCCACAGTAAACCAGTATTCTCTAATTGTGATAGACAGTGTGCAGACAGACATTACAGCTCTCAGGGTATTTTTTTCCTATGAAACTCCTACACCTGTCAATGGGAATTGTGTAGATGTGTCTCCAGCACAATACAGTCCTATTTCTATTATAAAGAGGAGAATTATAAACAGAAACAGGAAAGGAAAGTTTGAACCATTTTATTGTTCAGAAAGGATGACTGAAGAAAATTCAAGTGCAAACAGGTAGCACAAGGGGGATTGACTTTAAGCTGACAGAGGGTACGTTTAGATTAGATATTGGAAAGAAATTTGTTACTGTGAGGGTGGTGAGGCACAGGTTACCCAGAAAAGTTATGGATTCCCCATCCCTGGAAGTGTTTAAGGTCACATTGGATTGGGATTTGAGCAATCTGATCTGGTGGAAGGTATCCTTGCCCATCCAGGGGGATTGGAACAGGGTGATCTTTAAGGTCCCTTCCAACCCAAACCATTCTGTCGTTCTAAGGTTCTATAAATTATAAAACTAAGAGTCCTTTGCTCGAAAAGATGACAACTGGAAGCAGAGCAAGAAGGGGCACAGAAAAAAGATGCTCTATAGGTCTGTAAAATCAGATCTGGCATGGAGAAAGTGAATAGAGAAAACAAGAGAAAATTAATGGATTTCTAAAATAGGGAACTTTTTGACAGGGATATCAATGCTACAGAATCAATATGAAGCTATATGAGACTTTAATGAAACCCAGAAACATTTCTTACTGTGAAAAAGAAAAAAATAATTTTTGCTACCATTAACATGGAGTATCTCATCTATAGGCTTCAAAACAATCATCCTACCATTTTCACTGAGCTTTGGAATAAATCCTATTAACACTAAAATCCCCTTGATTATGGAAATCTGTCCTTTTTTACCTTTATTTTTAAGAACTGTTGCCAGTTAGTACTAATGATCATGATCCAAAATGCAAACGTTCCCTACTTGAGCAGAAAAGATTTCCTAAGTAGGTTTTTTCTCTTTCCAGCTTTTAAAAGTTGCTTGATTCCTAATGAGTCTTATAGAGAAATGTGCCTGGAATATTCTCTAGAGTGAGCAAGGATCAGGCAAAAATGTTCACTGTTAAATATTTGAGGAGATGACAAGAGTGGTCAGCAGATACAGGATCATTGAATTATGCTTATCTGCTTTTAGTTACTGTCCTGACTTTGGCTGGGATAGAGTTAATTTTATACCTAGTAGCAGGTATAGTGCTGTGTTTTGAATTTAGGATGAGAATAATGTTGATAATAAATGGATGTTTTAGTTGTTACTGAGCAGTGTTTTTACATTCAGTCAAAGACATTTCTGCTTCTCAACCCACCCCATCAGCCAGGAGGCTGGAAGTGCACAAGGAGCTGGAAGGAGACACAGTTGATCCCAACTGGCCAAAAGAATATTCTGCACCATTCTGTGTTATGATCATTATATAAACTAGGGAGTAAAACTGGCTGGGGGCCACTGCTCGGAATCTGGCTGGGCATAGGTCATAAGGTGGTGACAAATGGCATTGTGCATCACTTGTTTTGTATCTTCTAATTATTATTATTATTGTTGTTGTTGTTGCTGTTGTTTTTATACCTTTTTATTTGATTATTGTAACTCTCTTTATCTCAACCCCCAAATTTTACTTTTTTTTTTCTTTTGTCCTTCCCCCTAGTTCTCTCACTCATCCCACTGGGGGAGAAGGTGGGAGAATGAGTGAAGTGTGTGGTGTTTAGCTGACTGCCAGCTTAAACCTCAACAGAATTCAAACATACAATTCCTCCAGATGGGTTTTGAATAAAGTGCATTTTAAACAGGATAAACAGCAAAGCTTGTCTTTCAGTAGGGAAGCTTCTAGCAATGATTTCTTACTGAATTGAGTGGACCACTCTGTGTAAACGTGCATGTACATTCATGCAGGGACGTACACAGCATTGATCCAACGTGGTGAGATGAGAATATTGTCTGCACAGCCAGAATCTCACCAGGATGTATGGCACATACTAGAGAATAAAAGCTGTTTAACACTCTTACCCACACCCATTAAATATACATACTCATTTACTCACTTTCACACACTGCTTTGATTATATGTTAATTTCTTCCTTTTTAGTATTGTGAAGGGCTGTGAGGTAGATAACTTGAAGGTGTATCCATTTTAATGAGAGAGAAAAAGGATTTTCCATTAGCAACCAAGCCAGAGAGAGATAGCCCCAAACTCTAGGCCCTGACTGGCAGGTTTTGCTTCTCCTAATTTCTGGAAACATACTCTCAGTGTGGTTGAAAAAAACAGTTCCTGGCATTGAAGGAGATAGTCCACCCACTTATTCTCATTTCTCAGTAATCTCTATGATGTATTTTAATTTTCAATTAAATGCCTGCATAAGCAGAATGAACATTTTGATCTATGCATTTTAATAGGTAAAAGATCTTGCATCTTTGAAAGGCCTCTGACTGTTTTATTACATTTTTAGTTAGTCCAATGAGAAAAATCCTCTACAATCCTATTTGTCACATTATTCTTCTGAAATGATCAAAATCTTTTATATAGCTAGCAATATAAAACAAACATAGTTCATATTAAAATCAATACTCATTGACTTTTCAAAGCAAAACAGTTTCTACCTCAAGGGTTTTGGTTTATTTTTGTGTTATATCATGAAACATCACTTTAGCTAACAATCCATATTTTTACTAATAACACTTATCCAGCACATTTTCACTTCAATTTATTTAGTGCTGATCATCCAAGCATAAGAAAACACTTTGCAAACAGTGTCTAATTTCAAAAAAAATGAAGGATGTTAGTAAAAATAGCACTTTGCTTCATACTTTTTCTCAATGTGTGTTTTCAGAGCCAGGTCTGTTATGTCATCTGGCAGTTGCATGTTTTTCTTATTTTTACCCATATTTTCCTTGCAGAATTCACACAAGGTTGTGAAGGTACCACTGCAGAATCTTTACTCCTACAGTGAATCCATCTTTGCTCTATGCTTCTAATCTAAAACTAAGTCTGTTGGGAAAAAATAAAAAAAAAATTGCATACCAGAAACCCAAACTGGGCTCAAGACCTGTTTTACTAAACAGTATAGAACTATAATGTAAGGATGGGATCTTAGCTGTATAGATAAAAGTGTTGAAGTAATAAACAGTTATTGTTACTACTACTACTAAGGATGACAAAACTCTCACAAAGGCCCTTTAAGTAGATAATACTCTAACACTTCTGTGAAAAAAACTCATAATTACTGATAAAGAGACATATCTTTATTCATTTCTGTTATTTTCCATAGGTAAATGATAAAATATCCATTTCTGTTAGTTTCCATAGGTAAATGGTACTGCAGATAGTAAAAAAACCCCTAATACTCTTCTAAAATGGCATAAACATCTAAATAAATCTAAACATCTAAAATAAACATCCATGTCTTACTTCCTTGTATTTTATTTTCTGATGTATCTTCATCTGTTCACTTTTATATTACTTTTATTTGGCAAAACGCAGAATGAAATTGAAAGAGATAATACATGGAATACTTTGGTTGTAGGACAAGATATTTTTCTTGTTTGTATGTAATAAACATTGGGGTGTTTCTAAAGTAAGTATCAATGTTTATTGCCCTTTAAGGTAATTCATAATTTTGTTTTCATCTTGGATCAATATTTATAATGTTAAGTCAATATATCATGACAAAATATTTGAACTTCATGTGTACGGCTTCAAAATACATTTTATATTCTCTATAAGGTAGCGTTCAGTGCAATACTGGACAGCACATGCCAAGTTCATATTTGTCAGTGCAGTTTGGAAAATGCAGAAATGGCCAGTGTGTAAATGAACTTCACAGTTGTTTTCCATTCATAGAATCGCAGAATCATTTGGATTGAAAAGACCACCAAGATCATCCAGTTCAATCTTTGTACTGATCACCTTGTCAACTAAACCACAGCACTGAGTGCCCCACCCAGCGCTTTTGTTGAACACCTCCAGGGACTGTGAATCCACAACCTCCCTGAGCAGTGCATTCCAACGCTGTCTATTCCATGTTGTGAATTCCATGTTGTCCATGTGTCTTCTTTGTGACCCAAATCAGTTTTTTCTGGAAATCCTGCTCTTTCTCATTTGCAGGTCTTTGGTTTTGATATTTAGTTTTTTTGCTTAGCTTGAATTCTCTGTGTCTCAGCTCATCTCCAGGTGAACCCGAAAACTTAACTACCTCTCATCTGCCTAATTATTTACTTTCTTTTTTGACCCATTCCACAACCCTTTATAGGTGAACATTAACTCCATAAGGTTTTAGACCCCATTTGTCAAAAAGTACTAAATTCCCTCATTTCTGTGGTGTCTTCCACTTAATGTTTGTCTAGGAACCACACAGTGGAACTAACCCACAATATTTGGATCTTCTAGTTGGATCCTCCTATAGTACAAGCAGTAACTAGGTCTAAAAGTCAAAGCTTTTGAGGTCTTTTACCAAGGTGACAATAACTAAAGAAATATTTACTCTGTGAATTTCTTCCTTCTTCCTGCATATATAACACTTCAGAGACTCTTGATCTCCTGTTTCCTTAGGGGAACAAAACACAGCAGTGCAAGCTGCTTTTTGTACCAGCAGTTAGTGCTGAATGTCTATTGTGTTCAACAAGTGCAGATATAATCCAGACCCAAGAAAAAAAAAAGACTAGCATCAAAGTGTTTCAGACTCCAAACTGGAGGACACACAGAATCACACAGAAAAACAGTAGTGGTTTCCAGGACTGAATCTTGAAGTATCAGCAATCAAAGGGTAATATTCTTCTAAGGGGAGGTTGCTGGGAATGAAATACCAACACCATACCATCTCAAAAGGTAACTTAGAATTTGATGAACCTTGTGGGTCCCTTCAAACACAGGATATTCTATGATTCTGTGAAATTACTGAATCCTGGCCCTGCACAGGAATATCATCATGTGCCTGAGAGCATTGCCCAAATGCCTCTTGAACTCTGTCAGCCTTGGTGTTGTGATCATGTCCCTGGTGAGCCTGTTCCATGCCCAAACACCCTCCAGGTGAGGAAACTTTTCCTAATATCCAACCTAAACCTCCCCTGACACAGCTTCGATTTCATTGATGCAAAGCCCAAATAGATGAAAATGGCCTTCCTGGTTATGACAAGGAAGAGAAAACTGCCATTTAAATTTCCTGAACTGAAAAAATATATTTTCTTCTCAAGGAGAAGAAAAGATGGACAAGCATAAGCCAGTAAATTCCAAGCTCACAATCACTATGAATCAAGCACTTTAATTTATGAAGTTCTTTTAAAATTTTTTGAGTTGCTTCTTTTTTTCTTGAATTCTTCTTCTGTTCTTTCTCCAGGTACAAAAGCCCGGAACCTACTTTACAAGAGCACTTGGATCTCCAGTCCATGCCACCAGGATTTCTGCTATGACCTTTTCTTTTTTTTCACAGCTCTTAAGTGGTTTTGAAGACAACTACACCTCAGAATATTTCTCATACCACAAATGTAGTATTTTCTCACAGAGTTTAGACAAGTAATTTCAAAGGTAAGTCCTAACTAGGATGCTTGAGAATGATTTCATGGAGCATCTTTTTCTTATGCTTTGAAGTTGTGTGTTTATTACAATGGAGAGTTTAAAAAATTAAATTATGGATGAAATTCATGTTAGAAAATGTTTCTTGGGCTGCAAAACTTTGGCACAGCACAGCAGATATATATATAAACCTCTGAAAAACTTGGTGAGGAGGCCAGTGAGGCAGTCTGGAGGGGAGGAGAAAACACAGCTGAGACCAGCACTAAATTGTCATCCAAAATGAAGTTCTACAACTGTACAGTGATGGAATGGCCTCCCACTTTCACTTCTATCTCAGACACACCAAGAAATAAAGAAGTTCTTCTTAACCAAGACACTCGCTGAGCAATAACTTTTCTCACAGCTTAAGGAGATATCCATATTCTTCCTTTTACTACTCTTATCTAATTTATCAACTTTTCACATGATTCCTGTAACTTGCATAATAGGATTTCTGGAGCATCCACACCAGAATACAGGCATTTAATAGACTTCTTGTAATGTATCTGCTGGAGCCATGCAGATGTATCATAAACACCCTAAAGCATCCTAAGTGGCAATAGATATCTGTGAGCAACTAAACTGAATCCCTTGAGCAGAAATAATGGAATTCGGAGGATTATTCAGATGAATTGTCACTAAGTTAAATTTAGAAAACTTTCTCTCTAGTCTCAAATCCCATTGAATAAAGTGGGAAATTAGGAACTGATTACATATGAAGACACCTGTCTTCATCTAGAGCTGAAGTCCTAATTTAAACTACAGATCTGTTCTAGACTTTCTATATGATATCTGTAAAGTCAGCAATGGTTTTGTACCAAATATTCTCAATTTGATATTTCTTTTCTGGGGAAAGGCACTGTGAAGACATATGTCATTCTTAAAACCAAATGATGCAAGCAATCTGGATGCATATATTTTTCAGAAGTACCACTTAGCTGCAAGGTATTGCTAATGGAAACATTTATGCCCAACTCTCTTTGTCAAGGATAGCAAACTCAGTGCAATTTTAGGATGCAGCGAATAAGAAGACACTATGAAGCTGATGGTCTGCAGTACTGCTCTTGGACAAATCAATAGATCTATTCAGCTTTGAGAACAGCATAGGACCCTAAATTATGTGCAAACGATAAGCCTGCAAATTCACTAGCAAAGCAAAGTATTATTTCACATAATTCAGTGAAGTTCTTGTCATTAGATATTTCCAACAAACAAACAAACATACACAAAACAAAACAAAAAGCGTTGAAGATTTTTAAATAATTTGGTAGCTCAGTATTCATCTCATAGAATGTATGATATCGGCAGGGACTTAATGAGCTGTACTAGATTACTGCTATGCCTTGTGGAGAAAGATGGGCGTTTTCACCAGGAAGGCATTTGCCCCATTGTAGGCCCTTACTTTAGGAAAAAATGTGCTCCTTTCTTTTCAACAGATAACCTTCTACAATCTGCTTTCATATAATGGCCAATAAAGGCTTATAGACAACTAGCTCAAAGCATACATTTTTAGTGCTCAACAAGGTGAGATTGCCTCCCTATAAGTGTTTGGTGTCATTTTGAGCACTGTGGGACTGGAGAAGAGTGTGGCTCTCCTAAGATTTGTCTATCATTTTCCATCTGAGTCCAGATGTCTTCAGTATCCCAGAGCATAGCTAATTATCTTAAAAGCCTATTTTAAAGCCACTTGGTTTACCCTTGGTGAAGTCTGTCTTAGTGAAATGAAAGTCACTTCATTTTTGCTCAACCCATGTAGAGTAGCTATTTATCATTCACTCTTGTGTTACTTTAAACCTTTTTCTACACTGTACCTGGAACAGAATAGGACTTCAAGTCAGGAATTAGAAAAGAAACAAACTATTTCATATCACTTACTGTAGCCAAAGGAAAAAAAAAGAAAAATCAGTAATAAAGTTAATCTTGGAACAGAAGACAAAGAGCAGTTCAGTCTGGTCTGCAAAATAGTTTGTTTAATCTGAATGGACTTTTTGAAAAAAGATTTTTACCATTAGCTCTGTGAAAATTATGGCTGTAGGACACCATAACACAAAAGTAAGCAAAATTTAAATAAATAAGTCAGTAGCCACCTGGTCATGAGAAATTTCTGCTGCAGTTTCAGAGGCTAAATAAAACTCTAGGCAGAGCAGGTGAAGCTGAAACTAAAACTGACAGCTCCAAAATCTTGGAGAGTTAGTTTGGTTTAAAAAGGTGAAGTGTTGGGTCCTTCACTTGGATCACAACAGCCTCCTGCAGAGCTACAGGCTGTGAGCAGAGGGACTGGAAAGGTGACCAGTGGAAAAGGACCTGGGGGTGCTGGTGGACAGTGGCTGAACATGAGCCAATGTGTGCCCAGGTGGGCAAGAAGGCCAATGGCACTGGCATGTATCAGCAATAGTGTGGTCAGAAGGGCCAGAGCAGTGATTGTCCCCGCTACTCAGCACTGGTAAGGCCACACCTTGAGTCCTGTGTCCAGTTTTGGGCCCCTTCATTCAGGAAAGACATTGAGGTGCTTGAGTGTGTCCAAAGAAGGGCGATGGAGCTGGGGAAGGGTCTAGGGAATAAATCATATGAGGAGCAACTGAGAGAGCTGGGGGTTTTTAGCCTTCAGAAAAAGAAGCTCAGGGGGATTTTCTTGCTTTCAACAACTACCTGACAGGATGTTACAGCCAGGTGGGGGGCAACCTCTTTTCCCAGGCAACCAGCAACAGGATGAGAGTACGTAGCTTCAAGCTGCAACACTCAGGAAGTTCAGGTTGGACATCAGGAAGAATTTCTTCATTGAAAGGGTTGTCAAGCATTGGAACATACTGACCAGGTGGATGGTAGAGCCACCATCCCTGGAGGTGTTCAATAAATGTGGCACATAGTGCTCTGTCTAGCTGACAACGTGGTGATTGGCCAAAGGCTGGACTCAGTGATCTTTGCTGCTCTTTTCCAAACTAAATGATTCTGAGATTCTGTGAGGCTTGTAGTTTGTTACTGAGAATGACAAAATAATATTTACTGAATTTCAGGGCTACAGAAAGAAGCATTCAGGGCTACAGAAAGAATGACATTTTCATGGTTAAGGTTGTTTAGTACATATACCATGACATTAGTAGTCCAGACACTTTAATTCCTTTCTTTACACTTTCCCAGATGGATCATGACTTTTACCTTTCATAGCTCAGCTTAGTGTTCTAAGAAATGGAACAATATCGCATTTGTCGCTGAAATATCACAAAGATCAATTAAGTAATGCTTCAGAAGGATTTCAGGATCCTCTGAAGAGTCTTTATCTTGTGAAGTGCAGAACACCACAGCTTTATTGTAACATTTGAACACACATTTAGCTGGAACCGCTGGGACTTCTCATATATTTAAAGTTGAACAGAAGAATAAGTGTATCAAGGAAAAGAATCAGAATACACAGAATATAAAGCACCCATCAGGATCGGACTCAGTCAGGTAACTAGACAGGGAAAAAGTATTATTTAGATTGTATTTCCCCCTATCAAATCTTGTCAGGCAACCACAAAAAACAATGTGCCCTGTGACTGATGCCCTGGCTGCTTTATTCTGTAATGGAGATCAGTGAGACAAATTCTGCATGCCTTGTTCCTCTGGAGCATTGTTAGGATGGGGCCCAGCGAAATCATTAGACTGGTACCATTACAGAAACTACCCTTTAAAATTGACATCATTATCAGAATGTTAATTATGCAGAATTTATTTTTCTTTTTCTATTTTCTTTTTCAGATTTTGTATTTTCTTAATGTTTTTTCCCCAACCTCTTCCTCTTGCTTCCTCTCCCCCCACTGTTTTCCCTTTCCCTTTCCCTTTCTCTTTTCTTGTTCTTTTCATCCTCAAGTAAAACTCACATTGAAGTCAGAGTGGGAAAAATTACCACAGAACCCCCCAAGATATCTCAGTTGATTACAGCATGGTGCTGACAACACCAAGTCTGTGTGTTTGACCCCCATGCACTTAAGAGTTGAACTTGATCCCTGTGGGTCCCTTTGAACCCAGAATCCCAAATACCAAACAGGACACCAGAAAACATGCAAGGAAAGTCCTGGAATTTCATCTTTTCTTGGCTTTCAGCAAAAATGATTGAGGCATTTTCCCAGGAAGAAGATACTGTCAGAGATGCAGAGCTGCCATCACACCCGTACTGTGCTCACACCACAGCTCAGGACTGACTGTTTTCCTGTTGTTGTGTGGCAATGGAGGAATGGTGATGGCTGGTATAATCAACCCTGAACTTCTGGAAGGACAGTGGCTCATACCGCAGCACAATGTCCATGAGTGACATTTTATCCAACATAATTTTCCAGAGGAGCTGGTGCCAGGGAAAAATAGCAAAACAGACCAGAAGATATAGTTGTTCCTTGTTACCATCAGCATACCTTGCCCATTTTCAAGTAAAAAAAACATGAAAGGAAATGGCCTCAAGTTGCACCGGGGGAAGTTTAAATTAGTTATTAAAAAAATTTTCTTCACTGAAAGGGTGGTCAAGCATTGTGACAGTCTGCCCAGGGAAGTTGTAGAATCACCATATAGGAAGGATTTAAAAGACTGTAGATGTGGTTCTTAGGGACATGATTTAGTGGTGGACTTGGCAGTTCTGGGTTAATGGTTGGACTCAATGATCTTAGAAGTCTTTTCCAGCCTAGATGATTCTAAGACTGTTCTGCTTACTGAGCACAGTTGATTTAGGGGAACATAAACATACTCATTGCACTTGGACTGAGAATCCTAATGGACAGCACCATGCCCTCCAGCTAAGACAATCCAGTAGGGAATTAGACAACCAAAGTGCCAAAAAATGTGCCTAATCTTTTTACACACTAAAAATGTGTTTAATCTTTTTACACACTAAAAATGTGCCTAATCTTTTTACACACAAGCTCATAATCCCACCACAGGCACCGTGCTTTCACTTCCAGCAGGAGATGTGTTACCAGCCCTAGTGTATAAACCATGTACAGCAGAGCCCTTATCTGCCTCCAAAGGCTGCTGAGCTGTTGGAGATTTAAACTGTCACAAGTCATTGTGTGGATCTGTGACGTGTGGACACTTTTCAACACAATCTGTGTTGTTAAATTGATTAAACTATTTCAGTTATCTGGGTCATCAGACCACAGTGCCAAGTCATTGATTCATTGCACAAGGGTGAAGGAAACAAGGTGAAGGTTTGTTTTCACCGGTTTTATCCCTTTATCACTGCAATCAAATTAATATATTATTTTTACATTTGTGAGACACAAAGACCTTTACTTTTCACACAAATTTAGAGAGAAGGAGGTGGTTATTTAAGGGTTGAAGGTCTTTATTCATCTCTAATACATGAAACTGAAAAATTTCAAGTACCCTTGGGGCAAGCTGCTCCTTTCTAGAGAGAAAGGAGTGAATTTAATTATTACATTATTTTGTATCTGATACTTCCTGACTCATTCTGCTACTCAGTGAAATCAGAAAACTGAAAAAAAAAATCTTTGTTTAGATTTTCACTGATGGACAGAATTTTAATATATCTATATGTAATATAGATATTTTAATATATTTACATTTCTCTAAACAAGAAAATAAGTAAACAAAAACATAACAAAGTTTACTAGAATTAGGTATTTAATGGTGGTTTAAGTTTTTATGGAAAAACATAGATGAATACATACCTAAGTGAAGTAGTGTCATCAAACGTAACAATTGAGAACAATCTAGTGGAAAAAATGAGATATTCTTAATCTTTTTTCTTCCTTGTTATGTCTGAGTACATGTCAAGACCCCAGAGTTAGAGGGAAGAATTATAATATGTAGAAACAGGTCTCCAGTCTTTTTTCTTTAAAGTCTTTGGCAGAATTACCATTAAGTGATAAAACAAGAGGCAATAAGACAGCTTGGTGTTTGGTCTGGCCTAATAGACCCAGGATCTCACAGATTCAACTTTGTAAGGAGATGAACGAACATAATCAGGTCATCAAATATCTGCTTCCAACAAGCACAGTAAAAAAATGAAAATCTTGAATAAAAAAGTGGCAACTTAACACCAACAAAAATTACAGCTTTACCTACCTGTAAACAACTTTCATGTTAGAGTATGCTTGAGACTTTGTGTTCCAAGGTAGAGCAACTGGCTGAAACTCAAGTAGTCCTAGAAAAGTGGCCTAAATCCAACCAGAGTCCTACCTAAAAAAAAGAAAGCAATACAAGATTAACTTTCAGATATTAAAGCTCTCGAAAAACGCAATGTAAAAAGAACTCAACCAAAACAAACAAAAAAAAACCCAGTGAAAATATCATCCAACATAATACAGTTTCACCAGCTAAGACAGCATAATTTGAGAGCTCTACCAACTAATTATTCACCAGCTATAGGTGAACCAAGGGCAATGTTCTTGCTGGAGAACCAGAAAAAGACCTAGCAAATTTATCAGCTTCTTTTAGGCCAGAAGAGTGAAGGAAAATGTTCCTCAGAAGTTATTTGTTACAAATTACTTCCTCAGTTCCATTTTTAATCTTCACTCTTCAGAAAGAAACCTCTGTTGCCTTTGAAGGTTTTCAGTCTTTACTGTACCCATTCCTTGTGTTTACCAGACTTTGTATGAGTCACTGCTTAGTTGTTTCAGTATTTAAATTTGTAGCTGTCTATTCTCTTGGAATTCTACATAGAGTAAGGCATAAAGCAATAATCTGAGATGATCGTATTTCAAATGGGAGAGGTAGCAAAGAAAGAGGAAAAAACTTACATGCACAATTTCCTTTTATCTTCACATTTTCCTGCCTTCTGTCAGTGCCAACACATGAAATTATTGTCTTTTTATAGCTCACAACTGTCTTACCATCATTGCTCTGCAGCCTCAGGTGTTTCCCATCAATACCTGCCAGTATGTAGCTTCATATGTACTTCTAGGTCTGAAAGCACATCCTTCAGCCAACAGGCTTTCCTGTTCCATCATTCCTTATTGACTCATCAATGGCACATTTGTTACAAACATCCACCAATCCTGCTGTATCTGCCTAGTGTGTTGCGAAAAGAACTCTGTGGAGTAAAAGGGACTCTGTCAGACACATTTTCTCCAGGATTTTATTTTTCAGTTAAATTCTGCTATCTATTATTCTCGCTGAGCTGGAACAGCTCTACTGCTGGACAGCTCTCCTGCAAACTACTGGGACATTTATTTCAGGAAATAATTTCTTGTGATCATATATTAATTACTTCAGCCTTTTAAATACTTTTCAGGTATAACCATACATTAGTTTCAGACTTCATCCAACAGAAAGGATTTTTAAAAGTGAAATATTTAGTACCTTGATACACAGCTTCCTCTAGATGGATTTGCTTCAAAGACTATATTATATGGAAATTCTGTCATTTTAAAAAATTCAATACCACCTTCTCTATCACTAAATCTCTATCAGATTGCTTTAAGATGATGAAATATTAGAGTATTCCCTGTCTTTGTCTCAACCTATGAGCATTTCCATCTTTTTTTCTGTCCCTGTCCTGTTGATGAGGGGGAGTGACAAAGCAGCTTGGTGGCCTTCTGGTAGACAGAAAAGGTCAACTGTCCACAGGGTAAAAGTATTTTTAAGGTTTGATTAAGAAAAAAGAAGCTTGTCATCAACAGAACATTTTAGAAATCCTTCAGAGATCTTCTAACATGAAAAGAAATAAGCAAAAAAAATGTACATGGTAGTTAAAATGGCACAAAGTGAAATGTTACAGATAACTAATGCAGTCATATGTACAATCTACCTGAAAAATTCATTTATTTTTTGATGTCAATTTTGTATAATTATCTGTGCTGTTTAATAGAGATCTCTGATCCTGAACCATAGAAGCAAATATTTTCTTTTTATTACCCCTTGAAGGAGAAATACATTGGTCTTTAGGCATTTTTAATGTTCTTTAAACATTTTTAAATATGGGAACATTTTATTGGAAGGAAAGTATTTATTTTCTCAATAAATAAACAAATAAAATATTAATTATAGGACCTTATAAAATAATTTAGGACCACATGCTGTCTTGCTGGGAGTAAAAAATGCAACTTTCAAATGTTCCTGTCACCAAAAGATTTGTTCATTTTTTATATTAAAAAAATCAAAATAGAAACATAAGCCATCAAGAAGAAACATTGGGGACATAAACACAGACATGTCTAGTGGTAGAACAGCCTTTCCAATATTTGCAAAACCTCTTAGTCTTGCAAATTATCTGCTTCCCTCAGGCAGACATTTTTAGGGCCTTCTTGAGAGACTCATCCAACGAAAGACACCCATAAAGGAGACACACCTTTGCCATTGACCTGTTTGGAGTTTGGGCAATGCAATCTCCCTGTTTACCTTTCCTTACTTTTGGTTGTGCTTTATCTGAGGGAAAAAAACCACTATAAACTCATGGGGATGCTCTTCGTGGGAAGCCTGATATAATCAGTCTTAACAGTAGCTTAAACCTTTGAGAAATTTGTGGAGTTTATGAAAAATATTAACATCATTATTAATATTCTAATAGAATTCAGTAGAAAGAATGTTTATACTGATTCACGTAACCTGTTTCAGAATCACATGGCATTTGTGATTTTTTTTTTCTGGGAGTTTTTCCTTTTAGTTCCTGTTAAAGGCAACAGGCTACAAAGCATGGTAAGTGTCAGTCAAAACACTCCAAAAGTACTCCTAACAAACTGATCTGGACAGAAAGCCTTTATTTTCCTCCTTCCATTGAGATTCGGCAATATACTTATATTAAAATTACTAAGTGATGCTATCACAAGAAGCATGGCTGTTTCTCTATTAGATCTTATTTCCATCAATTGATTTACCATGTGTGTGTGAAGGTGAAAAAAATAGTCCTTAGAAATCTATTTTGTCTCATTAATTTTGGCATAAAATTTAAGACTGCAGAATCGTAAAGCATAAATCAGGTGTCATACTGCATTGATCCTTTACAGAAAAGGAAGTTGATCATTCTTGGTTTATTTCACAAGGAAATTATTTGACTGGATTACTTCAATGTTTAATTAAATTGACATATGTATAAAGTATAAAATATCAAATAAAATAGTCTTTTGCTGTGACACAACATTAATTTTCTGTCATCAAAAGTGTTTATCTTGTTAGCTGCCTAACTTAAACTTGCTCAGCACCAATTAAGTGTTATATCTGAATACATTTAGAATACTTAAATTCCTTCCTTTATTACAATCTTGTTAAACTTTTAATTTTTTTTTTGTTGTTGTTGTAATTAGCATTTAGGGAGCTCAATTTCTTTATTAGGCTCTCTTTAATTTACATTTTATATTACTCTATTTATTCTTCATGAGATCAGTGGAGCAACTCCAGCTTAGTGGAAAAATATTGCAGAATACTATGCTGTTTATGAAAGGTTTCATTCACTTTATTTCCTAAGGAGGAATGCTCATGCATTAGTCTTTTTGACTTTCTTCTTCAGAGCCCCCCACACCTCTCATGTCTGGAAGTAATATTCAGTGTTATTCAATTCTGGTAGAAAGGGATAGATTTTAATAATAACTAGATTGCAATCAGCAGTGCCAAGAATATTTTCTGTCCATAGCAGCACCTGTCCTCCCAGAAGTTAGAACAAGTTGAGGACTGTTTCCAATGCACAGTTTGACACCACTTTTTGGAGACTAAGTGTAGCTGCACCAGCTAATTACTCAAAACCAGACTTTCATGGCCAGCCACAGAGGCCCAGCCATATTTCATGTACTCTTCATGTCCAAGTATGCCTCAAATATTACCTGCATTGCAAGCTCAGAGCCCAGGCACTTGGATAAAAGCAAGAATAAGAAAGGATATGACACATCTAAGTGACTCGTATTTCAGATCAGCACAGAAATAAACCTGGAGATTTCATGGGTTTGTGGCTGTATGAGGTCAATGTCCAGACCAGAGTATGTTCCAGGTCCTCAATGTCTCCCAGATATATGGACAGCCCAGGTCACACTAATGCTTGATGTGTAACATGACCTGCTAAAAGGGACACCCCAGCCTTCTCTGAAGTCATCTTACTCTTGAGTCTGGCACCTTTAAAAAGTGTAGGCTGTGGAATTAAGATCAAGCTCCTTATTCCCTCTCCTCAAGTAATAACTCCTTGGAGAAATGTGTGAAGCTTCATGTTTTTAGTGCACTTTGAGATCATTTGCTTTAAGTGGTGTTATGGCTACAGAGGCAACACTAGGAATACGTGGCTGCATTTTTTCAAAGACAGGAACAGGTCTGATGCTTTAAATTAACCCAAAAACCAAAGCACTTCGATCTACTGCTCACTTTTCGTAATTTACTCGATAAACTTCAGGGAAACTCAGTTATTTTCTCTTCATCCAGAAATAAGCCAAATGAGAAGTCACCCTTTAGTCACTGTCACTCATTAATTGCGTCCAAGCATTAAAATAAAAAGCTATTGAGAGAAGTTGGGTTTTGGTGTGTGTTTTGCTTTTTTTTTTTTTTTTTTTTTTTTTAATTAGTTATGTCTCTTTCCCCCCAGTCACCATTATCCAAAGTAAGCACTATTAATTTGAAATTAATGGGAGGATAATGATGCAGCACAGGTTGCAAGAGTAACACAAGAAGGTTGATTGTGCTGGAATACAACTTTCTTATTCTCCTTGCTGGAGGCTAACACCTGTTTGAAGAAAAACTCATCGTGATTTGTTTACAGAACACCCAAAGTTGTAGGAATTGTGCTGCTTGTGACTAGAAACAAGAATCTCTTGCTTCTGATTAGACTTTGAATGGACTTTGATACTTGAAGGGGTCAATGTAGTATGAAGACAAAGAGCTGAGGATCAGCTGACCACATACAAACACTTATTTAAGGGTGAGCTGAATAGATTTTAAATGTCTAAAAAAACCTCCACCACTGCAATGTGAAGTTGAATCTCACCCATCCAGTTTGTCAATACAACATGCTCTTCGGGGAGGGGAGTTCTTGATCTCTACTTGATCCTGACCCGGGTAACCCTGCAGTTTCTGGCTGTTTGCAGTGTGACAATTGTAGAAAGTAGTAATTAACCTTGGTGGCCCTTATCCCAGCCTCTTCAAACTCTAACAGAAACTATAGGAACACTTCCCATATAGCAGCATGTTCCACACAAAAATGCCAAGTTTTGCAGTAGGAAAACAGGACCTTATTGCCATTGTAGCTATGTGATAACAACATGTGAGAAAAAGACATTTTAGAGGAATTGAGTGTATTAAGCGGGATGCAACTGATGTGGGGCACAAATGAATTTGCTGACAGTAGGATTTAGGAACTAGAAACTCCTACTAGAAGAACAGGCAAAAAATATGATCTTTCTTATTTCCAAATTCTGAATGATTTGTCCTAAGATGGGATTCATTTGAATTGTGATCTAACATGTTCACAATATTTAAGGTTTGACATCATGAACAGAAGATTCTCTGTGTTCTGGCATAAATACTGCAGGCACTGAAAACAAAATACAAGCTACACTCTTAGAAAAACAGACACTTCCACTTCCTCTGTTCTATTACTCTGGTAAGGGGAAACCACTGCCTCTCTATACACATGACACATTTTTTTTCCTGAAAATGTCTTATGCTCTGTGCACAAAATGATACTAACACTGGTATCACACAGCTTGTTTCTATCTCAGATTCTGAAACGCTGCTATAACTCAGCATCCTTGAGTCACCTTTCAAGAGATAAAAAAATGAATTTTCATTCACAGCTAGAACCTTTCAATATTCAACTATGCTAAAGATTTTTGCTGTGAGTTTGTTTTCCCCTTTTATTCCAGACTCTTTTAAAATCATATACTGCCAGGACCTTCCACTGGTGCTGTAGTAATTAATTTACTTACACTTGATTATAAGCATAGTTTGGGACCCAGAATTGTGAAAGAACTGGTTTTCAGTGAAAAATTAAATTAAAAAAAAAAACCAAAAAATGCAGACCAATTATAGGAATGATTTGATTCAATAACCAGCAAAACTATTGGTGTGTCTTAATAAAGCCAGTGTCCTTCCCAGGGGTATCTTCCAACACTCTTTTCCACCAGAGCAGACCTTATCTAGGCAGGGTGTTCTTTCAAAATACACTGAATAAACTCCCTCCTCTTGCCTTAAGAGGCTTATTAGTAGCTGTGAGATGGCAGGATGGGGATCTGGCAAATTTTTCTGTCATTGTTGCAACCCGGCTGCAAAGTTTTAACATAACTAACGACAGCAGGTGGTTTCTAATACCAAAAGGTCACTGAGTCACATGAAACCAACTGGCCCCACTGTATCTTCTCAGCTCACACTGATTACCCTGTCTATTATTGTTCTCTATTTATAATAAATACATGAGAATCTTGGGGAAAAAAAGAATCCATCCAGCGATATGGGAATTCTCGCCAAAAATGAAAGAGGAAATTTAAATTAAAACCGGCAGCTGCTCCCAATCAACAAGCCAAAAAGAAACAACCAATCACAATAAAATAAAGTCCAGCCCATGCCTACTTTTCATGCAAACTTCAGACCTTAATGTGTCTTTTCCTGAAATACTGGCTGAAAAGACAGACCACAAGCAATTCCTTGGAGTTCCTCATATTTAATCTGGCCTGCAGCACCAACTTTCTCTTCTATTTTACAAGGACTCTTTTTCTTTTACTGCCAGATTGCATTCTGGGTCACCTTTCAGATGTAGCTTAACATGCCCTTTCTGTGATGCTCTAGTCCCATGGGCACAGGAGAACAGAATGTAGCAACTAAATCTGCTTTCTTTCCAAAGCTGACTTCTCTGATATTGCTGTTGTGAGATTACTGAATGGCAGCTGGGAATTCAACAAAAAACACAGCAGTCAAATTTCAGTAGCTAAACACGGGTGCTAAATTCAGGCAGCTGCTTCTTTCTCCCCTGTATATTTAGTCAATGAGGTCCAGCTAATCTTTGAGTGTTGTATCCTCTGTGTGACTGGTCTGGTTGTCTCAGGTAAGGGAGGTACACATTTAAACCTGGGTACCAGAGGGAAAACAGGATTGCAATCCAATGGCTGCTTTCTGACCTGTACCTTCTTATATATTCCAAACAGAAGCAAACATGGTACCATTTTGAAACATGTATAGAAATGTCCTTTGGAATGAAGAGAAATTGTACAGATCTTATTTCTGGGGATAATAAGCCAGAAAATACTCCAACCCACAATGGCGGCTGTATCACTTTCTGTTCCAGTCTGCCCTTACCTCTATCAAAGAAAATAAAAAAGATCTAACAATATCTATAGGAAAATCCAGTTTAACTTTATTTACACTGAACATTCATACACCAGTAAAAAGCATAAGTGTAGAAAGTGATAGGTTGTGCTAACAACTTTCACAAAATATGTCACTGTTATATGAAATTCTTTTAATCACCTTTTCATCTTGTCTGCAGTTGAATTTGATGAGTTCCTCTTGGTTTTTATATTATAGCAAAGTAGAGTAATTAGTTTCTCTGTTACTTACTGTTCCTTGTATTTACCTTCTGAATTACCACATTCAAGTTCTGTTTCAAAGACTTACAAACTAATACAATTAACAAAGCACTCCTAAATCATTTTTCATGAAACTTTCAAGGTTCACAAACTTACTTCAAAATAATTGTCAGGGGTTTTTATATCAGATAAAATTATATCAGATATATATCAGATATCAGATAAAATTTTCAGAAATGCTTTTGCAAAAAACCCGAAAAGCTGCAGTGGAATTCCTACCTTTTCAGGTATTAGAAAATGTCCTTAAGTTTTTAGTTCAAGAAAACTGCTCATTTATGAAAACTGTTCCATAATATTTTCACAATTTCTTCAGTGGTCTTTATGAGGAGGGTTGGCTTTATAACATTTCTTTTATTTTATGACATTCGACATTGCAAAACCTTGATCTCACTTCTGGCATTTAGGCCCTACTTTAGTTTACAAAACAAATCATCCAAGGAAGGAAAATTGCAATTTTAGTAACCTTTTCCATGAATGCTGAAAAGTTTCCAAATGTATCATTAAGGTCAACACTCTTATATTTGTTCTCTTACTAAAGTGATGTAAAACTTAACATTTCTCTCTTATTATCAACCTCTTTCCATAACATTCTGTTGTTGCATTTGTCTTTGTAACTATATGAAGCCATCTCAGCTCCAAAAATATTTGAAGACATATATAGTCTTTACTGGTTCTTTTTAGTTGTTCCTTTAATATACCATAATTTTTATAATATTATTTGACCACTGTGCTTTAGAGAAAAGGTTGCTTCCTGCTCCATTTTCATTTTGAAATGGATCTTCCAGGAAAACATAAGTGCCTGTGAAAACAGATTTTGAAACTTCGTGTGCCAATGGGAGATGAACATCCAACAGATATGGCATTAACGGAGCCTCAAGGGGCAACATTTCAGCAATGGAATGAGGCAATCAACCAGCTGTTGGCAGAGAAACTCCTGGTCTGATGGTATTACAAATGTGCCCTTTTCATTTGCTGGAGATCATCTGAATGCCAGTCTCAGATTTCACACCAGCATTTCTCAAAATTTCTGAAAGGGGATAGATGGTTTTGGGGGGAATTTTTAAGCTTTTCGTTCCTCTTGATGGCATGATGTTCACTGCTTGGCAATGTGATATCACCTTAGATAGGGATAGATAATAAAGGTTGGGGGTTTTTTCCCCTTAGTTTTTATTTTTCTTATTATTATTTTGTTTCTATTGCTATATTCTGTGATTTCTATTCTTTCTCCATATTTCTGATTTTAACATTTAATGTGCTGCAGTAGCTTGAAAGGAAATCACAAATGCCTGAAAATGTTTGCTAATATAAGTGTATGTGAGAGAAATTTGAAAAGCTTTCTGATTCTTACCTCACAGTGAGGAATCCTTACTTGTCTTTACTTACTCTTTCTCTTAATGTTTTATTAGTAATTGCACTTTCTTTGCATCTACTTCTCAATGCTACTGCCAGTTTAGTGCAGAAGGAAGCAATCTCAGGCCTGTTCAAGTGAAGCTGTTGAAAAAAATCTCTTCTTGCCTTGTTTTACCAAGCAGGGCTAGTTTGTACTGAGCAAGTATTTATTTATATTCAACTTTAGCATAAGACTCCATTTCAAATGGCCCTGAACATTCACAGTTTAAGGATTCAAGCTACCACATGAACAAATAATATAAACCCAAATGCCGTTAGCAAATACTTTGCAGTGGTAGAGATTCATCAGTAAATTATGTGAATTACACATTTTAAATTTAAATGGGTTAGATACTAGTAATCAAAGTTCCCAACAGAATATTTTATGGGTAGAGAAAGAGGTAACAAAGTTAAGCATAACCAGGATTTGTCCCTGTGTTTCTTTCTGCATTTAATAAAGGTTTGAATAAAGCCAGGCGAAGTACTGAAAAGATAAACCATGTTAAGATACTAAGGGAAGTTGCTCTTTCATAAGGCAATTTTGTAAAAAATCTCTTTACAGGATAGCCCTGACAGTCTAGATGAATGAGCCTAGGGCTAGAATATGAAATTTAATGGCCCGTGACATAAATTTAGCTATATCAGGAATGAATTTGGCTGAACAGAATGCATTAATATACAGATAATTCCCAAAGTAAGGTGAATCAAACCAGTATCAATAAATTAACAGATGGACAAATTTGATATTCTGTCAGACTCCGTGTTTGTGCCAGTGGAAAAGTAATAGTCCTGAAAAATACTAGTAGGATGTTTAAGCAGGATCCACTTGTAAGATTAAGCATGTTTTGACAAATCCAATTAAGGTAGCGTGCAGAATTTGAGATAACACATTGAGTTTCAGAAATCAAGTTGACCACTCCACTAATGAAGAAAAAAATTAATTTTTTCAGGAGCTAATCATGGGAACCCACTCCTATGATTTACCCTGCACATTCAAGACTTGCTGTGTCCACCTGGGAAAAAGGGAAGACGTAGCTCTGTGAAGTGAAGGGAAGTGTTCTTGCATTGCTGATCTCCATGTCTCTGGCCTACAGGTGAAAGAACATTGTGGAAGTAGAATCTGGCTCTCAGCACAGCTAAGTGGAGATCTTTTTGTCTTATCAGAAGAAAGCTGAATTGTCAGAAGACCGTTGAATACAACATAACAGGAATGAGATGGGAAAGCACTCAGAGTCTTTGGAAAAAAACGTCACAGGTTACAAATGTACAAATGTGTTAAAAAAATTCAACATTGTTAAAAAACAAGAAGAGTCTCTGAAGAATCTGGCAGAACCTTGCTATGGCTGATAGTTCAAGACTCTTACACATCAGCTCCTAGAAATCTGTGGGTTTTCCTGTCCCCAAACTATACAAACCATTTATTTTCAAAACCATAAAGGCAATTTTTAGAAATATTCCAACTCAACTAATGAAGGACAATATGCTAAAGTGTTGTTTTCTTTCTTTTTTTTTTCCTAGTTCTTTCTCCCATCTGAAATATGTAAGCAAATTTAGAAATTTTAATGCAGAAAGTCATTAAAACAGTGGCAAGGAGGAACGCAGTAAGGACACAATGATGCCTCTGTACCATGTTTCAAAAATGTACAGTTAGGACAAGGAGCTTCATTCAGGTTTGGTCTAATTAAGGTTTTATGGGGTTTCAGGTCATTTAAAGCTAATACCATTTTTAAATTCTTATAAACCATTTCCATCCCTTTTAAAATTGAACATGTGTAACAAAGGGAAGGCTTGAGCAGTTTTAGTGTAAAAAATCCCTGAAAAGGTTGAAACAAGACAGAAAGAACAGAGCACAGTGATTTAAGAACTGCTTTTATTACCCAAAGAAGCACACAAAAAAGGTGTATCATAAAAATAATCTCAGGGAAGTGTTGCTGTAAACCAGTTTCCTTCCTGTAAAATGAAGATCCAGAGATATACTTTCTACTGGATTTATTCATAATCAGAACTATTTATGTAACTTTTCAAGACAAGAAGATAGGAAGAAATGTTGTGCTTGATTCATCACAGGAGACACTCTCATGCTCTTGTGTGCCGGACATGAATTTTGCCTTTGTGAGAATGACAAAAAAGCTGGTGGAGAGTTTTTAATCCAAATGTTTTTTCCCCTCAAACAGGAAAGTTTTACAAAAAAAGGAAAAAAAAAAAAGCCAAAACCCACAAACAAACAAACCAAAACAAGCAAAGAAACAAGAACAACAACAAAAAAAACCACCAAAAAAAAAGCAACCAAAATTTAATTCTAGAAAAGGTAGGTTTGTTATTTTGGAGCCTCACAAAGAAAATATTAAAAAATACTAATCTTGATGACCCAGATTTTCACCTCTCTCTGACATTCTTCACACATCAAGGCATTGTATTTCATGCAGAAGGACCAGTAAGGTCATGCTTTCTATATTGCATAATGACTACTTCAATATGGTTTAAAAATTTTTGTGCAACACCATGAGGAAAAATGTTTCTTCTTTGACATTTTGTAACTTTTCTTTATTGAAGTCATCAAACTCTTTCTTATAAAGACAGATACATCAGTTGCAATGAAAAAAATCAGAATTTTCTTCTTTCTATACAGATTTAGGAAGACTGCAAATATTGAGATATGAAAGTTTTAAAGTATGCTAGAGTATAAAATAGAAGGGTTTTCTTTACCCCAGATCAAAATCCCAATCCTGTAGACCTCCAAATTTGTTTTAACTTCTAAAATTGACATACCAGAAATTTTCACTCTTGCTAAAGTTAGAGGAAACTGTGAAGAAATAAAACATTTTAACTTCCTGATTTTGATTTTCCACTACAGTAGTATATGGCATTTATTTTTGGACATTTAACTAATATTAAAAGGAATATATTTATTTCAGTAGTGTTATCAATTGATCCTTATGTGACAATATGAGATTTCAGAATTTTTCAGAGAAGTGGCAACTCTCTTATTTAGGAAACAATTCCTCTGCTAAGTGGTTTAATGTATTAAAAATGCACTCAGGAAATTTACCAAGCATTAAATTTATATCATTTATTTTTGAAAAGTGTCACTGGCACAATATCTTTATGCAAGTTGTCAATGCATTTGAGGTTCTGAAAACTCCTAATAGAAGCTAAAGATTGTCTACAGGAAGCTCTGTAACATTTGAGATATCAGAATAAGTCTATAAATAGATGAAAATTCATGTTTAGAATTACTTGACATTTTAGAAATATCTATTTGTCACTGTCAAATTTCTTTTAAGACTTCCCAAGTGCTACAAATTACAAAGACCAACCAGGCACTAGTTCAATATCTCTTTATTGCCATCAAACAAATGACTCTATTTTCATCCAGGAAAAAAACTCTTGTCAGTTTTACTTGAGTTTAAGAATAATAAAACATTTTGCCTATAGACTGTTTGCATTCAAATTTTCTTTGTTTCCAGTCTTGCTGCTGTGTATCCAGTTGAAAAGTTGATGAAGATGACTCCTGGGTTTCTTAGTGTCCAGCATGATTGTGGAATTGTTTGTAACACCTTTAAACTAAAAGTCTCCAAATCTTTTTCGTCATGAACCTGCAACTCAGTGATTGTTTTTGCACCGTGTGTTGCACAGACTCCCCTGATCCTCTTCAAAGCAGACAGGGTTTGAAAGCTATAAGTTGATAACAAGTGACAGAACAAGAAGAAAGCTGCACCAGGGGAATTTGGATATTAGGAAATATTCCTTCATGGGAAAGGTTGTAAAGCATTGGAATTGACTGCCTGGGGAAGTGATGGAATCACCATCCCTGGACGGGTTCAAAAATTTGCAGATGTGGCATTTGAGGACATGGTTTAGTGGTGAACACTCTGGTGGTGCTGGGTGGATGGTTGGACTTGGTGATCTCAAAGGTCTTTCCTAACCTTAACTATTCTCTGATTTTATGATTCAGTGTAGCTGGAAATTGGGCATTAGTCACTTCCCCATCCACCTCATTCCATACTAGATGTCCCAGAGTATCCCATAGCTCTGTGTGTGCTGGAAGACACAACATATGACCAACATGAAATCCATATGATGCAAGATCAGCAGTTGAATGCCATGCAGGATGACATAAACATCCCAAACAACATTGAACATTGCTGTTCAACTTCATCGCACTCTGGTTTCAAGCAAGATGGTAGAAAATCCTTTCAAATAGCAGGAACAAATTATGAAAATAAATATTTTAATATCACCATACTGGTTTTTTGGGGTAGATTTGTAACATTCATATCGGATCAGGAAGTCAGTCAAGAAGCAAAAAAGAATCTGTGAAGGTTTTTGCACCTTTCCAGGGAGTAAATCTCAGTGGTGAACTTGAATCTTTTTGAGAGCATATCTAGTCCAAAGAGATGTTAAAGCATGAGCAATCAGATTGTGCACAAAGCATTCAGATCTGGTGCTTGCATTGCCATTTCAAGTGGAGAGGCACTGAAGTGCCTCCATTTTCTCCTTGACCTTAGAACCAAATCAGGCTTTCATTGTGCTGCATTTGCACTCTTACTCGGAGTCAGCACTTACAACTAAGGTGCCCAAAAAGTTTATCACCTCAGGTTCTGCTGCTGCTACTGCACCAGAATGTACTGATTGCTGCACATGAATAGCCCCATTGAATTAGAGAACAATTATCCGCAAGAAAGGAGGTCTAAGCTTTTGGAGGATATTTGAGAAGCAGTGTGACAAAGGCACTCCAGTGCTGCAGAGGAAAGCAGAAGTGTTTTTATCCAACCACCAACTCAAAGCTCAAACTAAGAAGTTGTTTATTTAATCACAATAGTCTTGCTGCCATTGTCATATTTATTTCCGCTCCTTCCCAAGCTACGTCAGTCATTCCAATGGAGCACAACCGTGTTCCACATCTTTATATGTTCTGTCAAATGGGAATGCTGGCATTCATGCCAGATGACTACCTTTGCACCCATGGCCTATGTGTATGTCTTGAACTGTAGGGGAATGTCTACAGCATATGGAAAATGTCACTCATAAACTCAGGCTGGCTTTGAATCAAATGGTCAAAGTGTTTTGTCAATTTGGAGAAAACCTTTATATTGAGCTCTCCCATTTTCACATGGGTTCACTGTGCACATATTAACATGAAATAGCACTTTAAAAAGCTTTCCGGCTTACGAAAGAGAGACTTCAGAAATGTAGTGATGTGGGGGTCTTCTCTCTCCATTTAATTTTTGCTTGCTGCAGTGGGTTTTCTCCTGTTTATATTCTTTTCTCTTTAAAGAGGCTTGCAGGTCATATGCAAACAAGATTGGCTCAGGCAGAGGAGAGAAACCCAGCTGCAAGAAATCCTTGCACTGCTTCTTCCATGTGCTTTTCATGCAAGTTTCAACATTTCCAACATTTCCAACATTTTTCTTACCTTTCTTTTTCTTTTTTCTTTCTCTTTTTCTTTTCTTTGCCATCCCACACACAGAGTCCTGACTAGTGTAAGAACATTCCTCAGCAAACTTAATTACAGCAAGTACTTTGTGAGGGAAACCAAACAGTAACACAAGGAATGTAAAAATTAGAGGAGAAAATATTGTTTAAGTCCAGGGAAAGGGCATTGTTCTAAAAGCAGCACTTTGTGATTCATGAAATTAGTTCACAAGTATAATTCTTTTTGGTTAGTAACTCTACTGAAGTTTAAAACATACTTGTTTTTATAGTCAATATGCTAAGATTTAGCAAATATTTGTACTAGTCTGGAGAATATAAATACTATCTTTTTTAAAGCTGCCAACAATATATGAAAACTTGATGGAAATACATTGGAAATTTTCTATGTGACTGAAGTAACTTTGTGGATTTTAAAATTATTTTTTATATACAATTAAGACTTCTAAACATTATATTAATGAAAAAAATAGATGGTAATAAATACTTATAATTCAAAATCACATAAATATTAACATTTCCAGAATTTGAAATTTGTTTAAGCAGAAATTTAATCAGAGTATCTGTCTATATCCGTCTACAGGCCAAAACACTCAGCTGTACTGAGAAATAATTTTAATGATATTTGTTCCTTTTTGCCTCAATTGATTTAGCACAGAAAGAGAGAAGGTAGAATTATTTGGGCTTCTTACAGAACCATAATAAGAAGGTTTAAACTATGCAATTTAAATTGTGTTCTTCCACTGTCCCCTTTTCAACTACGTCCAACTTCTGATTTTTTCTTCTTCTTTATGAACTCCAAACAAACTCCTCCTTGACCAAAGATGAAATTGTAGCTCTTCTGAAGCTAAGGTGAATTTCACTTCCCTTCAGTAGGGACAGCATTTTGTCTCAATCAACTGAAGTCTCATTCTTACTGTAGGATTTGGGAACCAAACTTTCAGCAGACAGACACTGTTGACTCTAAAGGCTCTGGGGTACTTTCCCATTTCAGACAGTCAACACCAGCATCTCGAGAAGCACAGAATAAAATTGTGCACTCAACCTCTGCTTACATGTGTGCTTTGAGAAGGAGCAATATTTGACATTGGACTTGATTTCTAAACCCATTTAAACCATCCTGTGTCTAACACATCATTCAGCCTATTATTGATCCTTTTAAAGTGTGATGTGTTCAGGTCTTCTTGAAACGTTTTTAAGTCTTGGCCACATACTGATCAGCAGAGTTCCTTAGGCTTTGAAAATGCTCAAGATTTATTATTTTTCCCTTTTGTTAATCTGTAGGTCATGTTCTTTTTTGAGAGTCAGTGTTAGTCAAATTATGTCATTATATTAACTACATTCAGGTCACCTGCCTCCTCAATACGTGGATTGTTTTAAATGTGTCTTTGAATATTATCAGTCCCGCAAAAATAGGATGGGGTTTGTCTTCCCTTTTTTGCCTGTCTGTAAAGATGAAAGACAACACTGGTGGAGATTTTTGTTAAATTTAGTTGGCTGTAATACTGACTAATAAAAATGACGAGTAGGTATTTAGCCTACGTTTTTGTTCGGTTTGTTTATTTGTTTTTTCCATTATCACTTCAGTTTTATTCAATATTTACCATGTTCGGTGGTTTAGATTTTTATATACACACAGACACAAGAAGAAGATATATATATTTTGTATTGATTTCCAGTGGCAAGAAAGATTCTATTTCCAAAGTATGGTAAAAAATAACTTTAATAAAAAATAAAGGTGCTAAGCATCTCTTATAAAAGAAGAAATAAGAGCATAATGTATTCCAAGGAGGGGCTAGGGCAGCAAGAGACAGGAATCCTCTCTCTCAGAAGTCCACTCTGGTTATGTTAGTATTTCTTTCCCCAGTTATAACTCCCTCCTGTCTATTATTATTACAGAAATCTACACTTATTAAAAAAAGATTCTTTTTGTTTGCTGACTGATATTTTTGCTGATATGTTGCTTCCAACAGAATTTTCTGCTTTGTTCTCAAATTCAATGACTGTGAGTTAAATTTCTTGAACATGTCCTCCTTTTGTTCTATAAAATTTTACCTCTTCAATGATTCAAGAGCATAGCCAAGGTATGGGTTTGTTTTTCTGTCTAGGGCCAGCTCTATAGTTCAAATAAAACATTATTAAATCCCTTTTCCTCTTGTTACATAGAGTGATTACACTAAATCCACTAAATCATTCAGATGAGGAATGTTAACAGAGGATATGTAATGCAAATATATGCACAGTGCAATCACAGGTTTGCCTCTTCTCTCAAGCAGTCATATGAGGAGAATTTGGTGACAGAAATATCCTTGTCCTCTTTTTTTTCATTTTTTTTTTATTGTAACCATCAAAACCAAATTGCAGTAAAGGTAAACAATCAACATAGCCTGCCAAGAGAGTCATACTTCCTCTGTTCATTGTGAATCTCCAACATCCTCCATCAGCCAACATTGTTTTAAGTTTTCCTGGCCTGTCCTATTTAAAGTAAAAACTCTTTGGGGTACAGATGTCAAGAGTAGAAGTGGAATGCTTATATAACACATATATAACAATGATACATCTTCACTGCATTGAGTTCCAACCCATTCAACCCTTTCATCAGATGTAAGAAAACACTACAGTCAGACTGTGTAAATCATAAAAATTCATAGGGGAAAAAAAAAAAGCAGTAAGTCCTTTAATTATAATATTAGCATAATGCATCTTTCACTTCCACTTAATAGCAATGGGGACTGGTTTCATTAAGACAGTAATAAACTATACTGTGAAGATTTCTCACCTCAGGGGGGAACAAATAACTCCTTTGCATGTGTTTTGTGACCTCAGTTACACAAGCAGTTGATGCCTTTTCAGTGTCTGGAATTTAAAATAAAGATGTGTCAGCATCTGGCCCCGAGATCTCAGGCACCACTGCGGCAACTCCTTTCATAAATCTGAGGTTTTTATTTCCAAAGCATATGGGTAACAAGTTCCTGTGACAGTTCAGCTATAACGTTGAAGTTTCCTGACCGTGGCAACACTTCTGCAGGGATGTGGGCTGAAACCACCAATTTAAGTCATGCAGGCCAGAGAGCTTTTTTTCCTTTGCTATTAATCCCTTGAACTGGTTTTGAACTGTGTTGCCCAGAGGTTAAAAAGCTGCTACTGATCCCCAGAGCCTCATGAGAACCTCAGTGCTAGCATTTATTTGTACAACAGCTAGTTCCCCGTGTTTTTACAGTAATTTAAAGGATGGTACTGAAACTTTTGCCATCTGCAACTATGCATCTAAGCAATGGCTGCTTTATTTCCCAGCAGTATAATGTATATTAGAAATATAAAGCTATACTCACCTCAACCAGCTTTGGAATTAGATAAAAATACACCATCTGGGACAGTGACTAGCATGAAGAAGGCATTTTATGGGGTAGTGCATGTATTCTCTATCACTTTCATAGACACTTGCCTGATATTAATGTCAAATGATATAAACATGTTTTCTAAGCCTGTCTATACTTCTGACTTTCAGTCCCCACCATCTTATTAACATTCTTCAGGTCTTTTTTTTCCAACTTTTCTGTGATAGAGAAAGGTAGGGAACTTTTCTTCTCATACCTTTGGGGTGTTTTAATCTCTGTCTACAGATAATGTGGCCTCTCAGGGTGATGTGTGTGGTTGTCTCTGCAGGTGGGTCTTTATCTAACCTTTCTTTATACCTCCCTGCCTCACAGCATGCATTTTCTCCTTTTCTTCTTTTGGGTAATCACATTTGCTTCTCTCTTTAGCTTGTTCATACTAGACTTTCTCTAACCCAGTTTCCTTAACTATATATGCTTAACTGGTTCTTTTTCTCTTCATGTATCTCAATTTTCCTGCCTTTTTCCCCAATAAATTTTATTACTTTCATTCTCTTTTTAATTCTTTCTCACCTCTGTAGTTGTGCTCACCAGAGGTAGAAGGCTGTGCAGAAATATACACAACACTTCTCTGTCTATTCCCATTTTTCTTAGCAATCATGAAACCTTCTTGAAGTTGAATCCTGAATATTACGGCCAGAGAGCTCCTGGATGGCCCAGTACCAAGCCACAGGATTTGTTAACTTAGATACAGACACTGTCTGCAAACAAGTTTAACCAAACACTGGATCATAATCCAAACTGTATCAAGGAGGGAAGGAAACACCTTCTGAACGACACCCTCAGTCCTATGATTCAGTTTTAGGCAGTCCTGCAAGGAGCAGGAAATTAGGTTTTATGGTCTTTACGAGTCACTCTCAACCTGAGATATTCTATGATTCTGATTCTGTGACTGCTGTTTGTGGTCCTGAAAGCTTCTTCTCCCAGTTTGACCACACACTTCTACCTTGCTCTTTCCAAAGGCCTCATTCCTTTCATAGCCCCTTTGTTTTTTTTTTAAGAACAAGCTTCCTTGGAGTATAAATAACCAAGGCATAAACAATGTCACAGATTTACAAACTAACTTCAAGGAGCAGGCTGTGCTATTTGGTTTCACTTTACTATGTCAATTCTCCAGTTTCAAAAGTGAAATCTATGTATCCAAAGATCTTAGACAAGCAATTTTTAAAAGATCTCAATATCTGAAATGTGAGTAACATTCTCAGGTGAGCTGTGTCCTTAATGAGGTATTAAAAAAAGAGCTGAGCAGCTTCAAATAAAACTAAACATCTTAATAAGCTCAGTCTACCCACTTAGAGAAAAGTCTTTAGAAATCAGATTCACTTTTTAAATACTAAACATGTGCACATATAGCTCTGTGAAAGCTCTTTCAAGTATTCGTGACTTTTGAATCCTTACTAGGGCCAAAAGGATCCCATTATAAATCAAAAAGCCCTGTTCATTCACCCGGTCTTCACCCTTTTATTTATATTTTAATAAAATATATTTTCCAGTTGTAACTTCTAATAATCAGAATTGGAGTATTTTCTGTCTCCCTTACTAGTGGACTCCCCCACTGTTTTTTTTCCTTTTGATTTGAATAAAAGTACATTTAAAATAGTTTGTATTTCACTATACCAATATAGCCAGTGAAAGCAGCACAGCAGAAAGTTGTCACACTACAGCAGCCCACTAAAGTATGTGTGACAGAGAAGTACAAATGAACAATTCACATAAATACATAATAGTTTCCTCTAAGCAGTGATTGTGAATGCTAATTATGTCCGACTCTAGTTATACATCAATACAGACAGTTTGTGCTCCTCTCAACCTGCAATTAAGAGACCCACTTAACAAACTTGAAATTGCATGAAGATATATTATTTTGTCAAACATTCACAAAGCTGATTTCTTCATAAATTAAAATGGTTAAAGCAGCATTGCTCACTTTGTCACTAAGATGGCTCAGTGTGTTCTTCCTGGACCTTATTATCCTTTTGATAAATAATTATCTGTTCTCCCATTTCTATGATGAAGACAATTTTTTGTCTAAAAAAGAATAGGCCTGATTATTAATTGCATGAAGGTGTACTTAACCCTCTCACCCCTCAAAGCTACCTCTTTGAAATTAAATGGAGACATTAAAAAGATGGACTAAGAGTGACCCTGTGATTTGCAGATGATTACAGAGGTAAAGTTTTTACACCAAACTCAGCTGTCAGCCCTGGGAGTGGTGTGAAGTCTGCTCAAAATTCAGTGTACAAAATCTACAGACCAGGAACATAAAAAGTGGAGAAAATGTAGTAAGATTTAGTCTGGTTTAACTTTAAGAAGGAGCTCAGCAAGCTCCTGACCAGCACCAGGATACTCTACTCAAATTCTTCTGCTTCTCTGCTACTTTGAGCATAATAAAGCCAAGTGTTGGGTCCTGCACTTGGATCACAACAATCCCCTGCAATGCCACAGGCTGGAGCAGAGTGGCTGGAAAGCTGCCAAGAGGAAAAGAAGCAGTGGGTGCTGGTGGACAGTGACTGAACATGAGCCAGTGTGTGCCCAGGTGGGCAAGAAGTCAATGGCATCCTGGGCTGTATCTGCAATAGTGTGATCAGTACAACAGGGCAGAGATTGCCCCTCTGTGCTGGGTACTGGTGAGGCCACAGCACAAATCCTGGGTTCAGNCCTGGGCTCAGTTTTGGGCCCCTCACAACAAGAAAGACATTGAGGTGCTTGAGTACATCCAAAGAAGGACAATGGGCCTGGGGAAGGGTCTAGAGCACAAGTCTGATCAGGAGTGGCTGAGGGAGCTGTGGGTGTTCAGCCTGCAGAAAAGGAGTCTCAGGAGGGACCTTCTCACTTTCTACAACTTCCTACAAGGAGGTTGTGGCTGGATGGGGTTGTTCTCTTCTCCCAGACAACAAGTGACAGGACAAGAGGAAGAGGCATCATTTTGCACCAAGGGTAGTTTAGATTGGAGGCTGTTCAGGGTACTGGTGGAATCACTATCCCTGGAGGTATTTAAAAGACACGTAGATGTGGCACTTGGGGACATGGTTTAGTGATAGACCTGACAGTGCTGGGTTAAAAGGTTGGACTTGATCTTAGAAGTCTTTTTCAACCTTAACAATTCTATGATTCTTTATTGTAGAACAGTTAAAATAACACTAAATGCACAAGTTTAGGCAAATGCAAGAAAGCTGGAGAGGGACTTTTGACAAGGGCATGTAGTGAGAGGACAAGGAGTAATGACTTTAAACTGAAAATGGGTCGATTAACTTTAGATATTAGGAGGGAATTCTTTATTTTGAGCGTGGTGAGGCACTGGAACAAGTTTCCCAGAGAAGTTGTGGATGCTCCATTCCTGGAGGTGTTCAAGGCCAGGCTGATGGGGCTTTGAGCAACCTGGTCTAGTGGAACATGTCCTTGGCCATGGCAGGAGATTGGAACTAGATGGTCTTTGTGCCCCTTCCAACATAAACCACTCTTTTTTTTTTATGGTTTTATGAAGTGCATTAAGCATCTGAGTCACACCCTAAGGTCTTATACACTGCACTTACTGTATCTAAATGAAGTGAAAAACAGATGTACATAGAAAATGAAGAGGGGTCATTTACACAGGTAAACAGATACTGTGGACTGGGATTCTCTAGACCTGAATCTAGAGGGAGAGAATTCAGCTCCACACTCTAGGCACATGTGTAGAGGTGTACCACTGATCTAGATGTAAAGGAGTTGATTAAAGCCAGTGACAGCTTAGTGGTTGAACTCTGGAGGAGGAAGCTTGAGCCTCCTTTCTTTGAAGGGAGTGCCCCTCTGACTGGATGGCAGGACACAGAAGATGCTTTTCCAACACCTTCCTTCTTTCATGATTCATAGCCGGTTATACTGGTGAAATAAGGAAGAGATAACTGACTTTGGGAAGGGCAGGGTTTATCTCATGTTCAGCTGGTCTAAATTATAAGTAGTATTCCTTTGCTTCCCTGCAATAAGCAATATCCCCTGAAGAAAAGATCTTGCTGAATATTTGCTTTATTTTTCTTACAACCCTCTTGTTTAATCAACTTAAAGATTAGACTGATTTGCAGATTTAATTAATAACCAAAACATAAAATTACACATTCATGCCCCCCTCAAAAACACCCCAGCAAAAGCTCTGTAATTTACTTTGCATATATCCAACACTAAGAAGGACAGATTTTAGCCAAATATCTTTTACCTTCAATGGGCTAACTTGTCTTAAAACTTGTCCACCAAAAACCTACAACTTACAGAAAACTTGGTTCCTGACATGTATTTTGACAGCTACATACAAAGCTGTGGTCTAGGCACGTGGAAATTATGAACAAAGAATCCTCTTAAATTCATGACAACCTGAAAAAATTGTATGCTGAGAAGAGTTTTGAAGTCAGTCAAGTTACCACTAAAATCCTCTGTAAATATGGTTCTTAAAAGTTACACTGAATCATTGCAGTTGCTGCCTGTTCAAACTGAAAATTGCTGTGATGGCTGAAACTCTAAAAGGAAAATACGTAGGATCTGAATCTGTATTTTTGAAAGGGAAAATAACCTGATACGTCACTCACAAAGGCAGACGGACCTTTTTTGTCAGCAGCCTCCTCCAGCGGTCTAATAATTTCATGGCTTTCACTAGACAAAGCCTTGCCAGCTTTGGGAGCACTAAACAAATTTTTGATGTAGTGAAAAAAAAAAAAAAAAGCACTCCCTTGCTTGTCTGCAGTCTGTGGCAGCCTATGTGTTGTCTGACTTATCAAGAAGCTTTTATTAATTTTCAACTTCCTGTTCTGAAATGGTCATTTGTGACATTTATTTATAAATATGAATATCGAGGTCAGAATCTCAAAAAGGTGAACCACTGATATATGAGGACATTCTCTGTATTCATTAATTTACCTCAAGGATGTTAAAACACTTTGTTAGCTATGTACGAGACAGAGTATTTTTTCTTTCCAGATAGCCTGCAGCACAGGTGTAGAACCTGAAATCTTAAAAAATTGGATAGTAACACTACCCAGCAATGGATGGATGGAAATAAAAAATAGTCTTTCTGTGTCACTTAGGGAAAAGAATTTGAACCAGAACAGCAGAACCCCCACCCTTAGTGTATATGATATGTGAGGAAAAAATTATAATAATTTCTTAATTATTTTAACAGTTACTAATGACGTTAATTTCTTAATTTAATAATTTCTTAAATATTTTAGATTTCTCTTATCTTGGTCTTGCTTGCCCATTCACCAGTTTATTTTATGGTCAGTACTCAGCAGATTGGTTTTTTTCACCTGCTAAGGAAGCAGCATCACAAGAGGATAACTAGGCAGACCAAGGGTGTATTTAGTCTAATAGTGAGTGTTAGTTGACATTTGATAGTGACTTTAAGGATAAGGAAAAGGTTTAATTAAGACAGTTTCTGGTAAGCAGGAGTCTAGGGATTTCTTGAACTGTACATCCTTGGTTTGTTTGTTTGTTTTTGTCAAGTCATGCACTTCCACAACCTATAATACCCAGTCCTAGTAAGTTTTGCCATTAAAAGGTAGTATCTGCAAAATTGCTTTATTTTTCCTTGTTTTTAATGTGTTTACTGATGATTCCTTGGGGTATTCCTTGTTCCAGTATTATAAATGCATTTGATATGTATTATTTTGTTATATTTTTTTTCCTTTCTCACCCTCTCTGCTCCCACTTCCCGGACTACCCATGTTTTCACACTGGTCAGAAACGGACCATTATCTTGGATGGTTTCAGAAACACTTTCTTTACTCAGATTCTATGAAAAATGAAAATTCAGAAGTGTGTAGTGAGATTACAATAAATCAAGAAGCAGCTAAAACAATACACATCCTTCTCCGTGGCCATTACCCATTATTTCCCTCTGGTCATTAGCACGGGAGAGCTGACTGTGCATGAATTCATAGAGAGAAATTAATGGGCCACATCTGAAAAGATAATAGCTGAGCTATTAAAGCCAAAAAAGAAACTAAAGGAAGAACAAGGAATGCTGAGGAAACATTAGATGAGAAAATACTGCACCAGGCACTGTGGATATGGAAAAACATTGATATACAGTGTTACAATGTGATTGGTTCCATCTCTTCTGCTCCCTTTAGTTTCATATTTTCAGAGCATTTCTGGGTAAAAAACCACACCACAGTCAAACCACCACGTCTGTCCATGACACCAGCAAAGCTGAGGGTGCCCTTCAGCTGCCTTGAGCAACATTCTACGAGTGAGGTCTCTGAGGAGACCTTATTGCAGCCTGCCAATACTTAAAGAGGCTTGGAAAAAGAGGAGACAGACTTTTGGGACTGGCAGACAGTGATAGAGCAAGGGTGTGATAATTTTAAACCAAAAGAGGAGAGATTTGGATTAGATGCTAAGAAGAAATTTTTTTGATCAGAGGGTGATAAGGCACTGGAACACTTTGGCCAGAGAAGTGGTGGATGCCCCACCCCTGGAAGTGTTCAAGGTCATGCTGCATGGGGCTCTGAGCAGCTGGATAAATATTGGAAGGTCTCCTTGCACATGGCAGGGGATTTGGAACTGGAAGATCCTTAAGTTTCCTTCCAAACCAAACCATTTTATGATTCTGTTGAGGCTTCTGCCAGGACTTGGTTAAAACCGCAATTTAAGGTGGTCACTTATTAAAAAACAAACAAATGAATGAACAAACAAACAAAATCCCACAAACAACCCCCCAAACAAACAAACCAATCTCTCAAAACTCCCACAAAAACAAACTAAAAGGGAAAAATCCAAACAAACAAATAAAAGAATACCACCTTAAACCCTGACCAAACAGGATCCTGGAAGTTATAATGAACTTTCTGATGCTCAATTGAGCATATTTTATCTTTCATCAAATGTGAATCAGGTAGTCAATAAACTTTTTTTTTTCTTTTTTCCTTGGTTTTTTTTATTTATTTAAAGATAAGAAAAGATATCAGATAAACATGCAGACAGCCTGTTTACATAACTAGCTAATTAAAACAATCAGCTAGATCAGCAATCAGCTATCAGCTAGACCAACCATCTACTTTCTCTTCCCTGAAGCAGTTTTCATGCAGTACTTTAAAGTCTTGCTGGTCACAAGAGACAAACTGCAGCTGAACTGACCTTTTGGTGTTTGACTGTGCTAGTGGTGCCTTCCTTTGCTGTCTCACCGTAACTGAGGTTTTCTACCAGGACTTTTCTCTAGCTGCTCCCCTCTCTAATAGGTACTTTCGAGTGCCAACTGGAGAGCTTTGCAAAGTATTTTTACTCAGCATTGGAAAATAAGAACAGATGATCTATAGTATCTACCTGGGTCCCAGATCTCAAGGGACACCTTGAGAAAAGATCAAATTCCAATCTCTCTCATACTGCACAAAATAGTAGATAAAAACTTGCTTTCATTCTTTTTTTTTTCCTAGTAAAAAAAGTTTTCTAGCTGCTTTCTTTTTTTTTTTTTTTTTCTCCTGTAATTTTAGCCCTCTGTGCTGCAAACAATTGTTTAAATTCAAGGTAACTGTTCACTTCCTCCTGAATGTGTTCAACAGAGTTAATTGGCCTGGATTTCTGTACTGGGTTATAATTACAAGTCTTTTCTCCTTTATAACATAACTGCTTTATTAAAAAAAATAAACAAAAGAAATAGTTGTCAAAAGGAATAGTGTGACATATGAAAAACTATGCTTTGACATGCCCATTAATTGTTTCTATTTATCCATGCTTTGCTCCACCAGAGGTCCACAGAGCATTCCTTCTCTGCTGGACTCTCTTCCCAAGTCACTTGTGAGGTGAAGAGATAGGATTTACTTGGACAAGATAGTCAGGCAGCAATGGAACACTTTGGATGTGGTGAGTTAGATAAAATCTGAGTTTCTCTTTTACCTGCTCTTGAACTAAAATTTTGAAGGAGAGCTGAAATATCCATACCAGACATGAAGGTGCCATGCAGTTGCCAGGAAGCATATAGGCAGTAGAGCAGTGAGGGTGTGATGTGAGAATCTGAGCATAGCAGACATGAGTAGTGTTCTAAAGTTGTGGTGTTCACAGCCAAAACAAGACAGTTTTCCTTTAGAACTAGTTGTAAGGGAAGAAAACTCTTTGCATGCTGAAACAGTGGACAAATAGCCTTGGTGTCTCAGGCAGCCTTCTGTGGTCAAACACAATGCTTCCAGAAGGAAGCTCATAGAGTCCTAAAATGGGTCCCCAGTGTGGGATAAATCAGCTTCCAGAGCTGACTTTTATCTCTGACTTCAGAGACTTACATAGGGGAANTTGCCAGGAAGCATATAGGCAGTAGAGCAGTGAGGGTGTGATGTGAGAATCTGAGCATAGCAGACATGAGTAGTGTTCTAAAGTTGTGGTGTTCACAGCCAAAACAAGACAGTTTTCCTTTAGAACTAGTTGTAAGGGAAGAAAACTCTTTGCATGCTGAAACAGTGGACAAATAGCCTTGGTGTCTCAGGCAGCCTTCTGTGGTCAAACACAATGCTTCCAGAAGGAAGCTCATAGAATCCTAAAATGGGTCCCCAGAGTGGGATAAATCAGTTTCCAGAGCTGACTTTTATCTCCAACTTCAGAGACTTACGTAGGGGAATTTGGTTTTTGTTTGTTTGTTTGTTTGTGGGTTTTTGTTTTTGTTTTGTTTTTTAATTATGCCTACCTCATTGACTTTCAAGCCTGTCAACATCTCATACCATGTCAAATACCTCGGGTTGTAAAAGGGAAGCACAGGAGATTCATCAGAGGGGATTAGTGGGAGAATTTGGCTCTTCTGGATAGGCAGAGGGAGGGTACCCCAGAACATCTCAAGTGATTATAGAAACTTCTGTATGAGCACATTATTCATTATTTAACTATACAGAAGACAAATACTACTCTAACTGCTGCATTTCAGGTGAGTAAAAATGCAGGTATTCAATAATATTATGTTTCATAAGACAATAAATACAGATGCAGTATACAGCTAAGGGTCACTATTGTAATAATGGATTTATTTTTTTGGCTATAAGTACAATTTTATTTCAGATTTATTTACATTTCAATTTATTCATATGCAAGCAATTGAGTAGATTTTACTTACATCCTTAGTTAGAACCACTTCACATTTTGAGGAGTGGAGAACTACTGAACAGTGTGCTGAGACAATTTGACCTGAGCATAAACTGCCTGATTTTACATTATGTAAATAGCAGTTTAATTCTCTGTGGGTGACCTTTGTCTGATTCAGTAAAATAGCATTAAGACAGATGAGAACAGTTATGCATTCAAATTCTTTCCTGAAAAGAGATTAAGCCAGGGTTACATGTTTTTGTGGTTCCTGGGCTCTTGAAGTGGCTTTTAAGTCCTAGTCACTGTTATTTATTTTTTCAATATGTATTTACATTTTGCAAATAATTCCCTAGCAAAAAAAAATCCAGCTTTTTGGCCACCATTGAAACCACCTCGTGAAAAACGGGAAAAAATTCCTATAAGCCTGGTACAAAGGAAAGAATTAGTGAATTACAGCAAAAGAAAGAAAACACTAATACCTCTCCAAGATTGCAGGCTACTTTTTAACCTGAAGTGGAGGAATGGGGATGTAGACAGGGGGTTTAAGATTGCAAAGCTTTCTGACCTCTTTTTTTTTTTTTTTTTCTGGTTATAGAAGTAGAAAATACTTTTAAGGAATCTTTATGACTTGCTTCACTGAATTCACTGAACTTCTCATTAACATTTTCTACATGACACAGACTATGACAACTTATGATAGTAAGTGAAGATTTAGAAACAAATGTCCTCTGTTCTTTGTCTTTCCAAATGTGTCCTGCTGTGCTGTGGAGTTTGCTCTGTTCCAGCTTTATGGAACATAAGCAAAGAACTGTCTCTATTCATTTACCTTTTATCTCAGAGTTACAGCAAGTGACAGAGTTTGGTTATGTGACCTACAGCAAAATAGTTGGGGCTAGATTTTTAAGTACACAGCACCCTATGTTTCACTGCAGCCTTTTACACCCTTTCAAAAAAAGCAAAAGGTTGTGATCCATGAATAACAATTCATTGATATGTGAATGATGGAAAGTTGTCTTTTTCAGGAAAAACTATAAGAAAATTACTTGAAAATAAATCTAGGGGTTTCTGAAAGGTTTGAGCTGGAGGAAAAGATTTGTAACAAAATGAAGCTCTTTGTGGAATTGTCCATGGAATCATTAGTGTCAGCTGAAGAGATCACTAGATAGGTTATATTTCCCACAGCCCCAATTTTCTCCTTGTTTGTGTTTTTGAGGATGGAAAGTTGTACAACAAAAGTTCACAAACCTTGATACATACTGGTAGATATACTTCACCTAAGTTTTTGGCCTATCAAAAGTGAAAGGTGAAAAGAATGAGTTATCTTCTCCAAGAATTTACACTATTTTCTTTTGAAGAAAATCATTCTCTTATTTCAGAGTTTTATGCGGGAAAAAACAGATTATTAAAATAAATAGTAGTTTCCAATGGAAATAAAAATGCTCTTGATGTGCTGTGAAATACTATGTTGTTGAGTGGCGGTAAAAACCACAACCATAAGTTCTGCATTCCTACAGAAAATGTCGAATTATCTGGGCAATTCAAGTGCAGAAATCCCTCTCTACACCCCTATTGCTTGTTGTTCTTCCCACCTGCCTGTGCACAATTCTTATAATTTGCCTTATACTTGGGTTGTTTTCAGTTTTCAGGGATAACAGAGCCTACAGGGCATCTGAATCTGCTCTGGGGCTGTGGACACTACGGACTGTGCTAATTAGAAAGCCACAAAATGATTTAGCAAGCTATGAAATGTGTACAGCCAAACATATCTGTCCCAATGGCATACTACAAGAACTAATTTATGTATTCTTTTCAGTGTGCTCAGAGCTGCTCTGATAAGAGGTGCTACACAAGACCTAAGAATTAATCATTTATTATTTATTAGTTTTGTTACCTCAGTTTATTATATGTGGTGAGAAAACAGATAATGAAAGCCTGATTCTCTAAGCTTAGCATTGCTCAGTTTGCACTTTAGGCAGTTTTGCAGACTCCCTGGATTCGTTTGTAGGCACAAAGAAATTGTCACCCAGGAACAGATCAATGGACTACCTGGGACAAGTCCCTGTCTCTAGCAGTTTTCAGTGCAGCTCCTTCAGAAGAGAGTGCAAAATTATTATAGTGAATCTGATTGTGTAGTGTAAGACGTTACAGGACAATTTTGTCTAACCTCTGCAGGTCACACTATACCTTAAAAATAGATTGCACAGCTCTTACAGCTGTACTCTTGCTGTTGTAATACCATTGTTATTTGTGTTTATGGTGCCTACAAAGCTGCCCAGTGGTATTGACAAACCACCCTCCTGTAGCAATGAATTACAGTAGTGAGTTATGCAGTTTTCAATGAAATGTACTGTTCTTTGAGCAATTTTTAAAAAAGGATATGCCTTTGAATTGAATTACCTCTTCTCCCTGAATTTGTTTTATTTGCTTCCAGGAAAAAGGGAAAAAGGAGACTCTCAGTGTGTCTTTTATGCACATTCTTCTGCAGGATCCTCCTGACTCTAAGATCATTAAGTTTCTCCCACACATCCCTGCCAACGCTCAGAAACTCAGCAGCAGGGAGCTCCTTTTGATCCTGAGCACAACTTTCTAATTGCCCTGACTACTGTACTTCAGAACAGTTGATGGAGACAACTCACCAGAGGAATGGGTTTGCAATGCCAAACTCATTTTATCTCAGTCAGATGTGATGTTGGATCTCCTGGGCTGCATTATCTTGGTCCTAAGAGAAGCCAATAGTTTACATCCCTATGGAATATGCTTCACAGACATCATTTTAATAGAGTCTGAATTTTCTCATGGCATTCCTTGCAGTTGACTTTGCTAAAGCCCATACCTAGATGCTCTCTGGCAAGCCCATTAAATTTTTCCTCTAAGTGACTTCCTATGTATTTCCTGCCTAACGAGCTTTATGTCCCAGAAAGCCTGGCACATGCTCAACCTCATGTTCTTTCCTAGCTCCCACCACTGCATCTTTTATTCCCCATACTCCCTCACATGTGACAGACAGAGAGGCCACTGCTATAGTTCATCTGTCTAAAGATGTATTACTTGAGTGTGTCATCAAGCAAAGTCACTTTAACAGCATAACACAGCAATACATTATCAGAGCAATGGTATTTTGATGATGTATTGCTGTGGTACATCAGAGAAATGCAAAATGGCAGAAAGGCTGTACATATGGTGACCCTTATGAATACAAACTAAACAGGCCATGTCTTCAGCTAAATGAAATCTGGGGATTTCAGCTGGTTTTTTTTCAAGCCTAATGAAGGTTCTTCTATAGACAGCTATATGGACCCATAGAGACATATTCCCTTTTGTACTGTGTCCCTGTTCAGTCCTGTTTGTTATATTCTTCCTTACAATTCTGGGTTCATTACAATTCTTCATTACATCTAGGTTCTACCTACTAAAACTCAGTCTTGTATTTGTGGGAAGACACTGATTTCTTTGGCTTTGCAGAGTGAAGAGTCAAACAAGCCAAGGGAGCAAATTCCTTTGATAACTGCCCAGCTCAGCACTGCGGACTTGCTACCTAACAGAGACCTTGATAAAACCAAGAACAATATTAGATTTCAGCTTTAGATGTTTCCTGTCAAGTCTGGCCTCNTGATAAAACCAAGAACAATATTAGTCTTTAGATGCTGAAAAGGATGAAATTATGTGGATAAAAGATCAGCTTTAGATTATCCACCTTTTTCTTTCCTGTCAAGTCTGGCCTGTTGCTTCCAGAGGAACAGCAGGGACTGTCTCTCTCTCTGAGGCAGAAATCTCACTTGCCCATCATTGTCCCTCTGTGGTCTCCCTATAAGTGCTTTTCTTCACACCTCTCTCTACCCCTCCTAGGCTCATGAAAGTCAGAGCACTATCCTCATCCTCAGCAAATAACACTCATTGCTGCAACCCGTTGAAACCTCCCTTCTGAAATACCTAAGGTGGCTCTACGCAACTGCCTGGAACATCAGAGACCTGATCACTCACTCCAGGCATCAACTCCAGTTCTCTGTTCTCATGGCTACATAAAGAAAGAGTAGAGTGATTCCTCTAACTGCAAATTAAGTCTTTGGACTTATGCCAGTGTCATTCATGCTTGAAGGAAACGAACAAAACAAACAAGAACAGCTAATTCTCAGGGTTGATTCTTAACACACAGTGTTCCTCAAAGTCTTTTATTTTCAGTAAAGGAGTCTGGAGTTTGGCTATGGAACAAGTTCTTCTTCTAATGCTACATAGGAGGCCTACTTTCCATAGGTAGTTTTGGCACCCGGACTGCCACACTGAGACCTTTGCTTAGCACAAAATAACACTTTATATGAAACAGGAGGCATGAATCATTGCATTATAAGAATAGTTTCTTCACCAAAAGCTCCAGGGTAAGTAGGTTTTCTTGTAGTCAGATTGTAAAGCAAAAGGAAAAGGCATCTGACTCACAGAGTGGAACCAAAACCAGCCCTATTTTTTCTACTAATATTTGAAAGACATTATCCGATTATTCCCTACTGCTCTGCTGCAATTTATCAGAAATAATCTTGTTGTCACTTTGCCCTTACAATGCCTGTTTTGAGTTACCCTTACATGGTGTAAATCCACCATATGACCACCGAAGTCTGTGCAAGTACACTGAAGCAAAATTAAAGGCAAGTAAGCAGTAGAACTACTATTTGTTCACTCCACATAATTTTAGAAAGATTCTTATGATTCAAAATATTCTGTCTCATTTATGCATAGATATCTTTTCAAAGCTTATTACAGGATAACTGTTGAATCTGTTTAACCAGCTTCCATAGCATCAGGAGGTACACTTTGATGTACTTCTTTGATGTTCAAAAAGAAGAGCTTTGCCATTTTATGAGACACCATGATTGGACTTCAACAAGCTTTGTGTTCATGCAAAATCCCTCAGCTGATATCCTTGCAGTTTTGCACCTTTCCTGCACATGATACAAAAAATAAAAAGTAACTTTTTCAGCGCTTACACAAACAGGTGTGAAGGTTAATAGCAGACATAAAAATACAAAGCAAAGCAATCTGATGTTTTCAGTTCTCTTTCTCTCTCTTCACATTAGTGAAAATCCCAGCACATCTTCTTCCAATGCCTGTTAAATCAGCTCCTCTGCTGATGTAAATTGGTCTTACTCTATTGACTTCAACAGGACTATGCCAATATACAGTGGCAGAGAGTGTTCTGTCATGTCTAGGTCTGTAATTAATTCCAACTATTGCTTTTTCACTCTCATATATTACCTTTTCAGAGCTTAAGGTCAATAGAACATCCTTTTTTTAATACATTACACATAATAATAAATAAGCCAATGAGATAATAGTACTTCCAGAACACTGAGGAGAGATTACAATAAACTAGTGGATTATGAAGATGTTTGAATCCATCAATTTAGATGCTAGCAAAACAAGTTCAAAAGATGAGTACATTTTATGCAGTTTAAGTATTATGTGATCATGAATCACCGAGTTTAAATATTACAACTCAAAATCCTTATTACCCTGTTCCCAAGAAATATTCATCATATTTTAACTGCACTTTTTCATTTCTTATGGAATGGATTAGTCCTTAAAAAAGATCTCTCCATTCTAATGTTGGGAACCCATCTAAAGTAAATAGCATCAGAGAAATGGTGGTGATCTGTTAACTGCTTCCTCTTAGAAGGTTACATTTGTTTAAAGATAGATCCGTTTACCTAGCATATACTCTCCCTTAAACTGGCAGAGAAAAATCAACTTGGAACAAATTGTGGCTGATAAGGTTTTGAGCAGCATCACCACCAACATTCGCCCAGGAGGGATTATGGCATCAAGCTGAGTTGGGATGGATGGGCTGCTGTACACTCAGAACCCAAGAATCTGCTGGTCCACTCCCCTCTCACCCTGGGCAAGCTCTGAATTTCATTCTCAGAGGAGGGTCAGGGGTCTTGCTATACTGGAATTCCTATTAGTCCCCTTAAAAAAAAAAAAAAAAAGAACATTGTGTAGGGGGGCGTCTCCAACTGGATTACTCAACAAGCACAAACATTTGCTCCCTTGAAGTTTTTCTCTGCTACTGTGGACTTCAGAGCTTCTCAGAAACACTGGGCAGGAGTAACCAGAGACATTAGTCAGACTTTGAATTTGCTTTTTTCTCCCCCAAATGCCGTTAGTGACCATCATAATTCAAGCAAGGACATCCATATTTTTGATTTATTTATACTTAACATGATATTGCATTACTTGTCAAGAGGGCAACATAATACTTCATCGTAAATGGATTGGCAAGAAAAATGTTTTTACAATGTCATGAATTGTTGATGGCTTCCCCTGTCAAAGTTGACATCTGGAAGTTTAACGCAGCAGTATGTCACCAACAGTGTTTGCACTCCATAATGACCTTTTTTCAATTCAAGAACCAGTAGGCCATATTGAGATTAGCTACATCTGGTGCCCAGGGGAAAAAATCCTAATTTGAAGAGAAAGCAATGACTTTAACGTGGCTGTTGTTGCCTGTGCAAAGAGTCTATTCGCTTTTAAAATGTGGGGATGATGTCACCTTAGTTGCCAGGCACAGCAATAAGATTGAGGAAGAAACTGTGATGTCTTAGTCACCAGATGTGGCAACAAGATGGAGAAAGATACTTGACCAAACATACACTGAGGATGTAAATATATCCTTATTCAATAGCACATACAGCACTGGAGTGGGCAGGCTGCATATACTATGTTACTGAATATGTGCAATGCCACAGGTAAGCAAAATCTAGTAGTTCTTCCTGCCTATATGAGATACATTATATACAGAGAATCAAAGCAGAAGAAGCAAATTTTATCAGCCGTTACTGAGGAAAAACAGTTTCTAAAAGCAATATATTGAACTGGCATCCAGCCAGCCATCCAGCCCTTAACTGTAGGTGAAATTCACCTGATTAAATATACCTGCCTACAGCAGAGATATCTGCACTTGAGTCACCTCTGGTTTCTTTTACAATCAAAAGAAATCAAGTCAGCTTGGTTACTGGGTTCAATTCTCCTCATCTATATCTGTAGAATACTTCTATAGCAGTGTATCAGTAGAAAATTTCTCCACGTGACAGGGGAGAGTTGTTACTCAGATTTCTACATATGTTAACTATCTACAGAGACTTGTATTGGTTTTATAGTTGCTGGTCACAATGCTGATTTATTTGCTCTCACAGTTGTGCTTGTTTTCAGAATTCAGAAGAAAATTTACTCTATCCCAGCTGAAACCATTACAAGGAGTGTTGAAAACTATGGAGTTTTCCAATAGTTCAATGTAGAATTGAACTCCCATTTTCTGAAGCCTAATTCAGAGCCCATCAACAAGGCAAGTTCACCAGACAGCTCAGGGGAGGGAAGATTCATCTCCTTGCTGAAGGGTTGGATACTGAACATAGCAGAATTAAATGGATAAGCAATGGATATTTCGGGGTTTTCAATGGCTTCCCAATATTTTTTTGCATCCACTTGAATTTAGCTTTTAAGAAAATGAGGCAAAAGAAATGTTCTGTCCATGTGACAGTTTTGTCTTCCTCCTAAAGTACGTTTAAAGAAAAAGATTTCTGACAGCAGCTATACATTCACCCTAGTTTGTCTTAAAAGATCACTTCTCCCCTGAACCAAGATAATTAAATGCATAAGCCCTTTCATAGCAAGATATGCTGGAGATTAAAGAAATAGCTATCTTTCATAATTCACGTATAGCAGGAGTGAAAAATAATCTGTTATTATCTAGAGCAAAGAAAGTAATTTTTATCCAGACATGAATACTTAATCATTAGACCAAGTGATGTTGCCCATATTAATACAGACAAAATAAATCAGCCTTCAAGTCTACTGCAGCCCTTAAAACAAAAGGAAGATAAATCAGCTCTTTGCCATCATGAAAAAGTTATTTTACAGAATGAGCATGCAATGACTATCCCCCAAAATAGTGCAGGAACAACATTAGAAAGGAGGATTAGTTTGATTATGATAAGACAAATTAATTGCACAAGTTTTGCTGATACCTGCAAGTCTGCCAGAGTGACAGGACAGAAGGTCGTTTTCTTGGTTCTTGGGGCATGGATGGGCTTGGCTTTATTTTGTGCCTTCTATTTTTTCAAAACAAAATGTCCTGGAGCGATATGACAAAACATTATTTTCTGAGGTCTCAAAGTCCTGTTCAGTGCTATGCTTCATGTGGTAGCTCATCAGCATCAATCAAAGTAAAGGGCTTCCAGAAGTCTTAAAGTCAAAACCAGACAAAAGATACCTTATTCTGGCACAGAGTGGGAAATGTACAGGTCACCTCCTTCACCAGCAGACAACCTGGGTGAGGTGATGGATTCAGCAGCTATGCAGGAGATGAATATGAGTGTATTTGTTTGTGGGGTTTTTTTCCAAAAAGTCATGCTTATATTATTCCACATCACCGGATGGAGGGGATCAGTAATTCACAGGAAAAGGGATTTCATGGAATTGTTCTGCTTTGTCCCTGCTGTGAGTCATGCATCAGGAATAATAATGCCTTGGAAACATTGTTCTTTAAATGCTTGTGTAACCAAATGAAATCACGTCTTCGTACCTATAGCTCATGTAGTCAAAAAAAAGTTAATATATATTCTTACTATATTTGTTCTTAAATTTGGACTTTGGGCTGCTCAGGACAGTTTGCAAGATTCCCAAATACATCTTCCAGATACAGACTGCTTGTCTCCATGGATGCTTTAATTATTTACATATACAGAGTGGTCAAATATAATACGTTGTTTTTCCCCTGAGTTCTCTGCCAGGCATCGTCCACTCAGACTGAAGAACACAACGTAAGCAATCAGTGAATCTCTAATGTTTCATTTCAATCACATCTGATGCTTATAATTTTCAGTGAACAGATCCAGCTGCACCAGTAGCAGGTTTGGCTCCAGATCATGGTGATACACAGACATGCACACACCCAGCAGAGGTTTGTGTGAAGCTTAAATCAACTATCTCACCTTTTCTAAAAAATAAATCTATCAAGTTAACCTCCGTGGGAGGAGATTGAGAGATCTCTAGAAAGGGAGTAGAGCTACCACATTTTTAGTGAAAGGTGTTGTATATCTCTTACAAAAGTAACAATATCAGTGTAGAGCTTCCTTCACATTATGTTAGTAAACCTCAATCATGGTGAAGAGGGAGGAGAGTTCATGGGAATAGGAATATCTGATGCATATCCACTCACTACCCTGCTGAGGACCACAGATAAGATACTACTAACTTGTACCTGCCTTTCTAGAACTGTGTTCATAAAGTATCTGCAACACAGGTTCCTTGTCTCTGCTTTTAATAAACAAGAGCCTGACAGTATAAGATAAGGCTGGGAAACCAAAGCCCAGTGATGAAAGTTTCAGACATGAGGAAACAGTTCCTTTAACCAAATGCCATGGAAGGAAAGTCAATAAATTGAATAAAAAATAATAATAAAAAAAGATAATAGTAAAGATGAATTCTACAATACGTTCTTATTTGATTAAGGAAGATGTAAACTTTAAGATAAAATATTTCTAGTGAAAATTTCTTTTGAGAAATTTTTTTTGTCAGCGAAAACTGACAAAATATAAGAAAAAATTGTGATGATTTTAATCAGACAGACACTGCCATATGGATAAGATCCAGTGTTGTGTGCATACATGGTTCCATATGTATATGAAAAAGCATACAATGTTATCTATTTTATGCATAAACTGCATAAAATTAATGTTTCTGCAGTATTTTGGTAATGTTCAACAGCACAATGGATTCATAGAGCACATTAGAGAAGAATTCTTTGAGGTAATCTCTGAATTTAAACATATTTCTAGTAGAAAAGATCCAAACACAGCTCACAAGCTTAGAAAAATAAGAAAGAGGAGTTTACTGCATGAAGGTTATTTTTTTCTTGCAGTATCCAAACTAAGCTTTCGATGTCTACATAAGCCAGAAAGAAAGAGGCCATTAGAAAAAAGAAAAGAAACATATAAGAAAAATAGCCAGGGAAGAGTTGATACCATAAATAATTTCACTATTAAGCCTCAGAATATTTGGATCTTAGATATTATTTCATTACATTCAAAGGTTCATCATTATGAGACCAAGGGGACAGTTTGAAGGCACTTTTTCTCTGGAAAGAGAAATCTGTTAAGATTTAACTTCAATAACTTAGTTATTTTTAGGAGATTAGTTAGAAACACCCCTATTACAGTCTTTGGGGAATTTTAGCAGAGTGGAACCAAGGACCTGCTTAAAGAAATTTGCTAACTTCAGAAGAGCTCAACAGATAACAAGGACTCTGGGATTAGACCTTTGCCCGGCATGAAAATAAAGAACATTTGGGATCTACTTGCCTGCTTGGCAAAAATGTGCCTGGGACACTTCCCCATTGTCAAAGAAAAGGAGACTGTAGCCTCTCTTCATACCCATATTAATGTTTTGTGTTTCCTTAAACTATTCTGCAACTTTGTTAAAAAATACATGTACTTATAATATTAATTCTAATGTAATATCTATATATAGACAATGTTCTCACAGTATTCTTCTCCCACCCTTCAACCTCTACATCTCTGCTTCAAGAATACATTTATTTTTTATCATGGTAAGCATAAGATTTTACTTTTAGATCTAAAGAGAACATTACTTTTTAGCTCTCAACAGAACTATAAGCACTAAACATTGTTCTGTTTTTGAAAAGAAACCAGTTTATTTTTGTGTTATCTAGCAGTAAGAAGGTTATGAAATTATAAGAAAATAAGAATGTAACTGAAAAAAAGAAACCCGTTTCCACTGGGAGCTACTTACTTAAAAAAAAATAAAATTCTTACTGTGGTTTTTTGTGGTTTCTTTATTCTAACTTTTGAATTTATGAAGAAAACACATGGCAATTTTTGATTGGATTTTTTGGGGGGGTTTTGTTTGGTTAATTAGATTTTCAGGGATTTTCTTTGATAGCTGCTCCTTTATTTTTATTGCTCTTCTTCTTCCAAAGATTGTAATTCAATTCAAACATTAGAATGGAACAGAATAGAACGAAATAGAATAGAATACTATTTCAGTTGGAAGGGATCTGCAAGGACCATCCAGTCCAACTGCCTGGTCAATTCGGGGTGTCATCATGACCAAGCTAAAGCACATTATTAAGGGGTTTGTCTAGATGTCTCTTAAACACTGGTTGGCTTCAGGCATCAACCACATCTCCAGGAAACCTGTTCTAGAGCTTCAGGGGCTTTAAAACTGAGTATTCTGTTTATCTCACCTGTATCCTTTAACTTTGCTGAAAACTGAAGAAATTATGAAAAGCTACAACAGGAAAAAAAGGAAACTGTGACACAAAACCATCTTTCGAAGATCCCAAGAAAGTCATGACAAAACACTCAGTACATGCTCCCAGATACAGAGTATCACTCTGACATCACAGTTTTGAAGAAAAGACCCAAGGATACCCTGAAAATAAGAAACAGACTCTTCACATGATCTCCTCAAATATTTATTCAGTAGCAAAAATTTTCAGTCAATTAAACAGAAGCAAAACAAGGTTTATTTGCTTGATTGGGTAGAGGAAGAGATGGAAAAAGAAGAGAAAGAGCCCTCTGAGGAAAGCTGTTGTGCCATGAGCTTTTTTGATGTTGATCCAGATTGGTACAACCCCTGCTCCAGTGTACAAGCCAGTTACTAGAGTCTTTCATACCAATGTAACCTCAAATACCCTTCACCCTAAGGATGTTTTAAAGTGTAAGACTGCAGGGTGTGGGTTTTTTGGCGGATTGCCTTTGGTTTTATACCAAAGCTTAGGAAAGTTCCTATAGAATCCTGAAATACAGGAGGCGATAAGGTGGAATAAAACAATTCTTCCCACATTATTATCCACTCATTGCTCAAAAGAAAAATAAAACCACTGAGCATCTGCCATCAGGGAGAACTCTTGCATTAAATATCCCTGGCAAGCTCACTGTCCTGGTGGTTATGTCTCTAAGAATATATCCAGAAGAAAAATGGTCTTCTGTGTGCATCCTGTGAAATCAAATGTCAGAGTGAAACCTTGGGTCAGTACATTTTTCAGGTAATGCTGAACTCATTCTTACTAGCTAAGGCAACCTGACTGTCTGCAAGCCTGCTAGGGTCTGTGCTGCTCTTCTTTCCAGGGATCATGCTGACATCCCTCCCACAGTTTGCTTAGAAAACAGATGAAATCTTTGTCCCAAACCACAGCACCTGCCATGGCTCCCTATCTAAAAATAAAATCTGATCCTTGTAGTTCATCTTTTTCTTCTCTCTTTTGTTTTATACATCAGGAGATGATATCAGTAATTCAGATTATTTGACTGGAGCTTGCCAAAAATCTGGCTCATCATACCTTCCCTGAAAAGAAATACCGCTCAGAGATTTTGGTGAGATTAGCAGGCTGGAGTCTCAGTCACACAGCACTGCACTTTAAATAGTGGCAGAGAGAGGCAAGGAGGGCATAAATAGGCAGGATAGGTTTTAGTGAGTAAATAATAAAGAGTGAGATGGATATCTGATGTCATACAGACCCAGAAGGATAAATCATGTTAGTTACAGAGAGGGAAAAAATAAAAAAAGGGAGACAGAGAGATAAAAATAACTATTTTTTCAAAATGGTAAATTCCTATGTTTTTATTGTCCATTTCTCCTCTCTCTACATGGCATTACTGGTGTAATAGAAAGCAGGGATCCAAAATTAACAGAGCAAAAGGTATTTTCATATCTATCCACCATGACAAATTAACAGACTTATAAACAACTAAAAACAAAAAAAAAACACCCAAAACAAAACAAAACAAAAAGAGAGAGAGAGAAAATATAAGCTTAACTATAGAAGGTCTTCTCCATCTGTACAGTACAGACATCAGAATTCTGATTAACTGTGATACAGAACTAATCTTTGCAATTAATGCAAATGAGCTGCACTTTTATGTAGACTGTTACCAGAGGGCATTCAATGATATTTTTATTCACTACATTTGACCTTAAAAATGTTTTGTAGTCATCAAGGATACAATTTTTCACACAGTGGGGATGTAGGAACAGCTAATTAAGTGGTGTTTAATGACATTTGTTCCTTAAAGCAGGGCTGATTAAATGTAGCATGTAATTTTTTACCAAATCAAGCAATTCAGCCAATTTCCACATGTGCTTAATAAGCTAGGCCTTAATAATTACACATCTTGCATAGATGCACCAGTCACAATGGTTTGTTGTCTGGTAAATTTACTGTTACATATTTGCAAGCCTTAGTTGGTTCGAATGAAGAATTCTGATCTCTTATTCCAACTATATTCCTTTTTGAGAATAAAAGAAATTGTGTCAGTTTTAGCAAGTGGAATATACTCTGCAATCACTTTTGAGTAGTTACTGCAAAGAAACCTTGAGAAAATTCCTCAAATGCACAGATTTCTGAGATCTTACTTTGGCAATTTTAAACCATCCGTTGCAAGCAAAAACAAAAAAACCGTTGCCTTGGATTTGAGCCCTGCCTAACACGGCACCCTGGTTTTGCAAATCAATCTCTCTGCACATCAGCACAGGATATGTGGCCCGAGAGCAACTCAACAAAGTATCGGGGTGAGTGAGCAGGTAAGCAAGCTCATACACCAGGAAAGCTGGAAGAGATGGAACAGGTAGCTTTTTATTCCCACTGAAAATCAAGCACATTATTTTCATCGTATTTGAGAGAGTGGAATAATTGCATTTCACCAGGAAGTGCTGACCTCACTTGTTTGCTGTGTCCAGAAGGACACTGGTATCCCACAGGTTTCATATCCCATGTGCTATGAAGGTGTCATGCACATGTTAGGATTCCCACCAACACTTCTATTTGGGCAGCAGACTTAAAGCCTACTTGGCTTTGCAAGGTAAGTTGAGTCATCTAGCAATGGGTACAGCCCCACCTATAGAACTTTGTGCGGTTTTGGGCACCTCAACTGGAGAAGGACATCAAACTAGTAAAATGTGTCCAGAGGAGGACAATCACTGTGGTGAAACACCTCAAGGGCAAGAATTCCAGAGTGGCCAAGGTCACTTTGTTTGTGAGGAGGAGAGGGGAATAAGATATGAGGAAAAGTAATGAAGCTGCATCAGGGGAAGTTCTGACTGGACGTTGGGAAAAGATTCTTCACTGAGAGGGTGGTCAGTCACTGGCTCCCCAGGAAGTGGTCATGGCACCAAGCCTGTCAGAGTCGAAGGAGTGTCTGGACAATGCTTTTAGTCCTATGGTTTTGATTTAGGTAGGCCTGTAAGGAGAAGGGAGTTGTACTCAACGACCCTTGTGAGTCCCTTCTAACTCTAGAAATGACTGTATAATTCTGCGATCCTCCCCTCTAAACTGTAGTGACTAAATTCAATTGACTGCAGGTGAAAAAGCTAAATAGAAAGTTTTACTGTCTGAAAAACTCATCCAATGTCATAAAGTATCTTAGTGATTCCGAGGAGTTACGGGTGTACTTTGTACTTTGTATAGAAGCAACAACAAACATTCCTCCCCAACAAAATACTCAGGATTCAAAGAGCTATGAATCAATTGTATGGCACTGAGTCTCCAATTTTTCAAATGAAAAGTATCTGAAACACTCCTACAGCTTGATAGTTACAGGTCAGGGATAATGATACCTAAATAAAATACTTAGCATATTCATAATCAAAAAGTTATTGCTTTAAAAAAATGTTAATTTTACTGTTATAATTACAAGCACTCTAATTACACTATAACAGCCATCAAGGGTCATCTCCCAGTTTCATACACCAGCCAGCAGTGACACTTCTGCTAGCTGCAGGAATGTATATGTATGTGTGTTTGGAAAAATAATGATAGTTTTCACCTGCTTTCAAGACTCTTTCTAAATTATCATGGGCCTCCAATGGTATGAGAAGCTCCAGTGAGTGGCACAGATTCAGGAGAATCATAACAGAAACCTGGCTGTATTGCAACCACAGGTTGAGCTCTCATTTTAGCTCTCTTGTAGTGATGATAAATGCATATGAGGTATTATAATCTGTAATAATAAACTGTTACGGTCTAAACAGTATTAGTCAAGGATTTATTTACATGGTGACATTTACATGGAAGGAAGGAAGGAAGGAAGGAAGGAAGGAAGGAAGGAAGGAAGGGAATAAAAAGATAGAGAAAAAGACATCACCAGTCCTGGTTCCAGCATCAGTCCAGCCAATGGAATGTCCAGGATCCTGGGGTACACACATGGGCTTGGTTGAGACGCATTTTTGTAGATGGGTTTTCCCCACCCTGAAAAATTTCCCACTTCCTATTCAAATCAGTTCCCATTCAAAGTCTGTTCTTTCAGACTTTCTGGAAATGGATCAGAGGGCTTCTGGGACCTTGGGGTGTCTTGATTCACCCCTACAGTCTGTGCCCATTTCTCAGGTTCATTCCTGAGTTTGTTCTCACTATGTTCTGCTTATCTTCAGGAACTACAACAAGGATGTTTGTCCTGGAAAAGTGCTGCCCTACCTCCACATGGTCCCTTCTCCAGCCACATCTTTCCCACAGCATGTTACTACCAACAACCCTTATTTATTACCCACAATTCTTATCTGTTATTACCAACAATCCTTGGTTGGCTCCACAGCTGTACAGCTATCATCATTTGAGACATACACATTAACTCCTTCCCTTCTGGGATTCTACAGTCACTATAACAAAGCCTTCAGTTTCCTATGCACTGACAGTCTCTCACAGTTTGAAAAAAAATAATCAGACAACTGTTCTATTTTAATAAGAGACTTGGTGGAACCAGGCTCATTTTGGCTATTGAACTGGCTGACACTTAAAGCTAAGATAGCTCATCAGCTCAGCATTTCTGAGAACTACTGCATCAATGACCATTGACTGCCAACAGCTGATAACAAGGACCTGCTCAATAGACATGCTGAGCCTGGCTCTTCCCAGCTCTGCCTCGTGAGTGACAAAACAATAAACCAGAAATCTCCATATCATTGGCGGTTGCAAATTTCAGCCAGTCCAGTTCATTTCTCATCTTATTCCTGGTAGCAAACTCCCCCACCACACTTCCATCCTCGACTTTGTATTAGACATGATGATTTAGGGAATGGTCAAGGAAGAAGAGTTTGGCCACTGAACACTTGTATTTCCCATGATGTCTTTTTTTTTCCCTTACAGTCTACATTTAAAAAAATTTTTGTAAAGGGTTTAAAAAAAAAAGTGGAGAGTTCCTTATAATTTCATCCCCTTGCAACCTTGCAAACTGAGATATTTTTGCCTTTCTGTGTCTCAGCTGTGTACAAAGCATAGTAGTAAAATAGGAGCATTTTCCTCTGTGTGACTGTGGGATTTATTTCCTGTATCCACTATCAATCTACATATTTATATACTTCAAATATCTATCAAATAAAATAAGAAAGAGGGAGCAAAATGGAAAGAAAGCTAGAATTATAACAAGGGAAGAATATATTATATTAATTATTATAATTATAATAAGAGAAGCTAGAGATGGGAGAGACACCTTGTTGATTAGTTAGTCTATCTCTCTTTAAAGAAATCATTGCTTTTCACAATATGTTTTCCTCAAGATCTGTCCAGTCTTCTTCTAAAATATTTTAAGCAACAGCTTTTCTATCACATTTCTTCCAAGATCATTCCACAAGACAATAGATTTTGTGGCTGGGAACTAAGCCCTGATATACAGACTAGATGTACTGTGAATCATAGAATCATTTAGGCTAGAAAAGACCTCTAAGATAATTGAATACAACTGTTAATTCAGCACCATCCTGTTCACCACTAAGCCATGTCCCCTTTTTCATGAACTTTTCTCATGAACTCTTCGTATGAACTGATAAGATACTTCTAATAGTTGAGTTTCTAGTGAGGTGTGGTGAAACTCCCCGTATTGTTACTTTGCTTCTTATTTACTTCCTGTGAGTTTATTAGTTAGGAGTTTCTAGGTATTTCTTTTTTTCTCTTTGTTGCCTTTGCCTGCTTTACTCTATCAATGCAATCAACATAGCTAAATCAAAGCTACACACCATACTGATGCCATTTGGCACATTGCTTTAAGAGTTGTGTAATTTTGACCTGTGATTAAGGCATAGGTTTAACATTCTTTAAACTAAGTATGCATTTGCTGCCTCACAGCAAGTAAGGCATATAAGATTTCAGTTTCTCATCAAAGTGCAATTTGCAAAATGAGTGGAAGATACTTCTATTTTAGCCTATTTGTGCTGTAAGCTCTCCAGGGAAGATTTGAGTAATAGTCAAGAAACAATCACATGATGAAAAACAGTCAAAAGTTTAAGATAATCACAATCAGGCTATGATTAATTCTGACATACTGTTTTCTTTGACAAGACACACACATCGCTTCGAGTAGAAGAGTCACTAGTTTGTTGATTTCACACACAAAAAAATATTTCCTGATACTCTATTTTTGTTTTGAGTTTCTTGCACTTGCTTGTGACACCTATGTTTTATTGTCTTACAATACCATAAACATTACCAAATCAATTTTATAATTCATCAGAAAAGTCCTAAGTAGGCCCAGTTGTGCAACTGATATTTCTAAACAACTGATTTATGCCTTTATATAGTGGTGCCTATGCAACACCAGCACCTGCCTGTAGTAATTGAAGCCTGGGATCCCAAATTATCATTGTTCACAGAACTCAGACCAGAAGTAGCTATTTTCGATATAAGAATAAACAACCCTATGTATGAAAGCCCAGAGATCACTTTTGAAGGCAGAACATATTCTCTAGACAGAAAGTACTTCATTGGTTTACTCCATTTGTATATAGTGATGTCATGAAAAAACAACGTATTGAAAACCTGAGGTTAACTAGGTTTTAGACTTTTTAAAATAAAACTGATTTAATTGATTCAACAGAAAGTTGCAAATTTAGTAGTACATTAGCTTTGAAATAATGAAAAATAGTTGATTGAAAATAAGTTAAATTTTAATAAAAGCAAAAGATAAACAAATTGATTTGGTTTGTGGTATAAATTTCAGTTCACTACTAATTTTTCACAGAGAAGTTTAATTGTATAGTTTTAAATCAACTGATTTTTTTTTCTTTTTGTATTCCACTTTAAATCAACAGACCAAAAATTCAATTAGTTTTGTTGCAAAGTTTTAATGACAATGCTGGAGCTAGTGAAATTCCACAAGGCCAGGTATTACCAATTTTTCCTTTTCAGCCATTCATGAGGAAAGCACATTAAGTGGCAGAGATAATGTTCTCATCTCATCTTAACAGTAAGTGTTCAGTATGAGTTTCTCATACACTCTACATACAGTGTGTTTCTCATTCAGTCAGTGTGGGGAGTAGAACTTATCTGATGAAATACACATGTGCATTTGAGCTAAACAATGGACAGTTAGTTAAGATATGCAATAAAACACAAGATGCACAAGCCTGCATTAACAAAGCTTTCTGAATCACTTGTGTGACAGTAGCTCAAGTTTCTTCCACCTGAAAGGAATGGGGTTCACATTATTCCCTTCAAATACACCAATTCTCAGATTAATTTCTGGTACTTTCTGTGAACCTTACCCAGCAAAGGATATTTTTTGCCATAATAGAAAGTTTTCATAAACTAGAACATCTCCCTTTCTGCTTTCCTTTTCCTCAAAGAGCAGACTTTTCCATTGATAAGAAAATTTCTGCATAGGCAGGGAAAGGTGTAATATCCTTGGGATCAGCTCAGGTTTGGAATTGCCTCAGAAGCTTTCTTCTTCAACTGGTGGCCAAGCAGGATAACTTGGCTTATTGGTGCTGTTTCAGCACTAACTTCTTTGGCAGTCATTGCAAACACTTCCAGGATAGGAAACAGGTGTTTCAACATGCTTCATTTGGCAGAATGAAGAACAATTCCCTCCCTGGTGTCACTGTACATGATGTATTCAATGATTGCTACTTTCTGATCAAGAATATGTGCACTCATACAGTGGAGAGCAATCCATCTGGTTTTGTAGTCAGAAATGAGGTGTTGAAATAGAAAGTCATTACTTTGGCGAGGAGGAGGGGAGTAGTGTCTGGCAACAAGGCTGGCTGAACATGTTTTGCTTAACTTTAAAGCAAGATGAATACTGGAAATATGGCTAGAACGTATGAGGGTTGGGGTTTTTCTTCATGTAAGGGAAGCATATGTATGTGGGAAGAAAAGAGAAGTTGAAAGATGAAAGAAGTCTAATTAAAAGGAATTTTAAAAAAATATTAAAAATTGTGAGAGTCAAGTTGCTATATCCATTGTCTGTTATTGTTCCAGAGGCAAAATTCTGCTGACTAATGTCAGGTGAGGTTTTAACTATGCAGATAGAATCACAGGACGGTTTGGGTTGGAAATGAATGTTAAATGTTATCTAGTCAAACCCCACTGCAATAAGCAGGGACATTTGCAAGTAGATCACGTTTTCAGAGTCTTGTCTAGCGTGACCTTGAATGTTTCCAGGGATGGGGCCCACCTCTCTGGGTGTCTTAACATGAGCATTGTAAAAAAATATCTTCCTCATATCTAATCTGAATCTACTCTCTATGAGTTTAAAATTATTACCCCTTGTCCTATTACAACAGGCCCTGTTAAAAAGGTTGCCCCCATCTTTCTTACAACACCCTTTTGATTACTGAAAGGCTACAATGAGCTCTTCCTGGAATCTTCTCCAGGCTGCACAACCCCAGCTCACTCTGTCTCCAGACCAGAGGTGCTCCAGCCCTCTGATAATTTTTGTGGGCCTGTCCTGGACTTGCTCCAACAGGTCCGTGTCTTTCTTGTGCTGAGGAATCCAGAGCTGGATGCAGTACTCCAGCTGGGGTCCCATGAGAGTGGAGCAGAGGGATACAATCACCTCCCTTGACATGCTAACCACACCTCCTTTGATGCAGCCCAGGATAGGGTTGGCTTTCTGGCCTGCAGCTGCATTTTTTCATGCCTTTCATGTCCAGCCTTTCACGCACTCATACTCCTAAATCCTTCTCAGCAGGGCAACTCTCAATCTTTTCATTACCCAGCCTGTATTTGACACCAGATGTTGCCCCAACCCAGGTCCAGGACCTTACTCATGAGGTTCCCATGGGCACACTACTTAAGCCTGTCCAGGTGCCTCTGGATGGCATCCTTTCCTTCCAGCCTGTTGACTACCACACAGCTTAGTGTCATCAGCAAACTTGCTGAGGGTGAGCTCAATCCCACTGTCTGTGTCTTTGATGAAGGTATTGAACACAACTGGACATAAAGCCCATTTTTTAGAATCCTCCTGTCAATGCACTAGTCACACCAGAAAGTCTGCATTACCTCTACTTTACTAGAAATACCCAATTTCCTCTTCCAAATATAGAAAAATATTTTAACTACTGTCTTGTGACAGCAGTTGGCAAATGCTGCCTTCCCTAAGGGTGATTGCAGTATACAATGTAACACCTGCCTTACCTAAAAAAGCTCAAAATTGGCTTTTGATGAAGAGAAGGGGAGAATGATTTTGTGATGAATGGCATTTAGCTCAATGCAACGGTGGTGGCCATGGGAAAGGGACTCAGGACTCAGAACCTAAGAAACACAGAAAAGAAACACAGAACATAACTTCCCAGGATAGCTACTTCTATTTACTAGAAGCAGGCCTAACTTTATTTTTCTAATAAATGGGTAAAAGTGCTCTTTTACTTATTTTTGCTTCAAGAATTATACTAAAAATCAGTACCCTGCCAGTGTGAATTCAACCCAGTTGTAGCATATCATAAATCACTGTGATTCTATTGTGCTCTAATGTATCTTTTTGCCTTTGTGAAATGTACCTTTTTGTACAGCAAATTTAGCATCTTAGACCTAAAAATTCTTTCTGCCTTCTGTTTTTTACATTATTTTCTTTCGTGCAGATAGATAAAGAGCCAATCATAGAGGAACTATGGAGTACACCTTGCAGAAGGAGGAAAAATACAAATTAAAGTAACATTCAGTTACAGCAAACTCACTTTAATAGTTCTTTTATTCACTGAAGAAGATATTATTAAGGAAATATGAATATTCTCTGATAAGCTATTTAAAGAACATGGAGCAGTATCATGTGTTTTTTTCTAGTTCAAAAGACCACAGTGAATGCTTGAAGGACATAATCTTAAATTTACAGCCCGGATTAAAGTTGAAAATGTATAAAATTCAGCACATGAATTTGAGAAAGTAAAAAAAAAAAAAAAAGAAAAGAAAAACAGACAAGGGAGATAACATGCAATTTCTTACCTTGTTAGTCTCTTCCTTCATGTGGAAAAAATAAAAAAGACTATGCTTATTTAGTATAGAAGTATGATTGCTGGGAATTCAGATGGAACTGGCACATCCTTAATCTGAGTGCATCTGGGAATCATGAGCTCTTACAGATTCAAGGATGATTGGAAAATTGTCAGACCAGTTTTACTGATATTTTAGTACTACCTCTCAGAAAGGAAAAACTGGGTAAGTAAAGTTGCATGAGGAGAAGGCCAGATGGGTTATCCCATGGTGGGGTTATCAGGTGGGTATATCCTCAACAACAGTAAAATTATCCTCCAAACCCTGAAAAATGTGTTTTAATAGGCTACCCTTACTCCTGTGATCTTAGAAGACAGAAGCAAACCAGCAGCCTGCCCTCTGAAATTCCCACCACAACCATGAACTGTCTCACAGAGGGGGACACTCCATGTCTGGCAGCGTTTTGAGTTATTGTTGTGGTCCAACCCCAGTCAACAGCAACACATCACCCAGCCACTCACTCCTCCCCTGCAGTGGGGTGGAGGAGAGAACCAGAGGGGTAAAAGTCAGAGAACTCATGGATTGAGACAAAGACAGGTTGAAGGGTAAAGCAAAAGCCATGTTCACAAGCAAAGCAGAACAGGGAATCCATCCATAGGCAGGCGGGTGTTTGGCCACCTCCAGGAAAGCCGGACCCTATCACATGCAATGGGGATTTGAGGAGACAAACACTGCAATTCCAAATATGTCACCCCCATTTCCTTCTTTCCCTAGCTTTATATACTAAGAGCATCACCATATAGTATGGAATATCCATAGGATATGGATAAAAAAATAAAAGTATCAATTAGGCATTGTTGCATAGGCTAAATAGAAGCATCAGAATTGCTTGCCCTGCTCATACTTGCTTCTGTGCATCCACTTTCAGCTGTGGTCGAAAGCAAAATGGAGGGCTAAATAGGCAGTTTCATAAACCAGTACAGACATTTTTTGTGTCTGCTTAGAGTTTAGAAGCAACAAGTCTTGTCTTTAAAAGCATAATTTTATGCCAGTCTCAGGACATACAGAATAAAGCAATTAACTTCTACTTTGTTCTAAAATATTTTCCAGAAATATCACAAATTTACTTTTTGTTTCCATTTTTCAGCCAAGTAAACTGGATTTACAAGAAGAGAAATATTTGGTTTTATTGTTCAGGATTTTATTGTAGAATTAGTTTGGTGAGTAGAATCCATTTTGTTACACAGATAATAGGAAAAGACTTCAGATGAAAAATTTTATCAGAGTTTCAGGGAACAGAGATACCCATGATGTCATTTGTGGCTGTACAATTTCTTTCCCATCAGCTTGTCAGCCCATATTAATGTTTGCTTTTGTCAGTATGGAACATGTTAAATATGGCAGGAAACTTGGGAGAGTAATATGTGCTGCAATTTATTCTCATCCCATCGCAGTCTGCAGTCAGAGTGACTTTACCCTTACACATCAGATTTTGTTGGGGAAGGAAGATGTTGGGATTTTGTTGTTCCCCATTAAGTTAATGCAGAAGAATCTAATAAAACTTGCACTTTTCCTTGCAAAATAATAAAAGCATAAATGAGATGTGTCAGACAGACCCCATTGTATATTCATGCAGACATCTACAGCTATTCTGGTGCATTGCTAAAAAAACCAACTCTGCATTGTTTACAGTATGTTTTTTATTGATGTAAATGAGCAATTGAAACTAAATTACTGAGACGGGCTTTCTTCCTATTGCAGTTTGACTCACCCATATGTTCCTAAAAGGAGATCTTTTCTACTCAGGCCAAAAATCCCAGAGAAGAAAAATTGATGAGATAGGAATCTATCCATTTCTTTGAAGGAAAGGGGATTGTTTTTTGCATATTTTGATCCCTCCTCACCTTTTATGACATTCATATGGTGCCAGCTAGAATTAGTGTCATGAGATATAGGAACAGTTTGCAACAATCAAAGCTTCTTTTTTAGAAGAATACAGAAACTTAGGAGAAAGCCTCTAAACATATGGTGTTTAGACAGGTGCTCTGTAAAATACAACTTTCCTCAGGTGAAGCTGCTGTCAATGCTTTTAATCAAAAATCTACAAAAAGCACATTGTTTGTCCTTTTGCTTTCCCCTCTCCCTTGGTTTTTTTTTTTCTTATTTTATGAAAAATAAAAGTCAGTCCACCTTTTGTGTTTCCATGCATGTGTTTTTTCCAAAAAATTTTCCAAAACCAATCTATGAAGCATAAAGAATTTACGAGGGCAAGAAAAGTAGCAATCCTTACCGATCAAGGAAGGAAATATAAATGTCTTGGTCTTTCACTCACTGACAATTCCCAAGAGCTCTCATCAACCTCTTTTGAGGTGGCTGAGCAGCAGAGTGGAAGTGCTGGGAACTAACTGTGAGATCTGTTGAATGTAAGAGGAATATAGGTCTTGCTTTTGGTTTGCACTTAAAAGATGGTAAGTGGTGTGTGTATATGTGTGTGTTTGTATATATTTATATCTCTCTATATATACATATACACAAATATATATATATACATACATATATACACACACAGATCCGTTCCACTGAAGTTTTCATTGTCGTTACTGGGACATCAGTCATTCTCCTCTCAGTTTACTCCTAAATTACTACTGAATTCTAACAAATTTGTGCCCCAGAAGTCCTGCAGTGTGTCTTCTTACTCTCTGAGTTGAGTCTAAGATGTCAAGTGTCCCTACAATTTCACAATACAAATGGCAATTCACAGAATGCAGGTTCTGAGGAAAAAGTCCCTAAGAAACAGTCAAAAAGTGAGAGTGCCACTCTACTCTGCATTGATTTACCTGAACTTAGACTTCTGTATGTAATGCCTACATTTGTACTGGATGTCCAAGCTCCCAGTAGACATCAGGACAATCTGGGTTTACAAGTACATATATTCTACTACCTAGAACCCTGTGGATCATTCAAGGCATCTCTGTGCAGTTGACAATGGGGACAAATTGTGTGCAAGAGACCCCAGCCATTTTGCAGACACATCTGAGTCCATTCCAACTCGAAGTATTCTATGATTCTGATTCTGTGAGATATCTGGAGGTGAGGGAGGATGGCCTCAAGCTTTTGAGATATTCCTGGGCATATACCTGTACTACTGAGTCAAGTCTCAGAACAATACAGCCAACAGGGCACTGACTGCAGCTCAGTTTATCTAAAATAACTTCTACTTGCTGGTCATCTGAAAGAGGGTCTCCCTTTACCAGGTCTCTGCTGATTGCAATGAGAGCAGGCATTCCCAGATAGAGTGTGCAGAATTGAATACACCAGTGCCAAAATTCAGTTCTCTTACTCTGAAAATATATCTAACTCCAGAGGCACAATTTAGCTGCTAAGATATAGGTGTTTAATGCTATGTAAAGCATCCTTGCTCAATCTCCTCTGCCTTTAGGCATTGATCTCCTGTAGGTCAGTGCTTCCAGTGTCCAAACCCAGGTGCTGGCAGAGAGGCTCTGCAGAATTGGCCTGTGTGGGAAGAAACACAATGTCCTGTGCTGGACACTGCTGGTTTCAGCCACCTCCAAATCCCCACTTCAGGGCACAACTAAGTCCAAAACTATGCTTTCCTCCAGTCTGCATTTGACTGATATCCCAAAGCACCCCATGTCCAATTTCAATACTCAAGTTTCTCAGAGACTTAAAATCTCACTTCCACCTGCTGGTGTCTCAATCCTGCCATTTTCCTCTTCAATATGCATTTTTAAAGATATCCTCAAAATAAACATACTACTCTATAATTTTCTATAATAATTTGAGTACTAACAGCAAGCATAAGATGCATAAGCTGCCAATTTATTTTGAAAAAAGGACAGGGAAATATTGTGTCCTGTAGCAAGATGACATCCTGAGGCTTAAAGCATTCAGTCAATCTTTTTAGACTGCTGCCTCTCCAGATAAGATCTGCTTTATTTTGTTTTATAATAGCTAAGTGATTACAGCTTCATTTCCAGCTGGATTTTTAGCCACTGGTGTCATGCAAGTAATAATTTATTTCTCTCTCCATCTTTCTTTTTTTTTCTCTCTCTCCTTTTTCTTTTGTTTGGTTTTTTTGTTTGTTTTGTTTTCTTTTAACCTTTTCTATCTTTTTCAGAGTAGCTGGGTTTTCACTGACTATCTGACATAATTAACATATAGGAAGTCCCGTGATGTTAATCAACTGTTTCTGAATGTGCATCTTCCTCTATTTCTTTTCCTTAATTGAGAATTTACCCCCTGACAAAGCTTTCCACGTTTCCTCTGAATTTGATTTGTCTGTTAGAAGCAGAGAGAAGGAAATCTCATCTGATTTTAGGATGTGTCTGGGTGTTTTGAGCAAGTGGAAGGGGGAGTGTTGTGGCTGCCACGCATAGCAGTGCTGCGAGGTTACCAAGCAACGAGACAGAGATATGTCACAGGGGCAGGGGAGATGGGGAAGATGAACAAAAGTGTGGACAAAGGATTTGAGAAGATGAAGGGAAGTGTCACGATTGCCTGACCTCTTGTTTATTTCTTATCTTGAGTTGCAATGGTGTCCATAAATAAAGTCTGTGTAAAGCATCTCAATTTGTTTTCATGGACCCTTGGAGGGAGAAGGGATTGAGAAAGCCTGGAGTGCAACCTGGTCATCAAAGTATTATCCTGTCAAGAGTCCACTGCATAAGCAAAAGGGGGCAAATTGTGCATGTGAACACAAAAAGTGCATGTTTGGGAGAGAGTCACAGTACAAACAGATCCTTTGTGTTACACATAGAGTAAAAAATATCAGTCAGAACTTGATTTGGCTACAAAACGGTTACAGTTCATAGAATACCTTAAATTTGGAATTTAGATTTTCTTTGGGTTATAAATTCCTTAAAGATTGCTCTTCCACCAACTTCCCATGCTTCTGACTCTACCAAAATAATTTAACTTAAATCAGACTTCTCAAAAGGGGAGACAAGGAAAAGTTGGGATGTAGAATCCTTACCTGTCTGCTTCAATTTTTGCAAGGGATTTCATGTCTTTTTAATGCATATTCTACTCCCTTGTTAGGTTTCCAAGCTTGAACAAAGCAGGATACAGTAAATCCTTAAGGAACCCTACTTGCCTTTTGGATAGTAATATGGCAAGATAGTGTCAACAGCTCCATTCAACTGCTCCTAAACTCTTTGCACCAACTTAAACAAACCCTTGATAAATGCAAATATCTGATCTTATGTTTCCCTGTAACGAAAGGTTTTCTTATAGACATCCTAAATATTTAAGATATAGGTAACAAGTGTAATTAATGATATTATTAAATCAGTTTAAATACATGGGATTGTCTTCATTTGTGGACTTAAATTGTCAAAATTTATAACACTACTTCTAAAAATTAATCTAAAAAAACTGCCTAAGTATTTTTTATCACTCAATATTACCCTAAGAAGTTTATTCTGAAACTTATAAGGTGTAAGTAATGGTGTATGCAAAGTATTCAAAAGGACCTTGAAGCTTTTCTTGTTTTCTTTTCCTAGTGTGCTTTATTTTCAGCTTTTGTCAGTATCTTTTCTCAACACTGTAGGAAATGGAGAACTGATTTTTGAGCCTTTGACAACAATGACCAAGCAATTCATGTGAACACGTCAATTTTTTTCTAGGTCATTACGACAGAGTGATGTTTTTAGAGCCTGGGGTTTAGGGAAAAATAGCAATTGCTTTCTCCTTGGAAAAATAAAGCTGAGAAATGACAATGACCGTTTGAAGGTGCTGTGTTCCTCAGTAGTTCTCTCTTAGTGGAATATAAAAGTTTGAGCAAAGAACAGCTCTAAATGTTGCTAAGTCAGTGACTGAAACACAACTGACATATAAAAACTGGCTTCCTTGTTACTCAGCTACCATTTCAAAGCATTTCCCCAAGGTTAGCTTGAGGGTGAGCTGCACCAGCAGGAGACTCCATCATGTGGCCTCAGCACTTTTCTGCTATATCTTAGTGGCAATTCATGTCACACATTATTCATTATAGAGCCTGGGGACTCCCAGACCTGCCAATTGAGAGGTGTGTCACCTGCACTTACAAGCTACAGAAACATGGCCTTATCTCTTAGCCCTTACAAATTCAATTTCTGGGCAGCCTTTAGAGCCAACAAGTTGCCACAAGATCAGCCTCTGTTAAACTTTCACAAAAATCTCCTTCTTTATTCTTGTCATCTGCAGTATATTCCTCCTCAAATGGAGCAGTCTGATTTCACAATTAATCTCTGCTGACCTTACTGGTCTGCAATAATACATGTCCTACATAGATAAGTATTATTATCTTTTTACATATTTCTCTCAGTAGCTGGTATAAACTTTACTGAAGTTAAAAACGTGACATCAGCCAAATAAAACACATTTTTAAAATGGGAAATTTTCCATCTGGTTCATTTTCTTTCGCCCTGTTTTCCACAAGAATGCCATTCAAATTATGAGATGCCCTATTTTGGTTTGAAGTGCCTACTCATTTGTCAGAATGGATGTATATACCAGACACACATTAGAGCCATGCATATGGCCAGGAAAATAATCTGCAGAGAAAGAAAAGGTACAGATTGTATCTGCCAGTGAAACAACCTCCTACCACCCTAATTAAAAAAAAAAAAAAAATTAAATCCACAACTCGGTTACCTCTGAGTAAGACATAGGCTGATATTTGTTCTCAAACAAGATGATCATTAAGAAAATTTATGTTACTTAAGAAAACATATATCCTTTGAGTTGAAACAACAGGAAAACAAACTGATTGAGTAAAACTTGTGGGAGTAAAAGAGAATATTGTAAATTGGGAGACCAGATTGGGCAAAGAAAGGCAGCTATCTGGAGAAACTGTGGATACACCAGATATTCTGCTTGGAGTTGCCTTAGGAAGAGTATTTCTAGCAGAGCAGAGGTCACAACAGAACTCCTTATAATTTCTAGATTGGGAATGAAAATTCAAATGCTCTAAGTTATTCAAATTGAATGATGTCCTGAATATTTAACTGGCAGTGAGGGACTACTGTACTATACTGAACTGTAACTTTTCAGAAAGAGGACACAGCAGGGGATGGAGGAAACAGATGATCCCACATCTGCCTGTTGTGGAGCTATTTTTGTAAAGGTTGCAAGCAGAGATCTTGCTAGGTCTTTAATGAAATTGTTCTCCTTAGAATATGCTGTTCTGTCTTAACTGAACCACTTCATGATGAAATGTGTCAATCGAATTTTAATCAGAAAGGATTTTTTGTGTTCAGGGTAAAATTCCCAGTGAGAGAAAACCTACTTTACAGTATCCAGTGTACTGATGATTAGGCCCTCTATGATCTCTGCAGCTGAAGGAAACCTTGATTCCCTGTCACAGTTGAACATTTTCCTGTTACCAGTGAGTATTTTAACCATGGGCTAACCACATCCCAGGCTCCTGGTTCCGTCCTCCACAGAGCTGCATACCAAGGGTTTCAAAAGATCCTTTTTCTAACCTGAGGCAAAAGAGCAGAAAAAAATTTCTCTCAAGTGCTGATATTTTTTTTCCCAGCAAGCTCTTGCAACCTGCAGGTCAGCAAGAGAGACTGAGAAATTGCCATTTCCCAACTCCTGTGCTCCTGAGTTGGCACCAGCCAGTGTTGTACTAGACAATACATCTTTGCTTTAGTTTAATGTTTTTAAATGGGTTTAAGGTGAAAGATGGTAGATTTAGATTAGATATTAGGATGAATCTTTTACTGTGAGGATGTGAAGCACTAGCACAGGCTGCCCAGAGAAGCTGTGGATGCCCAATCCCAGGAAGTGTTCAAGGCTGTGTTGGATGGGGCTCTGAGAAACCTGGGGTAGTGGAAGGTGTCCCTGGCCCTGGCAGGGAGGGTTGGAACTAGAAAATTCTGAAGATCCTTTCCAACCCAAAACATTCCGTGATTCTGTAATTCCATGATTCACTTGCACAAAATAAGAAGTGCCGGAGGGTAAAACAGTCACATCTTTGAAAAGTGATATGGGATGGTACTTTATTCTTGTCATCTGCAGCATATTCCTCCTCAAAGGAAGCAGTGTGATTTCACAATTAATCTCTGGTGACCTTACTAGGCTGCAATAACTATGTAGCATCGGAAGTCACAGCTCCTGCCTGGACTTTGTTCCAGTAATTCAATTATGATGCATGTGGAGCAGCCGTGTAACACCAGCGTTGAGTATGTAGGCCACTTGAAATATAAATGGACACTATTTAAAGAGTGGAGGCATTTAGATATAAATAACCAAGGAGTGCAATCAGCTTCAGAACATCAGCTTTAAAAAAACCCAAGCTTGCCATTTGCTTACAAACGGCTGTTTCCCATTTGCAGCGGTTATTTCTGTAAGTTTGTTCTTCTGTTTTAAAGAATTTCCTTAACCCCAGTTTGAAGTGAATCTTGCTGGTGTCAGCTATTGCTGGGGGGAAGGAGGGGAATCTCATTTGAAATAAACTGGGTCAGTTCCCTTCTTTGTCATTATGAATAATTTCATTGCTGCAGTTTAAAAGAACTTATGTAAGTTGTCTTGATCATGGAGATACTCAATTCACACAGCAGCAAATGGCCATGAGACCTGTGGGGTTGCAAATACCTATACATAATGTATATTCTCTGACAATTCAGGGAAAGTTCTTGTCTTTAAGACATATTGTTTATAGTAAGCAAAATCAGTTCCATGGACGTAGAAGTTTATATCCTTATTTAAAATGAACTATTCCCATACTTACATATTAAAAATATGTTCTATTTCATGGATATAACACTTTTTCTTGTTTTATCCACTGAGTTAGTTTGAATTATTATCTGTGACAGCATAATTTCATAGATAATTCATGTTAAAACCACATAAAAATATTGTATAAATTGACATAAACATACTTTCTCCATAAGCCTGTTGTGAATCTTGTGAGTCAGCATACCACAGTATTTTTACTTTTATAGTCTTTGAGGTTTTATTTCTTTCATTCCCAAATTTCTGGGGGGTTTTCTTGGTTAGATATATTTTTGCCTGAAAATACATAATGCATTATTTCAAAACTGTGGAAAGAGAAGAACACTGAGACTTACAAATAACATGAGTTCCTTTGGAATAGTTGTTCCATAGGGTTTTAAGATACCAAAATATTTATGCATTGTCTTTGAGTTCCAACACTATCCTACTAAAATCTATTTTCTGTTATGTGGATACTACAAGTAGGAGCTCTCCCAGAGAATCTAAGAAATCTTATTTTGAAATACAGTCAGTCATCAGAGATTTCAGTTTTATAAAAAGCATTTATATTCATCAGTTATAGAAAGTAGATGAAAACAGTTCTACCGTTGTTAAATATCTTCTTTCTTGTTTGGAAAAATAATCATTACTTTTGACCACTACAACATAAGAAAGGGATCAGTTTCAAAGAAAGAGAAGATATTTTCCTGAACTTAAGGAACCAGATCAGGGTTCAAGTGATTCAGATTTATTCTTTGGCACTGATACAGACTTCCAAAACACCCTTAGCTAATTGCTTTCAGCTAAAATGGCTCCATTGCCTGTATGAATAGGATTGCACAATATGAATCCTCTCACTTGTGTGAATAAGGTTATTTGTGAATTATTCATATCGAGTGTACTGAAACAATTTGTCATTTTCCTGGAGATAAATTAATTCTCTTTTTTATCCTTTTTTTTCTTTTTCTTTTTTTTTTTTAAGGAAACAGTCACCATCTGATCTAGTTCCTGTTCTTCAATCTCTTATATTAGAAGGTTCTTGGTTTTGTTGTTTAGAAATTAGGCTAAATTAGGCTGAACCTAATTAGGCTAAATTTAGAAATTAGGCTGAACCGTATTTTCTTCTTCCTTATTACTACATCTGTCTTTTTAATATATTGTGTAGAGCTATGGACGGTATGGTTTGCAAGTCGTGGTCTCAGGATGCAATGTTTTCAGTGATTTCTCCAGGACACTCCAGTGCAACCTAATGCATTGCATGTATTCACAGCAACATTTCCTAAATGTTGACATACTGCCATCATGTATGTAGAATTAAATTAGATTTAAAATAGGAGAAGGTGAAGTGACCACCTCGCTTCCTTTTCTTGGTGGATCACAGAATCACAGAATGGTTTGTGTTGGAAGGGACCTTAAAGTTCACGTAGTCCCTGTGATGGGCAGGGACACCTTCCACTAGACCAGGTTGCTCAGAGCTCCATCCAACAATTCCAGGGGTGGGGCACCCACAGACTCTCTGGGCAATCTGTTCCTGTGTTTCACCATCCTCACAGTAAAGAATTTCTTCCTAATGTCTGATCTAAATCCCTCCTCCTTTAGGTTAAAACCGTTCCCCTTTTTCCTATCACTATTTGCCTGTGCATAAAGTCATTGACCCAACATATATCTTTCTCACATATGTATCAACTCATTCTCTTGGTCAATGAAAAGTTTAAGGAATGACTGGCAATTTTTTTCTCCATCAGTGCAAATAGATTTAACACCTTTGCTGCTCAGACCTAATTTCAATCAACAATCTTTTTAACTTGGACCAGCTGTGGAAGAGAACAGAACAAAACAGAGCAGACAAGGTTTTCAGTCCAAAATAGACATCAGTTCTTTGGCTGTTCCCCTAGATGTCCTCACAGGCCATCCAAAGTCTCTCACAGACCTGTGGATGTCCAGTAAACCTTAATTCTTCACAACACTGTAGTTTCACTATTGCTACACCCTGTCCCATCAGGTTTTGTTGCTCAGGCTAACTTTGCACTAAGCCCTGAAGGTTCCAACCAGGTTCCAACAGAATTTGACCCATTGTACATGGCCAGATGATGTGAGAAATTTGGTATCTTACACACAGAAACAAATATACAGGAAAGTAGTTCAAACCTAACTAAATTAATTGGAGATTTAATGGATGAAAAAACATATACAGCAAGTAGGGTTTGTGCTTTATGCAGTGCCTTATACTGTGCTGTCCCAAACACTCAAATGAGCTCATGTAAAGGTGGCTGGGCTGTCTCTCTCCTGTACAGTACCCAGTAAAGTGCAGAGTAGGTACACCTGAAATATTAAATTGTGAAATGGACACTTGGCTCTGTGACAAGAGGAGTCAGCACCTTGAACAAAAAGGGTCAATGTGAAAGATGGGTAAGCAAAAAACAGTATGGGTCGTGGACTAATAGAAAATGTTAATAAAGATATTAGAAGCTTCTATTTGTAATTAGCTTGAATGAAATCTGCATAATTACTAGTCTGATAGAAATGCTCAAGGGGAAAAAGTGGAGGCTGCTCTGGCCCTTCAGCAAATACTCACCAACAGAAGAAGAAAAATGAGTCTTTGACTTCTGCTGGGATCCCTTGGCAATATCAATCTCTCCTGGTATTTCTTAAGTAACAATTTGCCCTTCTGACTTTGAAGTCCCTTTCCACTATGATGAAGTCCTGTTCACTTTCAAGTCATAGACTTGATTGCTTTCTAGAGGACAAATCTTGCCCATATTTTGGAATAATGTCTGAAACCAACAAAACTTTATTTTTCCCAGTAAGTCTCTCATAAAAAATTGAATCCTGTCCTTTTGATGATGAAATGCACTAAGTTATACACTGACATTGAACTGCACTAAGAAACTGTCAGAGAAGGCATCAAGGACTTGTTTCCTTTAGTCTTTGCTACATTTACACCAATGAAGCATTATAAATAGGTGTCACCAGGACTGACAGTGCCTGCCCAAACCCTCTATTATTGTAACATCCTACTAGGATCTTGTTATTCATTATCTAGGGTTTCATTATCACACTTACTATCCATGGAAACCATTACATCAGGCTGTGTCTGAGGATGATCTGATGGATATATTAAAAACTGTGTCTGAAACTCTACAGCACTTAACGGTTTTCTCAAAGTTAGTACAAGGGATGATTCATGTTCTATCCCTTGCCTTTAAGGATGATGGACCTAATCCAATTTGGGGGTGGGAAGGAGTGAAGCAGACAGCATAATGATGCACAAACACCCAGGGTTCCTAGACGGTATCTGGGGATGTAACTGTCTGAGTTTGGGAAACAGAAAAACAGGAGCTCTGAAGTGTTATCTCATGGGTAATGCTGGGAGGCTGCAACTGCACTAAAGTCAGGCTAAGGAATGCTTTTTCCATTTTCTAAATTGTCGTGCTCCCAAATGGGCTCTTAGGGTTGCTTTGCAATCTTAAAAAAAAAAAAAAAAAAAAAAAAAAAAAAAAANAAAAAAAAAAAATAAAAAAAGAGTAAAATAGATTGATAGGGCTTCAAAGGTCAATTACATTAAAAAACGCTGAATCCTTTTACATTAATGCTCTAATTGTTTTTATTCCAAGGCTTTTCACTCAGATGTCAAATTCAATTTCTCTTTTTCTTCTCCTGGGTCATGGATACTTAATATTTCTTACTGACACATAATGAACTCTTTTCTTCCTCTTTAATATGTAGCTTCTTTAAAATTAGTCTCTTAAATTATTAGCTCAATTTGTGGTGCAAAGGTTGGATGTCAAGAGGTGTTTTTGGGGTTGGCTTTTGGGCGTTTTTTTTGTTTCCCATTAGGTCTTTGCTATTACCAGGTATTCTTAGGAAAAATTAAATCAAGGGGTAACACTCAGATGTCAGCAAGAGCCACCAAAACAAAGGTGTTGGGAAAATGAAATGTCAAAATCATTGACGTCTAGGATTTTGGCCATTTCTTCTTTTGAGAATGTCTTATTCTTTCTCTAATCCAAAATAAGATTCACCAATGTTTGTTGAGAATTTTTCTGGAAAAAACGTTTTCTTCTTAGAGTTTTGAGCTGTGCACCACCATATGTGTTAAACTATCAGACTAAAACCTGAAGCATCTAGAGACAAAAGAGGCATTACAAAGTGTTTCAAAGAAGGGCTGCGACTCCTGCACTGGTCTAGTTCTCTGGCATTCTGAAGAGAAAAGGCAGCTATGGTAAATGCTGTACTGAAAGCCTCTGGACAGCTTCAGATCTGAAAAGTCTTTTTCCCTCCCAGATACTTTCTAGTGCTCAGCATTAACTATTCTCAACCCTCCTCCTTTTTTTGCCAACCATACACACATGAAAAAGATGAAAGCAGCAGGAAGAGGGGACAAAGGAGAGAACTGCAGAGAGAAATGCAATGCCCTGAAAATAATTTAGAAGTCAATGAAAATGAATTTTAAATACAGGATATCTGTATTCACCAGTAATGATGGACACTTCTCCCCTTAGCATCTTTTAATTTCAGTATTCTCTTTTTGTTTTTTGGGTCAGGACACCTCCAGGGTCATTTCTGATTGAGCCTCTAATTTGTACTGGATCCTTGTACTGGATTCTTTCTTCTCAGCATTCACCTGACATGTAAGCAGCTCACCATGTTATTGTACATTTGTTTTTACTGTGAAAACAGAATGGGCTCCTACTTCAAAACCCCCAATCTTTGGAGCAGGCAGGTGCCATTGATTAAGAGCGAACATCTTGAAAAGCATCGCGTTGGAGTGTCTTAAAAATACCACTTCAAGAGGCTCAAAGAGCATCTGTTACCAGCTGAGGGTTGTTTACTGAGATATGTGGAATGAGCTGCTGGATGTGGAACATGTGGGCTCTGTCTCACTACTCCTGACAGAGTCTTTCATGTCAAATTCAGTAACAGCCTGATTGCCCTGCGAGTAGGAGGTACCATTGTGCTTTGCCATTACTTAGCCCAACTCCCACTGAAGTCAGTAGTAAACCTGCTCAACTGACTGCAGAAATTTGGTCAACGTTGATGCACTCTAAGAGATTCTATCTCAAGTCAAAGGAATCTTGTTGCTGGATTCTCTAGTCCTCTTTGTTAACTGTTTCAGCACTGAAGCTAAGGAAGATGTGCAGCATCCAACAGCAACTAAATCTTTCTTGACTCTTGAACATGATTTCAGTGCTCAAGAAATCTTGTCTCTGGGGTAAATAACAATATCTTCAGTAAAGAAAGAAGGAATTAATCATTTTTGGCTTTTGTGAGTAGTGAAGGGACTTGAATACTAAGGAGGGGAAAAAAACCCACAAAAATACAAAACAAACAAAGAAAATGTTTCCAAATAAGAAGTTAACACTCTTGCAAAAAACTGTGGATTGTATTGAAAGTTTGTTAGACTGATCCAAGTGTGCAGGTTGCTGTGAGTGACCAGGCACATGATGTGCCAATCACTGGCAACAATCAGTAGTGAAACAATTAGTGTAAGAGAAATCACTGCAGCTCACAACTCTATTCTCTGCTACTATCTCCTGGACTGGATGACACGGCCATGGCACACTGAAAGTGAAAGGAGAGCCTTCCTTGTGCTGCCCAGTTCTTGCAGACAACAATGAACAAAACTGTTCTCCAGCAGAGATTATCACTACATATTCAACATCTCAGATTTTTCAAGAAAATGTCAACATTGGTGACCATAAAATTTAAGACATGATTTGCCTTCTCCTTCAGAAAAAAAAATGCACCTGCTACAAGGATTTTAAGAGTCCCTCAGCTCTTCCTTCTAGCATTTACAGTGTGCTTAAGAAGCCTATACATAAATTGGAGAGCAGGAGTGCTGGGTATCTTGATATTGGCTGTTTGCAAGATTCACAGAAACATGACACTTGATTGAAGAGTGACAGCATTATCTGTATCCAAGTCTTGTGTGTGCAAGCAGGTCCTGTCCAGGATTGGATGTGCAAATCAGTGAGTACACCTGACTGAATATGCTCCTTCTTCCCCTCTCACAGCTGTCAGTGCAGTAAGATGAGAAAACTGGAAATACTCTACATACCATGCAAAGTCCCACTTTGCATATAATGTGAATTTTTAGTGACTTATTTACATAAACTCCCTGCCATCAAATCCTTCATTTCCTCACTCTTCCTCCTACCAAATCTGTAACTCTTCTTCTTCTTCTGGAAGTTTCCATTCCCCTGGAAGCTTCTTTCCTCATTAGGAAACATCAGTTCTTAGTCGGGAGTGTCATGGGGTCACAAACCTTCACCTGGACCAGTCTGGACTTGAAATACAGGTGCAAGCACAGTTACTGGGGTGGCTCCTCCTCCCTGCTCAGTGTCAGGAATCTTACTCAGTGTAAAGAGAGGGAACGAGATCCTGCAAAGGCATCACTGCACTGAGCTGGCTATTTTGTTATCCTGTGTCAAGCAGTAAGATGTGAAGGCAATACTCTTTCTATGACACTTTTCAATATATTTCAGTATTAAATATTAAGCTCAGATCCAAAGCCACTAAATAGCACATAGAGAACAAAAAGGCCTTTTAAATGTTTCAGTCCGTCAATTTTTTGATACAGAATTTTTACTTGGGTTTTGTCCAATCTAGTCTCAAAAAAAGCACTTTCCTTCAAAAGCTCTTCTCATGCCAAAGACATTCAGACTGATGGTATTAGCAAGTCAGGGAAAAGGGACATTTCCTGTTTTGTGTAGCTCCAAAGATACATTGCAATATTTTCTTGGTGTTTGGCCATGATGTTCAAATTTTCTCCTGCTAAAATTTGATATATTTTAGTAAAAGCATCAACATCTCTTATCTCTTACCCTACACTCCCGTCAACTCCTGATCACACATTCACTTGATGGCAAACAGAAAAGAGGTATTTTGAAAAATCATGAAGTCTGCCACGGGATTGTGTTACATGTGTTCTGGTATGTATTGTGATGTATTACAAATCCTTTACATGTACTATATTTTTACTGCATTTTATCACATGCATTTTATTATTATGACTATATGCAATTGTTATGTAAATTATGCATTATAGTATGTTGTTTTATTACAGTAAGCATTTTAATGTGATATGCCATGACATAGTACCCAGATTTGCATATTATTTGAAATATAATAATCACAGGCAACAAACCTACAAATAAGAGTGGGATTCTTTTTTTTTTTCCCAAGACCTTAGTTTTCACTCATTAAACCAATGGAAGTTTTGTCATATCCTCACATAAGAGGATATAACAAAGGTTATGGGCTTTAAACAGGAAAAGGGCAGATTTAGATTACTAGGAAAAAAATTCTTTACTCTAAGGGGGATAAGACACTGGAACAGGCTGTCCAGAGCATTTGTGGCTGCCCCATCCCTGGAAGTGTTCAAGGCCAGGTTTGACAGGGCTCTGAGCAACTTGGTGTAGTGGAAGACGTCCCTGCCCATGGAAGGGGGTTTGGAATTGGGTAGTCTTTAGTATCCCTTCCAACCCAAACCTCTCTGTTGTTCTACACATTAAATCCATAAAATCCTCTATTCTGAATAGAGAGATAATATTATAATTATCTGCCTTTTTCCCTGAGTACACTCTATTGGTATTAGTCCATACAATTCTCTTTAATTGAAGTTATTTATTTCACTTCCTTTCTAATATAGGGGTTTTTTTGTGGGCTTGATTCTTTGTTTGTCTTTTGTTAGAGGCCAAACTAAATTGCAGAAAAGAAATGGAAGCATTTATACTCAAATCCATTGTATCTGATGTATTCAGCTTTTCTAATGCACTGATTTTTTTTCCATGCTGAGCTCTAAAATCTAAACCAGGAGACACTGATCTTCTTATGAAAAAAAGATAATCAAAACAGAGAAAACCTTTTACATGAGCAGCAAGCTCAAATCTTAATTACCTATAGACATCCAGAGATAACTTCAGACATTCCCAAAGGTGAAGAGGGGTTGTTCATGTCACCTTCCTGTAATTATATGAAGACGAGAGTGGAAAGCATTGACACATGGCAAATGAAACTGATCTTGAAGAGGGCACTGTTATAAAGAATCAGTGAAGTATGCACCACTAGGCTTTGACCTTCATGCAGCAGGAGGCAATGAAACAAAATTCTTTGATTTAGGAGACTGCTTTAAAAAAAAAAAAGAATTGGATGGTTTATGAATCACAGAGGGCCAGGGTTGCAGCTGGTACTGCATGGGTGCACAAAAAGTTAAGAGAAAGTAGTAAGGAGACTTCTGTCTCCCTACCTCACTTCTTGGCCCTTGGACTTTGTCAATGTGAAGGCTCGAGTGGAGATAAAGGAGTGGAAACCCCAAGGAGAGCAGAAAACTCTGATAGTCCTTTCCTTTTTGTAGCTGACAGAGCAAGGTCAGTGGGGAGACAGCAGAGTGGATGGGAAAGAGGAGCATATCACCTTTACTTTAAATGTTTCAATAGAGTATTTTCAGCCACCATGGGCTCCCTAAATTCCTACCCATCTTAACCCAAACCTCTGCAATAATGTGTTCAATTCTATATTTCCTTCTGAGTGTCTGTGAACTACAAAAGATAACTAAAAACCTTCTTTCAGTAGGCTTAAATTTTGAGGATAGGGTTTGGATAATTCGAAGACTGATGAATCTGGCAAGATGCACTGCTAAAATCCTGCCCTAATATTCACCAGTTCAAAATCTGTGAACTGCCTTTTGCTTTTATTTCCTAGCACCTATTCAGTTCTGTCTGTGTCTCCAGAGCACAGTGTTCAGCTGTATTTCAGGTTCTCTTGCAGACATCCTACAGAATACCAGTCTCTGCTTCCAAGGCTCCCACTACTTGTGAGCAATAACAAAGCAAGGATGGACTGGAAGTTTCTGGTTATAAGTCAGAAGCAGATATTTTCAAGACTGTGTTGTTGTCATTGGTTTAAATGAATATTTGTAGAGAGTTGCAGACATGCAGCAGAGTGGCACTGGACCGAGATCTGAGCAGAGAGTGAGCATTGAGTTGGGCAGAAAACAGTCTAGCAAGGGAATAACAGCAAAAATCAGCAGCAAAAATGGTATTAAATCTTCTTCTGATTACCAATCTGGTTTTTAAGCCTGACTACACACTTGTTTACATGGCATGACACTGTTCTTAAAATCTTTATTAAACCCACGCTTCGTATAGAAAGAAAAAAGTCTTCGCTATTCCCAATACAAACAAGGAGTGAATAACAATCAATGCTTATTAACTCACCCCAAGGGGGATGAGTTAACCCACCAAAATGTCATCACAGCAGTGGAAATGCCACGCCAAGCCTCACTGTGCTTATCATCAGTTACTGATTTCTGTACATCATAAATTTACAGCTAGAAAGGAACACACTGGGGTGAAATCTTTAGTAGGATAATGTGTCACCAGGTCACATTTAGATTTAGATTAGCCAAGGATGGGCATCTAATCAGTGTCTGTATTTCAGACAGTATCCAAAAGCTGTGGCTTTGTTTCCTCTCTTGGACATTCTAGATAGTTTGTGTTACACCCCCACAAGATGACAAGTCCCATTATTTTAGTTGGCATTACAAGCCATTTTAATAACCTTATTTTTGCCCTGCCTTTCAGGGTTAAAATCAGTGTTTGACTCTGCAACTTCACCCACAAATATTTCACCAATTGACACATTATTAAATTCTCTTCCTGTAAAGGACAGGTCAGGCCCTTAGCACCTATCCTTAGTTATGATTGCCTTGGTTATATCCATTTTTTACTTTACACTTGACATGGATATCCTGCTACCGAATGTTCCTCTTTCCCCATCAGTCCTTAACTGACAATACTAACAACAATAAACAACCCAGTACATTCCAAATGCTGCAGTCAGAGAGGAACATATAAATATTTCATCATGCACAGGCTCTGAGAAAAATGTGAACAAATTAAGGCTCTCAAGTCGCGCTTGTGAGACCAGTATTTTATCTTCTCTCTATTAAAAAAGTAATAATCAGAGAAATGCTGTAAACTAACATGAGGTCTCCTGAGCAACATGCAGAATGTCATTAGTCTGGCTATTTATATCCCACACACAGCCCCAGAAGTCATGGTATAAGGAAAGGGTATGCAATAATTAGTGCTGGAAGAGTACTGAGTTCAACGTGCAAATGAAACAAGTACTAATCACCCAGATGGTGTCATCTCTTCGGAGGTTCGTTCTGACTGAGGATTATTAATCTTTTGGTTTTTTTTAATTTTTTAATTCTTTTTAATGCAGCTCGCAGAAATATAAATGCTGAGGGTTAAGAGGCAATACAGTATCATTTATTACTGCTGTTAATTAGTTGTGTGATGCTGATGCCTGGAGATATCAGAGAACAGAGAGCAGGTCCCTCTTGTACTGGAATTTATACAAACAGAGAGATGGTCCCAGCTAAGCATCATGAAGGGGACCACAGGCAAAGAGGCTTAGCCAGATAGCAAGGGTTATCTGAAGTCCTTGCCACACGATTTTGTGAAATCCTCTTCATATCCACCATCATTTTAACCCTTTCTCTGCCTGCCACCACTTCTCACCCTTCTAACTTTTCACTGTCTTCTGATTTCTTTCTCCAAAGTTCTGCTCCCACCCTGTGACCTTGGATTTCTGCAGGAATCCTGATTATGTTCTCTTCTCTCCTCTTTTAGAAGCTCTTTTGAAAACAGCACTTTTCCAGCCAATTCCTTCCTGCTTCACAGAATCCACAAGCCCATTAGCAATTTATAGCACTGTATAAGTATATGATCAGAGTCATCTGCGAGGCTAAAATCTGCTTCTAGAAGCCAATATTCTGCTTTTGCTGAAGTCAGAGAAGTAACATGGTTTTTAATGAGGGCAGATTCTGATGTATGTTCTTTTCTATATTTCCAGGCACTTTAAAGCCAGACGTATCACCTCCTACAGTGACATACTACCAACAACAAAACATAGGGTAGAGTTTCCTTTGCCTTAAATTCTGTGTTATCTTGAGGTTTATCTGTCCATTACTGAAACTGAAGATACTATTAATGCTTTTATTGTGGTTACTATATTGTTAATATTACTATTAACCATATTCTCCCTGTATTCTACATTTTGTTTGCCATAGCCCTGATTTCTTCAATATGGATTACCTGATGCCATGTAAGACCCAAATGCTTTAACCTCAACCAGAACTGAGGTGAGAAGTTCACCAGGTGGGTGAGTTTTCTGTTGCTATTGCTGTTGCTGTTCTTGTTTATCCATTTAGAAGATTTAAAAAAATGTGGGCCTGACTTCAGTCACTTATGACCACATTAGCCACATACAGCTCCACTGCCATCAAGACACACAGTTACACTGATGCAAGCAAGTGTATAATCAGATGTAGAAAAGTCACCCTTCGGTTGACGAGACCAGAACTTCACTTTCTTCCATACAAAATGGTTCCTCATGTTTAACAGAAGGAACCAATGCCCCTTGCTATCAAGAGGGAATGCCAGAGAGAGGACAGAAAAGAGGGGAACTGTTGGCTGGGTATCTCCTTTCACTGCCTGATTTTGCCACATCACTGGGCTCCTCAGTCCTCAGCAGCTCTGCTTGTCAATATTTTTTCCTTCAAAATGAAAATTCTTTTTTTCAGGACTTAGCTAAGCGAAGATCATCAGTTGCTGTGACACTAAAATGGCGAGAGGCTGTAAAAGACATCTCAGAGAAAAGCAAGAAGGGCAGCTTCTCAACACCTAAGTCTTAGCAGGCTCTCAGCCAAATTACCACCCAGAATTAAGCACCTGAGCATCCTGTACAGTGACTAGGGAGAGATGAAAAACTGATTCCCAAAAGCTATCCTCCAAGTCAAGGCAGGAGTAGGAAATTCTGAGCAGAGGACTCTTAAATCTCTCTCTGCCCTGGACCTTAAGTGCTTTTAAGCTTCAATCATCCTTAGGCTTCGTCAGGCAATTATCTCCCATTGGGGACACAGCTGGAGGTGGGGTGAGGAGCTGTGGAGCCACAGCCTTGAGACTAGAGCTGCTTACATGCATATGCCAAGATGTTTCTCAGGAAAGAGAAGAAGAGGTGTTATTTTTAAAGCTCAAGTCTTCCAGGGGAGTATGAGACTTCACATCCAATGCCCCTCTTGGTCTGGATGCTTTTCTAATTTGGGGGAATTATTGCACAGGGGCTTCAGCATATGTCTCTCCCCATTAACCAGCACTAGCCAGGCAGTCTACATAACTCTAAAACACCACTTTCCTCTGGTAGGATGTACATCATTAACTATGGCTCTGGGGAATGAAGAACTGGCCAAAACAGTTTCCTGTTGCGGGTGCTCCTGATTAGCAGTGCAGTGAACTGTTCATCTTGTCAGCAGGCACAGAAGTGCAAAAGGCTGGTGAGTTTATTGCTGTTCACCCAAAAACACCAGTTTTCTGTGCCAAGCCTGGCTGTATCCATTAGGTACCTTGCCTTTGGTCCTGTGAGAGTCTGCACAACCTCTGCTCACCTGTGAGACTGCACAACCTCTGCTCACCAGTGAGACTGTGGGACCTAAAGATTATTTGGAGGTGGGAGTTGAAAAGGATGCCTTTTCATGCGAATGTGTTGCTTTTACCTCCAATTGCATGAAGAAAAGCCTTTCCTAGGTGTCCAGATTTTTTTTCCTACAAAAGAAAAATTGAGAAATTCAGTGAGGTATAACCTGCAATCTGGTGCATCTGAGATGCCTGTCTCTGCTTCATACAGAGTGGTAAAGGGCTTACCTATATGGATTTGGATTCAAATGCTGGACTACAGAGCACTTTTTTCCTTCCTTTGTGAAAAACAACAGTGTTTCATCACAGCATCAAGTGGTGCCAGTACAACAACTTGGAGAAATCAAATTCTACCTCAATCTTGCCAAAACCTCAAAAAACAAATGCTGTAAAATGCAAGGGGAAATGCAATAACTGCATCTTTATAATAGTTTGTCTTCAGCAAGAGCAGGGGTCAATGGAGTCAGTGAGCAGACTTTTAGTGATGGCAGCTGGAATAAGACATGACTATTCCTCACACTTGCTGTAATGCAGTCCTCTCCCATTGCACTTCTTGTTACTAATCCATGACTACTTTATTCAGGTCCACAAATACCAGTTTTCTGTCTCTCTCTTTCTCACTCAAAGTTGGAATGTTCGACTTTCGTGACCACAGAATCATAGAATCACAGAATCTTAAGGGTTGGAAGGGACTTTAAGGATCATCTAGTCCCAACCACTCCTGTCATAGGCAGGGACACCTCCCAGTAGACCAGGCTGCTCAAGGCCTTGTCCAACCTGGCTTTGAACACTGCCAAAGTTGGGGCATCCACAACATCCCTGGGCAACCTATTCCAGTGTCTCACCACCCTCACAGTAAAGAATTTCTTCCTAACATCTAACCTAATTTTCCTTTCTTTCAGTTTGTACCCATTATTCCCTGTCCTATCACTACAGGTCCTGATGAAGGGTCTCTCTCCAGCTTTCCTGTAGGCCCCCTTCACATCCTGGAAGGTTGCTCTGAGGTCTCCACGCAGAGAGGTCTCTTTTCCAGGCTGAGCAGCCCCAACTTGCTCATCCTGTCTTNCAATTTCTTCCTAACATCTAATCTAATTTTCCTTTCTTTCAGTTTGTACCCATTACTCCCTGTCCTATCTCTACAGGTCCTGATGAAGAGTCCCTCTCCAGCTTTCCTGTAGGCCCTCTTCACATACTCGAAGGTTGTTCTGAGGTCTCCATGCAGAGAGAAGGTCTCTTTTCCAGGTTGAGCAGCCCCAACTTGCTCATCCTGTCTTCATGGGGTAGGTGCTTCAGTCCTCTTATCAACTTTGTGGCCTCCTCTGGACTTGGTTCAACAGTTCCATGTCCTTTTTGTGTTGGGGACACCAGAACTGTGCACAGTACTCCAGGTGGAGTGGAGCAGAGCGGAAGGGGAGAATCCAGTACCTCAACCTGCTGGCCACACTCCTTTTGATGCAGCTCAGGATCTGGTTTGCTTTCATAAGGAACATCATAAGAAGCACAAGGCTGGCTTTCCTTATCTTGGCATCTCAGATCCACTACTTGTTAAATGGTGTGTTGATTTTGTTCATCAGTGGGGAGTTCTGGAACCAGGAAACAAAAAGCCCCACCTGCTGTTTTTTTGACTCTTGCAATATAACCAGAGCAAAACACACCTAAAATTCACACCATAATGGCTTTCAGGAAAGTCATTCTCAGGTCCATCTATCCTGTCATTTCCGGAGGAGTCAGCAAGATGGTAGATCTGTGCTATGTTTGGCTATTACTTCATTTCTTTTCTTTCAACCATGTGCTGCCTTCAATCTTTTAGTGCCTCATATGTCAAGAGCAGGAAGTAAGTGGGGCGTAGGATTTCCTTCTAGCATTATTTGGGCAATGACAGGATGCAGCACAGATGGGATAAGCTTGTTTATCCCGAATTCACTGGAGTTATTGATAAAGGACAGCTTCATCCCTCTCTGAACAACACCCTCTGTCCTGGCATCTTGAACAGGTGCCATGAGCTTCACTCCAAGATCAGCCATAACCTGCAGGCAAACAACTTTCTGGAACACAATCATTTTGAAAGAAAAGTCCTGTTGTTTGGTTTTTCCCCCCCTCATTTTTAAATGTTATTTATTCTTTAAACTATTTTTTGTTTCCCATATACAACTGAGATAACGGTGCTGCCTCTTTCTTAGTAAGAGATTCTGTCTTAACCATCCTACACATCTCTAATATGGGGTTTTCTTAGAGATGTCCACACCCAAGGAATGCAAGATTCACTGTGGAACTGTACTCAGTGATGACCCCAGTACTGTCAACCATAAACTTCTTCTCAATTCCAAGAAAGAGTCAATCCAGTTAGACCTCATCACCCACCCTTTGATCTGTATTCTGTTACCACTGTCTATCCCACCTATGCCTTTATACAAATCTTTATGAAAGATCCTTTCATTTCTGCATGTAGACTACAAACAATATACCACGTTTTGGTAGCTTCAGATTGAACAGATTCTTCATAACAGACTCATATCTTAAAAATGCCTCCTCAGTCCTCAAGAGAAGAAAGAAAGTCAGGTGTAACAGAGTCATAGAATCATTTAGGTTGGAAAAAACCTCTAAGATCATCAAGTCCAACTGTTAACTGTTAACACAGCACTACAAAGTCACCACCGTGTCCCCTAGTACCACATCTTCATATCTTTTAAATACATCTAGGGATGGTGACTTTACCACTTCCCTGGACAGATTGTTCCAATGATTGACAAACTTTTCAGTGAAGAAATTTTTTTCTAATACCCAGTCTAAACCTTTCTTGGCACAACTTGAGGTCATTTCCTCTCATCCTATCACTTGAGGAAATGACTTTAAACTGCACCACAGGAGGTTCAGTTTGACCTTAAGAAGAATTTCCTCACTGAAAGGTGGTAAAGCATCGGAATGAAGTGCCCAGGGAGGTGGTGGAGTCACCATCCCTGGAAGTGTTCAAGAAACGACTGGACATGGCACTTAGTGTTTTGGTTTACGGACAAGGGGGTGATCAGTCAAAGGTTGGAGCAGATGATCTTGGAGGTCTTGTCCAGCCTTAACAATTCTACAATTCTATGATGAGTGAAATAATGAGGCGGGAATTCATAAAACATACAAAGAATTTATATTTTCATATAGAGCACACGGACATAGTGGAACTCAATGAAATTTGACAATTCCTGAAATGTCAAAATGTGATTTGACAGATTCTTGGAAACAAAGTCCATCAAGAGCAATTAAAAAATAAATATACAGATGCAGATTTCAGACAGAGAAGTACCAAAAATGCTGGTTTCTGGTATTTATGAAGTTGTAGCAGGAGAAATGTCACCCTTGCCTTTTATTGTCTTCATTCCTTCAGCAGCTGTCAGGAACAGGTTACTGCTCTAACAGGTTACAGTCTCACTAAGAGTCTTTCTTTGGTTCACAGTGAACTGTAATCACATCAGTGTCACTACACTAATAATGACATTGAAATATAATATTTGGTGTTACTTGCTTTCACAGAGAAAATGTTGAAGCAGAAATTCAAGAGAGGATCTTTTCCACCCACATCTTTCCATGATAGGTACTTAAGTTACTGTATCTTGATTAAGAAATAACTTCACTGCCTTGAGTTGTTGAGGAAACACCGAAAGAATTAAGGAATAAAGCTTTATTTCCTAGAAATCCAAGTACAAATGCTCTCAGTCTTTGCAGGACTTCTGCTATGTAGTTAGCTGTACCCCTGCTGACCTGTGTCAAGGCTTTGCTAAGGAGCAGTCCTTGCTTTGCTCTCCCTTCTTCATCTATCACTGTGTTCAGTTTGTTAATTAGCCAAAGGCATGGACAGAGAGGACTTTTTAAAGCTCCTTGCAAATCACCCTCACCATATGAGTAATACATAATAAAAATAGGAAAGGCTGCAGTTTCACCCCAGTCCATATTCTGGGAGCAATGTATTGTTTGTTATACAGACCTAGGAGTGGACTTGGAGGTTGGTTTTCCATGATATCTGAAAAACACGATGGGCACATGTGCTTGCCCACAGTAGCCAAGTCTAAGGAAATAACCCTGGGCATAATAATAGAGCTGGGTAATAACCCTAGCTCTTCACTCTTGTTTCTCTTGCCAATGTGGAAGAAGTTTCTAAAACAGGAGTTGTACCAGGACAGCAAGAATAACCTGCCTTCCTCATTGGAAAACAGGTGGAGAACAGTCACAGAAAAGGAATAGAAGGGGAAATTTAGGGGAAATTTAGGCTGGATACTAGAAAGAAATTCTTTACAGAGAGAGTGATCAGGCATTGGAATGGTCTGCCCAGGGAGGTGGTGGATTCACCATCCCTGGAGGTTTTTAAACTGAGATTGGACACAGCACTTACTGCCATGATCTAGTAAATGGATTGGAGTTGGACCAAGTGTTGGACTTGATGATCTCTGAGGTCTTTTCCAACCCAATCAATTCTATGATTCTATGAAGCCTAGAAGCCCTAGTCAGACATGCTCCTTATTAGATCATGAGACATGATCTATTAAGCAGAATATTCTTCAGTATGCTCTACCCTGTGGCCATGGGGCCTCTCAGAGCCAACTTGCTACAGACATGTATTTAACCTTTGTTGTGTCTTGTTGGCCTGGCTTCTGCCTCAGCAGAGGGACAAGAAGGCAAAGAGGTCAACTGGCCTGCACAGTGTGGCACTAAACAAACCACTAGCAGAATTGGTGAAGGGATGTGTTCCTGCCTGCTTACATGCTTCCTTCCTCCTGTGCAGATCCATAATGTGCCAAGGTCAAGAATATACTAAAGTCAATAGAAATATTTCTACTTATTCCCCGTGCTCTGGAAATTTCCATTTTAGGAATTAACATAAGACAAAGAAACAGTTGTGGTGGTAAGAAAGGAAAAAAAAGTGGTTTTTGCTTCCCCATCCTATTGCTGGACAGATTTTTACTACTCCTTCTTTCTTTCTGCTCCAACTGCTGGCATCTCTGTAGAAGTTCTGCTTTGAATCATTTTTGGATATAAACACGGGGAGCTGAAGCACCTCAGAGAAATTAAATGGTATAACAAAAATAACAGCTGTTAATGGGGGCTAGCAAAATTGGTCTTATCAAATTTTCACTTCTGCCCATGAAGGATCATGAGAAGCGAAAAATCAACAGAATCCCACATATAGAATAATTCGGGAAAGGCAACATATGGAGGTCACGTAGTTCAATTTAAACAAAGGTCAAATAAGTATGATTTTTTTTCAAGATATTTCCTCTAAAAAAGGGAAATCAAAACTTTACAAGGTGTCTAACATATCTTTGGGTCTGCTCAGAGCTGGTTGCATTGGAGGTCAGATGGTGTGGTTTTCTGCAGTAGCAGACTTGAGAGAATGACTCAGAAGAGTTCTCCCAGGTCTAGTCTCTGTGACTCATGAGAAGGAAACAAGTTACAACTAGTCTTGAAATCCTGAAAAACTCAGGGAAGAAATCTGCTGTATCTAAATGATTATTGTCACCCAGGTCACTTCAATTCTCTTAATTTCTTTTTTTTTCCCATGACAGAATGGTAAAATAGGCACCTTAATTGCATGGTGTCACCACTGTGAAAGACCTGAGCCTGACAGGTTTGCTTCATGATTCACCATGACTCGTCTCATGCAAACATAGGAGCTGGCATCTACTCTTCTATCTGAAGACCACAATATGGAGCTGAGGGATACCTTAAACTGGGAAGGCTGAGAAAAATCCCAAGTCTAACAAACTAACTACTTGTCTTTGATGGCAACTACTTGCATAACTTAATGGCTTTAGGCTAAAAGAGGGTAGATTTATATTGGATGTTAGGAAGAAATTCTTTACTGTGAAGGTGGTGAGACCCTGGCACAGAGAAGCTGTGGATGCCCCATTCCTGGAAATGTTCAAGGCCAGGCTGGATGGAGCTTTGAGCAACCTGGTCTGGTGGAAGGTGTCCCTGCCAGTGGGGTGGGTTGGAACTACTTGATCTTTTAAGATCCCTTCCACCCCAAGCCATTATGGTTTTATGATTCTACCTCCTACTGAGAAAAATATCTTCCTCCCCAATCAGACTGTATATGCTTTATGGTCTTTTAAGGCAGGGAAATTCTCCTTGCTTTTGTGAGAAGTGTGGGGCTCTGGGGTCCGATTCAATGGGAGAGTGTTGTATTTGGATTAAAAGACTAAAAATGGAAAAGAGAGATCAATGACAGCAAGCTGAATTTTTCCTGAACAGCTGCCTCCAAATCACTCAATGCATGTTGAATTTGAGGATGTTGAATCCCCTTTTGGATTGCAGGCTTAGCCTCTGCTTCAGGGACAGTTAAGCAAGATAGAGCACATATTTAGTTCAGAAATGGAAGACAAGGAATGGTCTTTCAAGGACAAATCTCAATCACTAATATAGGAAATAAAGGCTGTCCTACAACATCAGGGCATTGAAGGATAGAATTTATATTTATAAATTGTAATTTTAAATATGGTTCTAAAGAAATGCACTTCTTCCCTCTGCATTTGGAGGCACTTGAAGTTCATAAATGTGACTATTTTCAGTCCCAAATATCTCATAAGCCTGAAAGTTCTATCTCCGAGCAAATGGAGGAGCATTTCTTTTTCTGTGTAGCTTGTTGAGTATTTCAACATCTAATTAACAAACAAGATTACTGGGTTTTGGAAATTATGCATTTGTCCCCTCATTTTTCTTCTCTGGGACGTTACTGTGAAAAAATTTCTCAGAGCATAACCAACATATCAGATGAAGTGATATTTAAAAAAAAATAAATAAATAAACTGCAGCATAAGAAAATTCCACACCATTGTAAAATCTTCTAATGGTCACAAATCTGGCTGGGCCTTGTAAGACTTGGCTTCAACTTTTTCACCAGGAGGAGAGGCCTCAAAGCTGTAACCTCCTGGCAAATGCCCTGTCTCCCAGGAACAGGGCACATTGGGTGGAAAAGCAGTGAAATTCCGCCAAGGACAGCAAAAAGTAATTTTTTATTTTTTTTTTTTTAGTTAGGAAGACAGCATTAATGGGAATAGCATTGTGCAACCCAATCATAGAATATAATCATAATATGGCTTGGGTTGAAAGAAGACCATCTAGTTCTAACCCCTCCTGCCATGGGCAGGGACACCTTCCACTAGACCTGGTTGCTCAGAGCCTCATCCAACCTGGCCTTGAACACTTCCAGGGATGGAGTTAGTTAGGGAAGGGAGAGAACTGGCATTTCCCTCTACCCTCTTCTTCTGAACATGGAAGAAAATTGAGCATTTAATCTCCTCTGCAGCAATAAACAAAATTGACCTAGACCTGTTTTCTGGCAACAAAACCATTGTGTAAATCTATGGAGCAAGACTTATCACACAAAACCAGGATGGTCTCATCTGTGGTGTCTACTGAGAGCATCAGTGGGTTATACTATTCCCATTGTCACATCCAGGCATCATTCAAAGGAGTTTTAGATGTGTTTGTCAGAATTATTCTAGAGAAAATAGTAACACTTAAACCTTATGGCTAAATGCATGGTTGTACTTGAGAACATTCCTTGGCCCAGTACAATTTACCCTTCTTTGCCAAAGACTCTGACATTCAGATCATCTTGTTCTCCAAGCAACAGTGACCAAAATTTATAAAGTTCAAGAATCTCCATCAATATTTTTAGATCACAACAATGGGAAAATAAGCTTTCTGGAACATTTGTGTATTAGGGCTTCTTTTATTGGAGGCAGAATATGGGTATGGTATCATTAAATCCTACTCTCAATTTTAGGAGTGGCTAGAAAAAAAGAAATGTGTGTCAAGAAAAAAAAAAGGTTCTTCCATGAAGTTTATTATTTTATTTAGCTCTGCAGCTTTTTCAGCATTAAATCTCATTTGGCAGGGAGAAGCACCTTCTCACAGATGTACATTTTATAATAGGCATTTCAAGGATGCAAGGACTAAAGGAAAACATTTCTGTCTTAAGTGCACTCATCTCTCAAATGACCAGTCAGCATATGTAGACAGAATATTCAGTTACTGTAATTTAGTACACTAGAACATAGAGTACTGAGAAACAGAAGTCAATAAGAATATTTAATAAACAGGAGCAGAACAGGAAGACTACACTGAATTATCACCAGCTTGTTATCCTTACGGGTCCTATTCTATCCAATTTACTCTCCTTAAAAACTAATTTTCCTTTATTTCAGTTAGGCACTCAACCTTCTCCACTACTCACAACAATTGCCTCTTCAGGAAATAGACAGGGGAAATATAGAAAAACAAAGTCAGGCTGAGGAGGAATAATGTAACTGAAGGAAGGACTGCAATTGCAGAAGAGGAGACAGAGTCACTCATCCATTGACCAGGGGCTGCTGCTGGAAGCTTTCTGGGGCTCACAGCACTCTGCATTTTACACAGTTTACTGATGGGTTCATAGCTAAGTGACCTACCTCCTCCCTTTCCTTTTTTTTTCTTTTTTGTTATAATTGACTTTTCTTTAAGCAAGTTGCTACTGTGCTAATTGCTTTAAGATGGGAAGGACCAGAAAAGACAATTAAAAAAAAATCCTCCCCCAAAATAAAGAATAATATTTTGGTCCATTCTTTGGACTCAGTGCCAAAATGTCAACCTTGCTCCGTTCCTTGACTTCCATGTTCTCCCCAGGGAGTCAACATTCCTAGCAGATGAGGACAAGGGAACTTAGTAGTAATTGCAGCACGGATTTCTGATCTCATTGACAGCATGGGAGGTCATGAAACAGACCTTAGGACCCATCTGTTAAGTCTGGGTTTTGGTTAGAAAAGCAGACAGAAGTACTGTGAATTAAACAACTCTTCATCTCTTAAACGCCTGACTTGCTTCCCTTGTGGAATTGCTCACCTCTGCCTTTGGGAGGCTGCTCAGACATCTGTGCTGCAAAAAATGGTCCTGCAAGGTTGAAACACCAGACAGAAACATCAGAGCAACATTCCTTCCTCACCTAAAGACCCAGATAGTAAGGTCATTTTTGCTGTTGCTCTGGAGTGTTCAGTAGATTTAAACACTGACAGGTTCTTACCCTCCACAGCACAGCATATATATTCAGAAAAAAAAAAAAGTTTTATGCAAAAAGAAGCGAGCCCCAGGATTAAAACTAGCTGCTTAAATATGTATAGATCTAACCCAGCCAGGCATTTGAACCCACATTAAGGAACTGCATGGATAAATATGAATTTTTACTGACAACCGTCACTAAGTTATTTTGAATTGCTATAAAGCCAGAGACCGAACAATATGCTAAGGTATTTTCTTAAAGATTCATATAGATTGGGCTCCCCCTCAAATCTGACTCCCAGTCACCTTAGAGAGAAAAAGGAATTTGTCTGTGAAACAGAAGTCCTGTGCATTGGATAGGCAATAGTGAATTCTAATTGAGCTGCTCCAAGGAGTCCTTTAAGGGCTGCCACCCCACTCCCATAGCACTGAGGGGGTCCCAAGCAGTGTTTGAGTATGTCCATACAACTGTGCAGTGGAAACAAGGACCTGGATTTCTCAGTGCCTTCTAATTTGAAGTTCAGCATAGAGGTTTTCTGCCTGGCAAGTAAGTTTTGTATATTCAAGTAAATCCATAAAATGGGGCACTTTGGAGGTTGCAGTCTTGCCCTCTCACTAGTCATTTGCCTCCTGGAGTAGGGAAAAAATCCCAGGACTCCATGGTAAAGAAAGCAAAGACAGCTTTCCATTCCACATTAGCTGACATTACCTGAAACCTCATTACCTGCTAGTGAAGAACCAGCAACAAGGGCACTTTTCAAAGTGAGCTTGAGGATATTATATACTCTGGGCTATGTGTAAGAAGAGTGTTCTGCATCATGAGACTTCATGTGGCAGAGAGGATTTAATTATTGAGAAGTAGTTTTTAAAAAGATCTAGCTCCTTTTACCTTCAGCAGATCAAGAAGGAGGTCCACAGGGTTAAGAACAGAAGGCATGAACCTCCAAAAGAGATAGATCCTAGGGCAGACCTGAGTTTTTAGATGTGCAGCCACTGCTCAAGGAGAAATGTGAAATCCTGTGCTATGTAGGCAAAACCTATCCATTTGCTTTTATGTGTCGGGACAGATGAGAACTGAGATGAAAAATGTGTGTGATAACAAAACTTTCCCCTGACTCACTTCAGCTCCCAATGCTGCGCTGCCTTTGCACAGTAAATGTGTTTTCTTATTGGTTTTCCTCACCCACACTCTCCCTCCTATGTGTCTTTCTTTCTTTACCTCTTTTTTTTTAACAAAATCCAGCATTTCCCATTACTTTTCCCTGCGTTCTCACAGAGGTTTTTGTAACCTGTTGCCCTGACTGACCTGAACTGGAAAGTGTGCTGTGCAATACTTCATGACACTACCATGGGGAAGTGAGAGAACCCAGCTCACAACAAATTGCACATTCACCCCAAGAGCAAACTTGTCACAGATTATTTTTCTTTTTCTTTCTACAACCTCTGCTTTTTCATTAACTCTGGTCAAAAACCCACCCATGCACAAGCCAGTCCAAGTGCACATCTAGCATTGAGGTGTACCTTCTTATATCCAAGAGAATTTTGAACTGCAGTTTTCTTGTAAGGGGAATAATCATCTTTTGTGGTTCAAGGCTTTTTTTGACACCAGTGAAGTCAGCTTCAGAAAAAAAAGTCAGCCTTATGGATCTGAAATTTATCCTTCTACTCTGATGATCAGCAGCACTGACAATTTTCTCAATGGTTGGTTGTGGAAATATGCACTCTAATGCTCACACCGTGTGAGTAGACAACAGCTTTTAAATAAATCTAGACATAATAGTATGAGACAGTTATTGGTTAAAGAGCATCTGCTCTCAATACATAACCCTTATTACAGCTAATAGGACATACACATGCACACATGATTATGGGGAAGATACATCATGCCAGGACCAACACGTTTCATCTGTTGTTGTCAGGGTTGAAGCTCCTCAAATTTAGCTGTAATAGGACAGAGCTCTCCATGGAGGAAAAAGCAACTCAACTCTCTGTGTCCCAGCATTTTGTTGTTGAAGGACAAGCAGAGATGCTTGGGCTGTGTCCAGTGTGATCAGGGATATTCATTGGACCAAACAGATCAATAAATGATGTACTATCAGTCTTTCTGTAAGGAGAGCAAACGACATCTATGCTCATCTTTAAAATGAAAAAGGATCTGTATCTCAGAGGCACCTTTCCCATGGCTCATCACCCCTACTCTCTTAACAGGGGCAAATCCAAGCCACTTCATACAAAAAAAGAAGGAAAGAAGCTACTCACAAACTACTCTTTAGGAAACACTAGGGCTCCATTCACTGACAGTGGGATTAATGGAAAAAAATCCTTGGGTTTATGGCAGACTAGAATTTGGTCTGTGTTAAAAGTCATCCAACAAGCCAAAGAGAAATTGTTTTATAGGTGGGAGAAATACACTTTTAAAGGTCTTCTGTGGTTCCACTTGCTGGATGTAATTGGCTGCACCTCCAGTCTGAGACATCTGCTGCCACCTCACCTCTGCAGGAGAGTCACTAAGCCTACACTTGACAGACATAATGATGGGTATGACAGGTTTCATTTTACATAAATATTACATTGAGAAGGAGGACAATCTTGCACAGATTTGAAACCTTCACTGGCATGTACTTTATAGGCAGCAAAGTTGCATGTCTCTGCTTGTTGAGGTTCAAACCTTTCCATTTTCTATTTTTTTTCCCTTCCTGATTAGATCTTCAGAATTTGGAATTTGTTCTAGAAAAAAATGTATTTTTTGCTAGAGGAGGATTCAACTGTCATATTCCAGACAACAATGAAACACCTTGAGTAGCTTGTGAAAAGGCAAGTTAAATAGTGTTCTGCCTCTGAGAAGAATGACTAACTTTGTTTTGAAAGGGTGGCCTAAATTAAGAAATGCAAAAAAGGAGAGAAAAGCAGATCAGTGAATACTCAGCAACCTGAGCAGTTGTTTTGTGCTGTGATAAAATTGTCAAAATAATGACTTTGATGGTATCTATCTTTTTTTTCTCATATCATGTTTTTTCACATTTAGGAGTCAGAGAAAGACTGTAATTCTCTGACTTTATTTGCTAAAACCTCTTGAACTTTGTCTTAAACCATAGTGCAGGAAAACTAAATTTATTTAAAAGTCTATCATCAGAGAATGAGGATTAAATCACATTTAACGAATTCTGATATAATCAGACTAGATTTTACCTACCTTTCCTAATCCCACAAGGTTTTAGTAAAAACTTTTTCCAAGTCAGCACAAGGCACAATGCATTGGGGTTTTAACAAAAAAGAAACTTCATCTCTTAACCTCTCAATGTCTTCACTGAAAGAGTTTAGTGATGGAAGAGCTCTGATGCTGAGCACCCAAAATTTCCTGGGTAGTTTCCAAGACATCACTGGTTGAACTAAAGAAAGATAGAGATGCACACACACACAAATGAGTTGGATTTGAAGAACTGCTTTGCAAACAATGATATAGCTATACACAAGTGGAAATATAAATGGTCTCCTAGCATAACAGACAATCTGACAGGTTTATATTGGTTAGGAGCTGAGATTAGCCCTGCAGAAATACAGATAGATGCAAACAAATGGCAAACATATGATACAAACATATTTGCAAATTCATACACTTCAGGAAGCCAGACACAGGATTATTATTGCTTGCTTGTAACAGAAAACAATAAATGTCAGTACATGTGAGTATATAAAGCATAAAAAAGCATGCTCTTTGGAGGGTTATATTCTGACTTCCTTATTATATTCCTCCATTTTAACAACAATTAACTGAGGAAAAACCTTCATGCTGTATCCAGTCTCTGGCTTTCTCCAGTTCTTATCCAGGTAAAGTCATCTTGCAGAGTTATAAGCACCGTTTGCAAAATCATTAAGAGAATAAGTGACTTCAATGACTTCCTCAGAAGGGGTTTAGCCTCTCAGCCTTAATGGTATTACAGCTCTCACATAACCTCCAAGTTGCCAGTCACTCTGAGCTGCATGGGCCCCAGGCTCCCTCTGTGACACTTCATTCCATCAGACCAAACCCTCCCTGCCATTTTCACATGCACAATTTCAACATCTAGGTAATATTTGCAATGTCCTTTGAGGATTGCCCATGAATGATTGCCACAAAAACATGGCAAGCTTTTTTCATTGTTGTAAAAAAGAAAGCAGTTTCGTAGCTCCCCCCCCTCCCCATTTTTACACTAAAAGTTTCTAATTTTATTCTTTTCCCACTGAGACACTATTTAATAATCCAAATGAGAACATTTTAATTTATAAGAGACTTCCTTCTCTCCCTTAGGACAAAGACTTTCACTTTTAAGCATTTAGCAGATCAAAAGTGTTTCACTTCCATATGTGATGTGCTGTCCCATAAGGAATACTGTAGTTTTTAAAATGTGAGATAGCCCAGTCCCCTCGCTGTTATACATTTTCCTCCACAGTGTGAAAATTGTGGGGTCTTACTCACACCGGGGAAAGATTTTTCTCTGAACTGGACAAATGGAAATTCCAGACATAAAAGTAACCCTTTCAGATTCAGTTAAGTCACACTGACTTGTAAGGTGTTTTCTATGGTACAGAGATTGGATCTAAACATTATTTTAAACTCACCCAATCCTTCCAGAAAATAAGTGAACCTTGATTTCCTCAGATATGCCCAAAATCACTCAACACCAGAAAGTTTTTGAGGTGAAAATAGGTTTTGGGATTGGGATCCTTTGTTTATGCTGTGGCAACTTAAATTCACTTAATTTCACCTGAATTGAACCTCCACTGGACTTGATCCAACAGATTTCTTGTGTTGGGACCCAGAGCTGGACACAGCACAAGGCAAGAGCCAATGAAGAGGAAAAGCTTAAGATAGCTCAGTGGTCCTTTTCAGAGCCTTTTCCATAGTGGGGATAAGGATTTTCCCACTCCAATTTACTGTTCCAGTTCGTTGTGCACGATGCTTATGAGAAGTCCCTCTGAACAACAACTAGAATTTGAGCTTTGGTGTCGAGTGTGCAACCATGGCACTTCAGACACACTTGTCTCCTGAGGGTGAGGATGAGTCCTTGATGGATCACACTCCTCCAGCCCCTGATGCAGGTCACACAACAGTGCAGGGCAGTGCTAGGGAAGCATCTAACAAGGACTTCAATGATGCAGCAAAGGATGTGTGGCCACCATGGCCAAGGCACCACAACCCACCATTATTGGTCATCTGAGCTGTGGTAATTCCACAGTGGTAAATGTTCCCCTGCTCTCTGCTGATCTGTTGGCTGCTTCAGTAAACCCGAAGCTTGATGTTTAATGGCAGGTAACACTCTGGGAGAGTGAGCAAAGGCACATGAGCTCCTTTGAAAGAGCATGCTAGAGGCAGTCTTTAATTGCTCCCCTGTTATTGCAGCAGCTCACCACTTCAGAAACAGTTATTCCAAGCTCTGCTTTCCTCCCTTACACGCTTTCTAAATTAAAGTAAATCCAGTGAATCCAATCAGGTTGGTTTATACAATTTAGAGAAGATCTTGGTCTATTTTTATTGCTCTTCTTTTATGTTGTTTCCTCTTAATTTTTAATTAGAGTGCAAAAAATGAAACCTGTTTTTATTAAATTCTTATTTATGAAAATTGCTTCAAACCATGCACAGAGAAGCCTTGCGTGATTGTTCATTTTACTGTGGTTATAAATATTGTATTAAATTACGTATGACACAGCTAATAGTCAGAAATTTTTAAAAGTAGGTTTAAAAACATCAGGGCAGGCAATTGAGATGGTAGAGAAGCATGTGTATGAGTATGCATGTATGTACATGGATAAAAGAAAAAAAAACGGAGGAGTAGCACAGAAAATAAAAATTTGAACACTTTAAGACAAAAGACTAAAACTACTATAATGCTCAAACTTAATTTTCCTATACCATATATATCATATAACCTATATTAAGAAAAATCAAAGCACAACAGAGTTAAAGAATCAACAGATACAGCACATTGCACATATTCCAAATCAGAAGTTTATGAAAAAAAAAAATATTCTAGTGCAGCTTATCTTTAGGTTTTGAGAGAGAGTCACCTATGTGGAAACTGTGACATCCTTCCTAATAACAATTGAGCAGATGGAGGTGTGTGAACCAATGCACTGGCTGTTCCAGGCACAAGGCTGGAAGATATTTAACAATCAGCTCTCTTCCAGGCCTGTCAGATCTCTGAGGATTTTCGCAGTTAACTTTTCGTTTATGATTCTGCAGGTGCATAGTTTTCCCTACATTGAAGACTATATCATAATGGGGGAGAGGGTGGAAGCAAACCCAGAGATATGTGTATAAAAAGGAACCACACCCATGATTCCTCTGTTGGTACACCTTTTGATTTTCCATAATGAAAACACAGAGAAGAGGCCTCTCTTTACACTCAGCATTGCTTACCAAAGCTGAAAGTGAGCTATTCAAACAACTTGTACTAATAAATTCTTAATGGGTTAGTTTCTATGTGACACAGTAATTTATATTAATTTATAATTTTGCTACCTCCCATGTCAGACAAAAACCAAAACCTTTCTCTTTCCACTATTTATATGTCATGTCTATACTGTGCTGCCCAAAGGTACTCATCACCACAGGACAAAGGGTTAAGAAATAATGAAAAAAGACATATAAAACCTTACAGAGGATTAAGTTGAATCCCTCCTTTAAAGAAAACTGGAGGATGGTGCTGTTTCTGGCTGCCACTTAGAAACACAATTTGATCTGATAAAAAACAACGTAGCTAAAAATACATAGAAAGATAGAAAATTGTATCCAAAACAGGCATTCAGGCAGCTCCAGTTTGTTACCCAGGTTAGTGACAGACTTTATGCATGGCCTTAATAACATAAAAACATCACAGGTAACTAATCAGCATTGAGCAGAATCCTAAGGAAAACTTACACAGCAATTTTCCCCGTACAGGAAGAGCTGCTTGCCTGAGCTAGAGTTCTTTTGCCATAAAATTTAGATAGATAAGGAAAGCCAAAACACCTCAGGGTTGTGGCTGATCACCTGGAGCCCTGGATATTAATGCCATCTGGTAGTCTTCCCTTTAATTCTGTTCCCTTCTCGGTAAAATACAATGAGTGTTTCCTATCTCACTGAGAGCTGGTGATGCCGGTGAGGTGATTAGATACTACAGAATAGAGATCATACAAAAAAAGGGCTAAATCTTGAGGGTGCCTTTCAGGATCAGCACTTTCCATTGACTGCCACTCCACCTCACAGTCCTCCACAGGTCCCTCATTACACCTCAGTAATGCTCGTAAAGGAATAATTTTTCCCTGGGCATATCTAGAGATATTCATATATTTAATCTGTCTTTTCTACATTATCTCTGCATCCTAGTGTGTTTCAGCACAGAATATACCTGTACTTGAATGTCTGTAAATCCTTAAATCCAGGTAAATTCCTCAATTGCATATTCACAGTAAAGCTACTTACCAATCTTGGACTTGGTTCTCCTTTCACTTGCAGCAGTTTCTCCACCCATTAAACTTACTCCTCCTTTACTACTGTGAGATAAAACGAGGTTTTATTTTCCAGATTAGATCCTCTAGGTGAGATTCCTACACAGAAATGCTTTTTTTCCCTGAAAATTTGTATTCCCTGGAGTCATATGAAGCAGCAGGTGAGACACCAGTTCAACACAAGAGGGGCAGTTATAGCAGTTGAAGGCCAAAGCAGCTGGTATGTTTTACCTGCCACAAGGTAACTGAGAAGAGAAAATTCTATTGGCTTGTTTACCAGTGATATCATGGAGATGTCACAGGGATGTCACTGCTGCACAAACCACTCCTTAAACCCTGGATGACTGACACTGTCTTTGTCCCCAGGGCTGCAGTGGCTGCTCCACAATGACATCCTGAGCAAGCTGCATCCTGCTCTCCTCAGTATCCTTTCTTCAGAAGGACCACTCAAGAGAAAAATGACCTTTTTGGTGTCCTGCCCAGGAGATTGCTATGCCCTGGTCATGAGGCAAACCTCCACAGACATGCAGAACCTCCTTGGGCAGTTTGCATGTCTTGTCATGGAAGGTGCTGTTGTCTTCATGAGAACCAGCCAGGATTAAATCATCTACAGCGTGGTGAGCATTAGGTAGGAAGATGTGACAGTTTTATCCCCATATGTCAATTGCTGAAGTGTAAGTTTCATAACAAGAACCATTTCAATAAACTGTGGGAAAAAAGAAAATGTCAGTTCTATCCTGATTAGATATATGTAACTCTAGATGTTTCTCAACTATATGAAGGTGTACAGATAATAAGCAGTTTATATGCCATGAAAAACGTGAAAGAAGTTGGCCAACTTTGGAAACTCAAGACTTTTTATAGCAAGTGAAGCATGAAGTATCTTCTACAAATGTAAATACATATATATATATATATACATATATATATGAAGCCTGCATTTATATATATGAAGGTTGAAGAAAATCTGCTGATTTTTTTCTTTACAGCTCTTACAAAACATCAGCTATTGCAGAATGTCACTGGTGAAAATACGAGCATATGTATGAAATTGATTTAATGCCAGCTAAAGGAACATTAATCTATCTGCAAATTTTCACTGCAGGGACATGGTGCAGTAAATTTCTGCAAGTCTAACACTGGAGTTGATATCACATGATATATGACACTTTCATTTGGAAAAGAAAAGAAAACTTTTCTTCAAAACCTTAATTGACTCATATATTTCTGGCTACGAATTGTACTGGATAATAAAGGCAATAAGTATAGCAAGCAAACCCATATTTTTCAAACACTCTGAAAGATATACAATTAAGCTATCCAGCTCACTGTATTCTCTTCATTCCCTTTATTATAACTGGGAGTTAACATTCTTAATTCACATTGATTTCCTCCATGGATTTTTTTGGTTACTAACATACAAGCAGAACAAAAAGAAAAAGCCTGTGCTTCCAAGAAATCCTTCAAAGTGAAGTTGAGAATCAGACTGCCTCATGGGATGTTCTGTAGTGATTCCAAATAAGGGAAGGTTATGGGACTGCACTATCACCCTTTAGCAAGAGTCCAGTCTGGAGTGGTTTTCTTAAGCACTTTACATAAAAAAGTTCACAAAAAAAAAAAGGTGTTGGTCCCATCCCCATTTCACTACATCGAGGTCAGAGCTTTGGATCAGTGGATGGGGACACAGTGCTGCTCTTTTAGAGTCAGCAAACCACCAGTCAAGCCTCACTGCTGGAAGGTGGCAACTCACAGTAGAGATGGTTAAAACCAGCTTCAAAATCTTCTGTTAGACCTGTTTCACTGACTGGTATGCAAATGATTTGGCTACTCACTTGTACAGGGTGAGACATCAAGGGTAAATGCCTTTTTTCTGCCTGATTCAGATCAAGGATCATTGATCTGAATTTGAACGTTTTCTTATGTCATTAGGAAATCTGAATGGCAGCATGTCCCTGTTTTCTTTGGCAGAGTTATTTCTCTTACTGCAGGAAAGAATTGTTCTTCACTGCATTATTTCCCTTTTCAACAAAGACAGGAGACAAGAAGCATCTGCAGGAGCAGCCACTTGTGCCAGAAGCTACTTAACATCTTCAGAAACAGAACTGACCTTTTGGTCTGAGCTTGCTTTAGATCCCAGTGACAGTGTAGATAACATCCCCTATACAACTAAATCTCTGATTTCTACCAGCGTTTCAACTGTTCCAATGAGCATTCTCCTTCTGCCTTTCTCTGCAGACAGGTACACACACACACCCCAGATGCCCAAACACAGAGATGAGCTACTCTTACAGACAGTTGCCCTTGCAGCTGGGCATACTTTGTTCAGAGAATCATGGGATGATTTGGGTTGGAAGGGAATTTAAAGATTATCTAGTTCATCATCCAAAGTAAGAAAAAGCAGCCAGACAGCTCTTGCATCCTCAGTCCATGCTTCATGAAGCTTTTCATCAGATAGTGTACCCTGAGGAAGGCAGGTCCTTCTTTGTTTTAATGACTTGCTGAGTCCCATGTGGAAAGGCTCTCTGGGTTTTTTTATGCAGTTCTGCTACCAAGTCACTGCCAGGATTTGACTGCCTATTGGGGTGAGCACTTGGTCTGACTCTAATGATACCTTGAAGAGTGCAAAGGCAGAAGATTTTTGTGAAGCATTCTCAGTCAAATGACTGTTTCTCAAGTTGGACTTGCCCTCTAAAGTCCTGAGATGCTACTTATCTAACTGCATGTCTTTTTGCCCTGTCTCTCCAGATGGAACAGCTGGTGTGGGATTTTAGAGCCAATCCAAAGGCAGGTTTAAAGAGACCCTGATGTCCCTGCACAGGAAGGGGACACGGTCATGTCAACCATACCAAAAAAGTAGGTGCTGTAGTGTTCTGTAATAGACATTTTATTGCAAACTGCAGAAGTGATCCTATTTGCATCTCTTAATAAAGGCAGACCCATCTGCAGTGTGTGTCCAGCCATTCCAAAGTAATCTGTCCCATGTATTAGCTGAGGTCCTGCATATGCCACCTCACGAAAAAGTGATGGATGTCACAAATAGCTGGACCCTGAGGTTTTTTTAAGACTCTGCTGGGAGCAATCTGGAATCTAAACTACCCCAATTGCCATGCAGGGATCAGAAGTGTATTTCAGCAAGAAGTGAAAAGGAAAAGCTCAGAGGCAGCATAAATAGAATCAGGTTGTCCTTAACTTAATGGTGGAAGGACAATAAAATGTAAACAAAAAGAGTCCAACTTCAATTTAAGAGTTATTCAATTGGCCACACATGCAGATTAAATCAAAACGTTTGGATAAAAATAAATGATGGTGGAAGGAAGAGAGGATGGTTAAAAAGGATGCAGGTTTCTTACCTAATATGTGTTTTGTACAAAAAATAGATGAACTGGCTTTGAAGGTGACCGTCTGGCAGAGGATAAACCTGACAAATTTCACTCTAAGGATGGAGATTCAGAATATAACAAATGGCTGCAATCAATACTGGAACAAAGAGGCAACTTTACCTTTTGGCAATAAGGAAGGGCACAGCTCCACTGGGTGTGTACTTGCTCTACCGGTTCACACTGTACAATCCTAAAAGTTTTTGGTGCTGCCTGTTCAAGAGATTCCTGTAAACACTCTGTAGTCACAGAATGTGACCTAAAGAAATTTTTCTTCAATATCATAGTATCACAGGTTGTTTCAGCCATTATATATTAGAGGCAGATGGAAAAAAACGGAACCAAAAAAGTTTCTCTCTGAAGACTGAATACCTGAATTCTGAGTTGCAGTTCACATTCTAAATTTCAAAGAAACAAAAAACCCCACCACTTTAATGATTTTGAAAAATTTTCAATGAACTTATTTCTTCATCAACATTTGATAATTTGAGTCCTCTGAAAGTCTTTTATTCTTTCAAAAGAATTAATAATGTTGCATTTTTTGCTTAAGCTTTGTCCCCTTTTTGTCCTTTTTATTGTCCACAGAGCATTTGTTTGTTAATGGCTTCCACTAACTGATTAGTAGTTTTAACCATTAACTTTTCCCAACCCTTTTTGAACTTTGTACAAAAGTATAAAATACATCAATGGCCAGAGTTTTTATCAGAACTCTGGAATAACAATTTCTCCTGATGGACTCAACTACAGGATAATTACTGCTGGAAATGAAATCTGGAGGCCACCTCATTCAAAGCCTTGCTCAAAGAAAGGCAGGCTAAAATAAGGTTGCTCAACACCTCATCCACCTGATTTTTTAACTGACCAAAGTGAGATTTCACAGCCTCTCTGTGCTCCCTCAGCCTCTGCTTACAGGGTAAGTGCCTCAGGCTCAGTCCCCTTGGTGGCACTTTGATGATGTTCCTGTATTTGGCAATGTCTTTCTTGCAAAGGGGAGTCCAGTGCTGGGCACAGCACTGCAGATGTGGGCTCAGAAGAAAAAAGCAGGCCAGCCCATCTGTGGTCTGATCATTTTCAATTTGCATCTTACAGTGCAGCAAGTGAAGTTATCCAGGTTCAGCTTTTTACCCTGACTGATCAGGATCTATTTGCTGTGACCCTCCAATTCCTGGCAGCACAAGTTGTCAGCTTTCCAGTATTGCAATTTTCTAAGTCTTAGGACTATCAGGCTGTCAATGCCATGGGCTGCTGACCTAACAGGATTGTCAGCACATGTCCCCACTGAATCTCTCCCCATCGCTGTGACTTTCTAACACATTTCTCTTTGGCTTCAGGATGCTTAACTGAGCTGCAGAACACTTTCCCAAATAACAAGGGTAACAACGACAGCAACAATAGCAACAGAAGGAAAAAAGACTGATGCAATCAGTCAGGGAGAAATTAGGACACTGAGGTTGGGAGCTAGGGGTAGGGGGGAATGCTGCAACTGACAGGAAAGTAGATTGAGTTTGAAAAGATTTTTTAGGTCTGTATACAAGAGGACTCAAGAATATCCCCCTTGAGGCTTTTTGTGAGCTCACCTTCCCTGATGGCTTCATCATCAGAGCAAGAGACAATGCTTTTTGAAAACTAAGACAGCATATACACAGGAAATCTGTAGTTACACAACCAGGTGGGATTAGGCTTAGGGAAAAAGAAACATATATTTCTTAGACTATCTAAAAGAGTTAAGAGTTGAGTGAAGTTGCTTCAACTTAGATGTAAGCCAGTACAACATAGGTAGTCAAAAAGATGAGTAAAACTGACCTAGAACTGCAATAGGTTGATAGGTTAACTATAAACCAAATTTCAGTTTCTCTAGGAGACACGTCTCTAATCTCTGTGGCACAGGTGGAAGTATGGAGATTTCTGAAAATGTGATTTGGGGATTATTTTAAGCTTTTCCTTTCCAAGTTGTAGCAGCTTGGCCCCTGCCTGGACAAAGAAAGAAAAATTGTGCTTTCAGAAGCTTTTGTTTCACACTGAGATTTGATCTCCATCTAACAGCGTGCTATTGTTATGCATAAAGCCAGCAAGCAATGTGATCATCTGGAAGCAGGGGCTCAGAATTATTTTCCTTACTCTGCTAGTGACTTGGGATTAGACCTTGAATAAATTATTTCATTCCTCCAAGCATGTTTCCCACAGAGGCTGTGGACTCTCCATTCCTGCAGGTGTTCAAGGACACATTGAATAGGGCTCTGAGTAACCTGGTCTAGTGAAAAGTGTCCCTGCCCATGGCAGAGAGTTGGAACTAGATGATCTTTAAGGTCCTTTCCAACCAAAGCCATTGTCTGATATTCTGATTCTATGATACTATGGTTCTGTCCTCTGTAGTTTTTGCTGTGTGAGCAACAGACTTTTGCTACTTCTAAGGATTTACAGCAGGTCTGGCTTTGATGTGGGATGTCTAGATTATCACAACATTGCCGGACTAGAGGACCTACATTTGCTCTAAGCCTGACATTGCCCCTCTCTTCTTACATGCTGAAGCATTCCTCATGGTGGAGGGGTTTCAGACTACAAGCACTCAACTTTCCTTCTTCACCCAATATATCATCTTCCCACAGGGTCTTTTGATGGGAATGAAAAGTTCTCCACTAGCTGAATGTAGTTCCTAGTTTTTCACTGTCTATTCATCCATGAGGTGCTCAGTAGGTTTCCTGACATTTTGGTAGAGTAGAGGAAATTCAAATCATCTGCCCCTCATTTGTGCTTTTAATTCCCAATCTGTCTCTTTGGCTATATCCCCATTAGTGAAATAAAAAGGACCAGAACAGCGTGGGACTGGGGCCCCAGCATTGCTTGCAACACATACTTTTATTTGTCTGCATACTGTCCTCCCCCTTCATAGACAATGGTCAGGCTGGCCCAGAGAATAGTGTGATCCAAGGAGCAGTTTGGATGCAGACACTGTTTTGGAGAAGGGAGTTTAGCCATACATACATAACCTGCAACCTGCAACCTCTCCCCACAGCCAGTTTGTTAGTAGAGATGTAGCCTTCCACATTTCACCTGTCTTGAAGTTTGAATTGCATCCTTAAAGTATTCTAGGAATGCCTAATTTTGATAGCCATAAAAGTTTTCCCCATGAAGGAAAGGAAGGGCATCTTAGCACTGACATTTGGGAGACTAAAACCCTTTTCAAAAATGACCTGCTATTCTTAATAGCAAGAGATTAATGATCAGTGCACTTCCATAGAAATTTTGCTCTCACATCTCCTAGACATGTCTGAAAAAATCCCTTGGTCTCTCTATAAGATCTGTCCTGTCATTAAATGGAGACTGTCACGGAAAGAACCTTAAAGCATGATGCAAAAGCAAAATATAATTATTGCTGTACAGCTTTTAGATTTTACTTTACATTTTTAGGGTTCTTATAAGAAAAGGGAGTGAGAGGTAGGATCAGCACAAAATATAGTACAGAAAAGATTTGCACTGACTTTATATCGGTGCTTCTCCATTGAGGTTTTTTTTATCTACTTACAGAAGCAAAAGAAAAGATCCTGGCCTAGAGAATCAGACATCAACAACAAAACCCATTTACTAGAGAGAAAAATTTGCATTTTGTTTTTCACTCTCTCAACTTTTTTCTTAATAAAACTTCAGGCAATAAAAGCACAATAAATACAGATAGCACATTAAAAATGCTTCTCTATATCAGAAAATTATGTTCTTAAAGCAATTTTGGATTCCTACCTGTCTTTACGACAATACACTGAATAACTGCTTTGTGCCAAATCTATTGTACAAACTATTAAAAAGCCAATAAATCCAAATTACATGTTAAAATATGCATTAAGCTTTGGAACTGAGATCAGACTAAGGGAAGAAAAAGTTCTCTTTGTCTTAAGCTATCTTAAATCCTTTACTGACATGCATTTTCTTTTCTCCACTGATTTTACAGATAGCCAGTTTTGATGGGTTCTCCTTTTTTACCAGCTTTCAATATTTCATGATAGTTGGCCATCCAGTGTTGACATAGTGATAGGATTTGATATGACCCCCAACACTTAAAAGCCGACTTTATTTTGGAAGCGATAGCTGTCATCATTTTAAATAGATATGCAGTCTTGATATATTACACCTACCTTGTATAGGAGCAGAATGTGATGCTATGTGAGCCACCAAAATCTTTGTCTTGTTTTCCCTTGAGTAAAAGTCCCCAAGCAAGTAACTTTCTTTTCTCTCTTTACTATGTATTTATTTACGCATTTCCCCAGTGCTACCATAGGAATACAAGCATCAGGTGTTGCAGAACATGAAAAGGATGGCACTGAGGTCACACAGGAAGTTTTGGGGTGTTGCACAGTAGCAGGGCCTCTGTCCAGAGATGGTAAAAGCCATCTGCAAAGTGCAGTGTCTTCCAGCTCCTGGTTCTAATGGTCTGCTGTTCTCATGGGACATAATTTGTGACTGAACAGGAACCAAAACAAAGATCTTCAAGACGTCCTTCATGTTCCAAAGGCAAGAGGAAACAGCCTCAAGCTGTGCAAGGGAATGTTTATATTGGATATAAGGAAAAATTTCTTTACCAGAAGGGTTGTCAAGAATTGGAATTGACTGTCCAGGGCAGTGGTGGGGTCACTGTCCCTGGAGATACCTGAAAGATGTGTAGATGTGTCACTGAGGAACACAGTTTAGGGCTGGCCTTGGCCGTGCTGGGATAATGATTGGACTCAAGTATCTTAGAGGTCTTTTCCAACCTAAATGATTCTATGATTTTATGACATGGGATCTCAAGGATGGACCCAATCCCAAGTCTCTCCCTTTACATCCCCTGTAGCACAGAGGAGTCCTATGAGGAAGGGAGAATTCTGAGGAAGTAACAAAGGCATCCCTGAATATCCCTAGACTGTACTGTGTAACAGGAGAAGTTCCCGAGTACTGAACAACATTTTGAACAATGTTCCAGTTACTAAGATCTGCTTGATCAGCTTCCAGATTAGCTTCAGCTTCAGAAAGTCACAAAATCCTATGTTTCTGGGGTAGCAGTTAGGACCATTTTATGAGGTCTGACTTACGCTCTGACACTTCAGTTCTGTAGTGTCCATGGCAAAACTGCCAGCAGACAAACAGCTTCTGCAAATTTGATTTAAAATGTATATAACAATTTAAATCAGCATCCCGATATCTAATTCTGCCTTTGTGCACACTCAGGGACACAAAGACCAAATTCTTCTGCTTTTTTCCACTAGCCCAATCTACATCAGGGTGTCTCTCTAAAGACTTGCTAAGAAATAGCGCCTGCTACTTTTACAGAGACCCTAGAGCAGTCTGTTCATGATTTTTGAGGTGCTTTAGCACATCAGCTCCAGCAGAACAAGACTTGCAACTTGGAAAACAGGGATCTCTGGAGTAAACCGTTTAGGCCCTTTGCCTTTTAACAAAGTAAAAAGCTGTTTCCAGCAAGCCATTATTTCCTTGTTCCTACTGAATACAACATTAGGGAGCTGCCTGAATATTAGTTATATGATTACTTATAATAGCTGTGTTCCATTTAAGACCCTTACACAGCAGACCTGACAATAACCATGCTATTACTGTGCATCAATCCCATCTCTATGGCAATACCTTCTATTTGGGTATCAGAGCTCCTCCTCTTGTTTAACACATCCTACTTCAGGTCACTTTCATAAAGTAGAGAAAATGCAGTTATGCACATTTTGTGAACAGCAGGTGAACACAGAAACACTGCAGTGACTTACATGCAAAGTCTGTGCCCCAGACATGAATCACTCTCCAGAATTTAAATTGCAACACTACTGTAATTTCCTTCCCTATTCCGTTAAACTAAATTTGCTTAAAGTAATGTAGCAGCAGATGTTCTATACACAAGAGTAGTATTGCATTAAAGGTTTCCCCTCTGCTAGTCACAGACTACTAGAGAAAGGGGAAGGAGTCACCTGAGCTAACTTGAGCAATCTATACTATAGATATAACTGTGTCTGATCATGACAGTGCCATTTGAGATATCCTAGAGTTTCCCAACCTGGCTTTTAGCATCTGGCATTGAAGACTGTCAGTTTGTGAAGTACTGTCTCATTTCAGACTTCCTAGTGCAGTTGTTCAGACACCTCAAGCCATCTCAGGTGGCACTAGAAACCTCTTTGTAGGCAACTAAATCAAGTTCTAGCTTGAGTCCAGACAGAGCCAGCGCATTTAGTTGGTGCAGAATCACACAAGGAAACAATGCCTGTCTGTCACACCAGGCTAGTCCTGGTCCACCTTCACTGCCTACTCTTTGCATGGTTAGCAATTTCCTACTCCAGTAATTTTTTAATGTTCCTCCTTGCATTGCTATAAAGGTAATCCCCTCATTTCTATGATTTTATAAGATGCCCATTTGGTGGAGCTCAGGAGGAGCTCTGATATTTATTATTAGTAACTAGTGACTTAATTTTTCAGCTGCTTTACCACCTTTTGCAGATCTTGCCTTAAGAGCAAGGCAGCTGCTCTGGGAGGTGTTCAGCTGTATGAATTACAACCTGACTTTGAGCAGGAGGTTTAAGTACACAATGTGAGTCACTTGATTGATGGCTCATTTGATCAGCTGTGCAGTCAGGGTCCTTGCTCCACTGAAAACCTGACTGTGCAGTCAATACTACAGCATCCCTGGCTGGCAGGAGGATTCAGGGTCAGTAGCTGCAGTATAATAAAATCTGCATCACTGTTGAGCTGGCATCTTGCCTGCCTCTCCCTCTCAGCTACCTTTCATTGTTCATGAAAGAGATCCAGGTCTGGAGGCTTTCTTCTTGTCCTCCATTCTTTGGCTTAGGCCAGTCTGTCACCCTGACAGTTGCAAGAATTCCTGTGGCATTTTGTCTCCAGTTGGTTAACCAAGACCTCTGTTGCACTGTTCCATTTTCACAGGAGTGAATCTAACCTTAGAGAAGATCCCTGAGCTTGGATATAATTGACAGTGGAAATATCACCTGAGAGATTTGCTCTACTTCTATTGATTTGTTTGGGTTTTGATGAAAGAAAACTGTTTGGAAAAGTTATGCCCTTTCTGCATATTTTTGTGGGGTTTTTATTTGGGTTTGGGTGGTTTTTTTAGGAAAAATAAACCAAAGGTGTTTTTGGTTTTCAAACAGTCAAACTTCCTGTTCAAAAAAAGTGACACATGAATCCTGGGGACAATTCAGCTGCCAAGTAGTGCCTCAAGGCAAAGGAAATATAGATGAAGACACGAGCCTGAGGAAGAGAGGAAAACTCTGGACTACTCTTCCCACAAGCCACTGCAGCAGCTTAGATAGACATGATTCTATGTCAATCCTGAAAGAAGGTTTTAGTGAGAAGGGTGCCAGACTCTTCTCCCAGGTAACAAGCAACAGGATGAGAGGAAATGGCCTCATTGGAGATTTAGAGTAGATATTAAGAAAAAATTGTTTGTGAAAAGGGTTGTCAAGCATTGGAACATGCTGTCCAGGGAAGTGTTCAAAAAACAGGCAGATATGGCACTTGAAGACATAGTTTAGTTTGATGGTTGGATTAGATGATCTTAGAGGTCTTTTCCAACCTTAATTATTCTATGATTCTATGAAATATCTCTGAACTGAAATAATTTGAATGTTTGTTAAAATGAAATATTTGGATGTGAGATGGACGGACTTGAAAGGCAAAGTTCCATTTCTACTCCACAACATTCCCTCAAAATGTCTGTTTTCTGGCCCCCTGATCCCACTAGCAGACTGTGTGGAAAAGCAGCAGTGACCTCTCCAGAGGAAGACATGGGTAGGGATTACTCAAATCAACTGAAAATGTTCCAGCCCATGGGATCACAAGATACCCAAATTAGGGTGCTGAGAGCTGACTGATCTCCTTGCCAATATACTTGTTTTCGAAAGGCCCAAGGAAGTGGTGGAATCACCATCCCTGGACGTATTTAAAAGACATGTAGATGTGATACTTGGGGACATGCTCTACTGATGGACTTGGCAGTGCTGGGTTAATAGTGGGACTCAATGTCCTTATGACTATATAATTTGGAGTGATGATTTTTGTCTTCCTAAATAACTGTTATGAGTGACAGAGAGCTGCTTTCCTGGAGATGGCTGAACACCCTCCTGAACATGGGAAGTGGAGAATGAATTCCTTGTTTTGCTTTGCTCTTGTGCATAGCTTTTGCTTTACTTATTAATGTGTCCTTATCTCAACCCACCAATTTTCTCACTTTTACTCCTCTGAATCTCTCTCCCTTCCCACAGGGAGGGGTGAGGACTGCAGCGAGAGGCTGTGTGGTGACTAGTTGCCAGCTGAGTTAAACCACAACAATATTATATAAAACATATATTATTACATAAATGTGGTCCTTTTTATACAATTGAAAGTGTATTTTTTATATAGAATTCGTTATGAATACCTCACATGCATTGTGAACACAATGCATTGTGTTCTATGTATGTTACATGAAATGCACAGCAACTCATATGCAGACATGACAGCAAAGGCTTTTTATAGATACCTACAAATGTGTTTATGAAGTTGGCTATTACATAAAACTACCAGCAACAGCTTCTTGAGGAACCCAGTTCTGTCACTGTATGTTAGGTAAGATCTGAACACTGTACTGAGCTCCTCAGGAGACGTCGGCCTCGTGCTGCCTTGTTCCTGCTCCATGATTACATTTAGGCAAGAGGTGGGGGCTCAGAGCAGGGTGTGCTGAGGCCGAGGAAATTTGAAGAGGTAGGAGCATCTAAATGTCACCAGTCTTGAATGACACCCAAAACGAGTTGTGGGAATGCAATTTTGGAGCTAGACACCTCATTCCCACTTAGACCTTTTGCTAGTTGTCTGCATCCATTCCCAGGTCAAACCTCCAGGCTGGGAAAATGGTTGACGGTTTAATCCCTGATTTTTTCACTGATATATTGTTCCCAGGATCTGCCCTGTGATTTGTTTCCAGGCTTCACTTTTCCAGTTACTCAAATATTAATGAACAGGCATGTTTTGAGTCAAATCTCAGTTAGCAGCTGCTTGTGCATCTTGGTGACATCACTGGATGAAGTATCTCGCTCCAGAAATAAAATATTATTGGTTTGTACCAAACCTCTTTGTAATCACTGGAGTCTGTCCCACTTGCTAATGCAGAACAGAAAGGCCTGAGTAACAAGAAAATACTCTTAATATCACAAATTATTTCTCCATGGGGTAATTTGTCAGAAACAGTTGGGAATGTTGTGATCCACATTCACTCCTGCATAATCACAGCAAGGGAGGGGACAAGAGAGCAATTTCTGGAACGAGGAGCAGAAAAAAGGGTGAAAAGAGCAGAATAAGCAATTCTCAGAAGCTCTTTGGAAAAATATAAACAATCTGGTTAGGGGGGAGGAGGTGTGGGAGCTGAGCAAAAGCAAATTAAAAGGATAATTAGAAGAGAAAAAAAAATTGGTTTGCTGAGAACATTTTAGCTGGTGGAAGCTGAAGATTTCAGATGTATTCACAGCAGACAGATGGTAAAAAAAGGGGAAAAAAGTCACCAACCATCAGCACACCCTATAATCAGTTCCCTAGTATGAATATTAGGGGGATTTAGTTAAGAATAGGGAATAAGGAGTTGGCAGCCTTAATACAGAATTACTTTGTTTTGTATCTTTGCAACACTGGAAGAGGGATCAGAGCAACCAAAGACAAAAGCCAAAGCCCTAGTTCAGTTTTGAGTGTAAGCTGTAATGATCAAATAACCCTCACCATCCACCTAGGCTGATATTTTAACCATAGTTTTCACATTTCCATGTGATTTTGGTTGGGACTCCCTTTTTTCTCAAACACAAATGTCTCTGGGCACCTGAAAGTCTAATTGATGAACAAATGGGTTAAGCAGAGAAGTTCATTTTTCCATATCAATAATCCTAAAGAAAAAAGAAGTGGAAAAAACCAACAAATTATAACAAACTTAAACACCCCATTCCCTCATTCTCTGATAACATCAAATAACAGAAGCATGACAATGAGCAAAAGAGGAAAGAGGACAATAATTTCCCCAGTAACGAAGAAATCACAGGCCTTCCCAGCACAAAAGGCTGAAGGACAGAGATTTGGAAAGGTGCCCTGGCTTCAGGGCACCCTCATAGCATGGGACAGAAACCAATGCAGTGAATTTGCTTTGGCTCACCACAAGTGCTGCTGTCTTGCTCTGGATGCAAAACTGACCCATACAAAACAGCCTGGATATCCCTGCACAGTATTCTCCATAGCCTTGGATCTACAGCTCAACATCTCAACCCTCTGACAGCAGGTGGGGTGTCTCTGTGACATAATCTTTGGCAGAGATGCTTCACTTTGGGTTGTTTTTTAGTGGCTAAAAGCAGAGATGCTCTATACAGTATCAACTTTCTTGAGGGACGTGCTCAAAGAGGTGACTGTTTCAACTGTCTAGTCTAAAGCTGGGCTCAACCTGATGAAGCCAAGATGAAAAGAGTCCTCATGTAGACGTAGAGATGCCCTAAAAATATGAAACATTTCATTAGAAAAACTAATTCCCACTGAAATTACTAGCAGAACTCCCATTGATTCAATTAAGAGAAGAATCACTGTGTTTATAGCCCCCAAACCTAATACATGAGGACATCTGACTCATGAGGACAGTAACCAGAGGCAAGCTATTCACACACTTTATTGTTCATGGAATCATGATTCTGGACAGCACAGATGAGACCAAATTGATTTTAAATAGAGAAGCATTTTTACAGAAGGTCAAATCTTTTGGATAATTTTGCTGATTTCAACAATAATTTAAATTTGCACTGCCATGCTTATTGGGGAGATTTTTAACAGAGGTATTACTAAAAATGTATGAAAATTAAATGAAAATGAAAGGAAAAAAAACCCACAAATTTTTGATTACTCTAGTATAATATCTCTCATGACAATTTGATTTTGTAGTGTTGCAATTCGTACGTTATTGGTTCATGCTTGGATGGAAACGTGTTTTGTGTGTTTTGCTTTGATTTGGGTCTTTTTGTTGCTGCTGAGGTACTGAAAACTGTATAAAAAAAAAAGAAAAAAGATTTTCATAGGCATAGATGGGTGTGAGATCAGGAGGGAATTGTCCATCCTAACCACAGATATCTCATATTTCTCCTCACTCCATATTGTGCTGCTTGTGAGCTGTGAGCCTCTTGACAAGATCCTGCCTTCAAAGACCACCAGTTCCAGGAGAGGGCTGCAGCCTTCCCAGCTCTGGCCAGGGGAGCAAGTAGAGACCTGGCAGGACTTCCAGCCACAGTCTTTGCATGTAGAGTCCATGCTGTGCCATAGCTTTCCCAGAATTCCTTAGAGGCAGCTCCCCAGCCTTCCCACTCTCTCCAGGCCAGCAGTACCACCCATACAATGGGCTGCATTAAACATCATCAGCTCTGGAAAGTTTCTTACAACAGCTCCAATGTAGATCATGTTTCCTCCAAACCTCTGCATCTCCCAGGTGATGAAGGTCCCAAGTCACTTTTTGCACTGCCCAAAGTGGGGAATAAAATGGCCTGGAGGATCCAAATTGGAAAGAAATGTCAGAATATGGTGGGTAACACTGTATTCACTGGAGATACAACCCTCCTTTCAGAAGAATTTTTCAAGAATAAAAGCCATCATTTCCCCCTGGCACAAGGCCTGGTTTTGCAACAGCAATTTCCATATTTCAATTGTTTCCTCTTGGAGGCTGTGATTCCTTGATAGATCAGAATTTGCATCACTTCACCTCCCACTTAACTAATTTGATGAGGAAAATGGAACTGCTATGGTGGCACTTTAAGTGTGTTAAAGAGAAAAGTTAATGCAAAATTTTGATTCGCCAAATTTAAAGTCCATTTCTATTACATTTAATAACTTCAGCCTCTCTTAGTTCATCTATACTTATCTTTAAGTCTGCATGGCTGGGTGGCATTAGAAATAAGAAGATTATTCATACTAGGGTGCTCTGCCTATGAACTTTTTCTTAGCTCTCGGTAGAGATAAAGAATCTTTGCTCAACTGTATATCATTTCATAATCACATGAGTGGTCAGATCTTCTGTTCTTATAAACTCAGATCTCACACCATCAGCCACAGACCTTGAAAAAAATACCAAAAGGGGTATAATTAATTCAAACAGAGTAATCATTAAAGTATGAGGATAGTCTGACACACTCTTTTTCATTTCCCTCCAAGCATACATGAATTATGAGATCCAAGTCACAGCTCTTGTAAGGGAATCGCTCATGCATTTGCAGAGGGGAGGGAACTTGTTACATGAATTCTTACTCTTTCACTGTAAATCCATGCTCAAACCATTTGGGTCTGAAGGCCTGATTTGTGATGTGGTTCACCATCTCATGGAAAAGTAGGCCAGGAAGTGAGCCCAAGGAAAAATCCCTGTAATGACTGATGGTACCATGGTGGGGAGGGAACAGGCTGGAAGGCTGACTCTGCCCCGCCAGCAGGTGCTTCAGTTCTGAAGGATTTAAGGAGTGCCTGGGGAGGGAGTAAGTGAGAGAAAAACTTCCACACAATCCTGCAGCAGCTGGTGCTTCCCAGTCTGTGGAGTCAAGGAGAGAGAGCAAAGCCCTTGGAGCCGATGTGGGAGCAGGTGGGGGAAGGCACTGCTGTTTGCAGCAGACGTTCCTTAGCAACAACCTTGAGCAGATGGAAGCCTGGATACCACTGTGCAGAGGCTCCATCAGCAGCCCCTCATCCTCCTCAGCCTCTCCCCGGGCAGAGGGAGGTAAGGCAAGACAGCAAATTCTGCCAGAGAGCTTTGCTCCAGATAGTAGAAAGGGATAAGGAGATCAGTTTCACTCGTGCCAATTTGAAACCCAAAGAGATGTGAGAAAATTACATTAAACAAGTTTGATAAATACCAACAACACTGTTGCAATTAGATATATAATTGTTGTAAGTAATTATAGAAGTGTTACATACTTACGTACACACAAACATATTCCTTTACTATGTCTGAGTAACTTGGATTTCTAGGGATGATGAGAAATTTTGGAAACTTAAGGAATATATGTGTAATTGAAAGTATCTTTAGGCTATCCCAAATCACAATTGATTAAAAAAAAAAAAGGAAAAAAAAAAAAAAAAAGAAGTGAAAAGGAAGGTATCAGATCTTGATCTGTATCTGAAGTAAATTATAAGGTGATGGATGATGCACAGTTAAAAAGGTTATTTGAAAATGGACAGTTCACAGATGTAGAGGATTTCAGAGAAAGTCTGCATTGACAGATGGATGTATTACCAAATTAAAGAAAACAGGAACTTTCTGTGGGATAACTAATTAATCTTGTACATGGAGAATGTGGAGAATCATCAAAGTTGAACATAGTTACCAGCAGAGGTGCGACCACCTGCAGACAGTGTCCATAAAACTGTAAAGAATAACAACTTGTGCAGGCATCCCTTTTGTCTTCAAGATCAGCTGTGAAGAACTGAGCACTCTTATCCTCTATTATGTTATTGCATATGTAAATATTGTCCTACAATTAAAGGAAAAGCAATTCTGCTGCCTGCATTTGGTCTGGCAACATGCCCTTGAGGTTTGCTGTAATCTGCAGGCAGAAACAAGGGGGGAAAGGTACAAAACCCATAAAATTTCATAGTCAATAAAAAGCCATAGTTGTCTCTTGGGTTAGGACAAAAGCCCTCTTTCCAGAGTTTGTACTTGATAAGAAGTGATGATATTTCTTGCATCTTCTCAGGGACAGGATGTCTGAAACTTATCTATGGACAAATTAGAATTATGACTTGTGCCTTCAATTCCCCTTTTCTATTAATATCACCATTGACAAAAATCTGATAGATTAACTGATTATTCTCGATTGATTACCTTGATTAATCAGGATGTACGTAAACATCTTAAAGACTTAGGAACAGCTCTGTAGCCAGCAAATGCAGATAAACACTTGATTATGTATTCTGGTGAGTCAAGCTCACCCATATGGGATCTCATCTTCTGTGCCTCCATTTCCTTCTGCTAATCTACCTCTTAGCAACATTTTAGCAATTCCTGTGGGTGATACATCAGTAAATAGAAATTGGAAAACTGAAGATGACTTTGAACTTAATTCCATTAAAGCCAATGAATCCTTTATTCCATTAGGCCAAGAACACCAGTCTGAGCAATAACGGTACTTATTATTTCTTTGGCAACATCTGGGCAAAAAGAGAGTAATTCCTTTTCTTTCATGGTTGTTTGCTTGTTTGTTAGTTTAGTTTTTCTTCCTGTAGAAGTCTAGACTAGAGTTTGATCTAGGTTGAAGTCTTCTTTCTTATCAGAATTTGGGAATTAGCCAGAATTGTGCAATTTTGAGGGGATGGTTAGTTTTCCAGGTTTCTCATATATACCCTACGAGGTTATCTAATTCAAATCTCTCAGCCCACTTGCTTGTCCACCAGGTTACCATAGTTTCTGATGATTCTCAGTTTCTTGACAGCTCACCTGTCAGGTAGGGCAAGATCAGAGCACAGAGCTGCTCCATGGATCCTCAAGGTCCAAAACTCCCTGTCTGATAGCTAGCAGACCACCATGCTCCTAGGTTCTCCAGGGTTTCCACAGCTCCAGAGTCAGGACTTTTTAACTGTGATTTCTCCTCTGAGAAGCAGTAAAACAAAATTTCAAAATAGCAGACCTTAGGTGACCAACTTCCCTACCCAGACTCCTCAATTCAAAACATGGGAGGTCCGTTTCTATGCAGTATCTCTTAGAATCATAGAATCACAGAATATGCTGAGTTGGAAGAGATCCATCAGGATCATCGAGTCCAACTCCTGGCCCTGCACAGGATGCCCCAAGAGTCGCACCAGTTATCTGAGAGCATTGTCCAAACTCTTCTTGAACTCTGTCAGGCTTGGTGCTGTGACCACTTCCCTAAGGAGGCTGTTCCAGCGTTCAGCCATCCTCTGGGTGAAAAGAGGGTTGGACTAAATCAGGTTGGGAAGCAGGGGAGGGGCTGATTTATTTGTTTGTTTGATTGTTTTTTTGTTTGTTTATCCTGCCCTGTAACAGTCTAAGAGGTTTCACAGAGTGAATTATACATCTTAGCTAAAAGGGCAGCAACCCTCAGCCGACAGGCATGACTGTCTCTCTCTACACCTATAATCTGATAGTCCTGAATTTGTGTGTACTTGCATTGAGCTGTGTGTTCACTGCAAAACAGCAGCTTTAGCATCTCACCAGATACTATTCCTAGCTGCCTTAACGTGAAATAAATTTGATTTTAAACTGTTGCAGGACTGTCCAGGTAGGAATTTGTAGTACTTTTGTGTGTTGGTTAATATAAATCCTTTACTTAAATAATAGCTACAAGTAAGGCAAGAGGGCAGGTAACAGTAAGATGAGGCAAAAAAAAAACGTTATTATTATCATTGTTGTTATTTTAGCAAAGTTCACAGCTACAATCTTTCTCCAATCAGTAGCAGCAATTACAATTTACCATCTTTAAGCAACCTACTCTAGTGGAAGGTGTCCTTGCCCATGGCAAGGGGCCTGGAACTAGGAGATTTTTAAGGTCCCTTCCCAAAACCATTCTAAGATTCTATGATCTTGTTAGGCATCATAAGGCAATAGTTCTCAAAATGCAGTATGGGCAGGAACTGAGGTGACCCCATACATGACATCCTTGGCTCACAGCTGCATGCAGCATGTCCATTTCTTTTATGTTTAATTAATTAATCAAAAACAGCTTTTCCCACCCCTTCTTCACACCCACACAGCAAAATCCACTACTGACAAAAGTCAAAAATGTGTAGGTTTTTTATCCTTTATTATTTTATCCTCCACAAAGACTTATTCTTTTAACTGGTAGGAGAACCAACTTCACATTTCATAAAATATGCCCTTTCTTATGCAGAGCATTATCTAGAATGACATTTCAGCACTGATCCTGAGAAAAGGGTGCTGCAAAGTGTCTTTATGGTGAGATAAATCCAGTGTAGCATGAATAAAAAAAATTCCAGTGCATTTCCATTCTGATTACATATCTAGTTGGAAAAGTAGATAGCTTGTTTAAATCATCAATCCATGGAAATTTCAAAGAAGTTCTTGCTTTGCAGGACCTCCTGTACTGTATCTTGTTGAACAAATTTGAATGTGTCTATCTACAGAGCAGAGAAATTTGACTGTGACAGTTCTTTGTATGGATTGTGCCACTTTTCATACTAAACTGACATCTTCAGGCATCATTCAGCAGGTAATGTCACTTGACTCCAGAATAATTATTTCAAAATGCATTGTTTTTTCCTTCTGTTTTGTTTGGGGTAGGTTTTGTTTTTGTTTTTGTAGAGGGTTCATGTAAACCTTTTTACAAAGGAGACACATCTTGTATAATTGACTATAGTTTTATTGTGAAAGTATTATTATTGTTGCTTCTATTTTCCACTCATGAAGGTAATAACATGGGAAAAACCCCTTACTTCATCTTGTGAAGATTCAACCTTTTCTAGAAATTCCACTATTCTGGCTAATCCTTAAAGACAAAGAGGAAAAATCCCTGCCAATGTTTCAGGCACCAAATAGCAAGTGATGCATTCCTGGTGCAATCATTGCACTTGTCACCAAGCACACTGGTGATGACCTGGGGGACACAGAAAACCTTGATGCAAATTTCTCTAACCAACCCTTTGTTGGTTACTTTGATTTCAATATACTTCAGCTACTACACGATGACACAGTTATTACAGGATACACAGATAACAGATACACAGATGCTGAGGCTGAAGGGAACAATTGCAGAACAAACTTCTACATGTAACTCTGATTTAGGGGAAGGAAACACTGTGATCTCAAAACCACTATTTAGAAAAAGCTTTCAAAGACAATAAAACCCAAGATGGAAGAGGTAATTTCTGACACTGCATAGTTATTTCATTCCATTTTGATTTTGACACTGAAAAATCCCATTATATGAAATTTCCTGTTTCACGTACCCCTAAGGATATATAAAAATAGCTGTCTTTTTGCGTGTCTTCATGGTATTTCTTTCAGTATACCATTTTACTTAGGGTTTTTTCTTTTATTATTTAAAAAGCTGCCTAGTGTTAAATATTTCAGCTGCTCTGGTACAATACACTCTTATTTAAAGTCTTGTGGTACTTCTGCAGAACCAGCTTCTGCAGGAATGAGACTTATCTTTGATGCCAAATTACCTTAAAATTTCCCAGTGACAGCTACCCCTCTCCTTGTTCGCCTTTCTCAAATTATTGCAATGCCACCTTCCTTGCACAGGGGCGGATTAGGTAGTTGTTTCCTAAATTCCTGTGTAACAGCATCATCTCTTGTGCAAGGTAGAGACAAGAGCCACAATAAAGCCAGAACACAGAGGGGGACAAACTATCTTAAACTCACCAGTCAGCTTGTGGCATGGTCTGAAAGAAGATTGCTCATAAACAAGGGCTTCTCAGGACTGACTTGTCTGGGTACCACCATAGCTGTAGGTTCATTCTGAGCTCTATTCTGGACATTTTACATGTGTAAAATGAGGCAACCCTCCACATTCTGCACCCTCACTCCCTTTCCTTAAAGCAAAACTCCATGCCTGTGGCTAAGCCTCTCAGTATGAGGAACACAAAGCTGAACATCATGCATCACAATACTTTCCATATCTGCACTTGCATCACAAATGCAATGTTTTATGCCTCATTCTTCTTTACTAATTGTTCCTCACCAATCATCTCAGTAATTACGAAGCAGGTACTTGGACAGAAGTTCATGTACCCTCAGATATATCACTCTGAAGAAATCACCAGGAGCAGCTGCTTTATTCCTTTTGTATTTGCTTGTCCACTATCAGTGACAGACACACAATGCTTGATAAACTCTGGAATAAACTATTCCAGGCTCCTGAACTGCCTGTCTATCTGTCTCTTCAGTAGCAATAAGGTCATTCTTAAAAAATAAAGCAATAAAAATTCTTCTAAGTAAAATGAAATTATTTGTTACACGTCTAAGTAAGTGGCATAAAAACAAGATGAATACTGTGACATGAGATAACCAAAGATGGTAATTTAGGCTGACACTTTGTCCTTAACTTGAACTTTTCAACAAAAAATTCTAGAGTGAAAACAAAGATTTGGTCTTAAATCGGGTTCTTTTGGAATGTGTCATTGTGCTATATGTTTAATACATTTTCAGCTACTTCCTGAGCTGCCTGTTATATGAGAGAGAATCACTGGGAAAACAGGAATGCTGAAAGATCACCACAGGGGATCTGAGCCCCTTAGGACCAGATGCTATAAAGCTAAATCACAACAACAGAGTCCCTGCCCACACAACTCCGAAGTTAAATGCCAGAAGGGATACAACAGATGAGTCACTCAGGCAGACAAGGAAGGAATAAAAAGAAAAGGCACTGACTGAATGGATCTGTTAACAGAAATAATGAAGATCAAAAGAAAAAGACTTGTGAGTCTGGACATGGCAGTTTCTCACAAAGGTGGGAGCCATGGCAGGGAAAGCACCACTGAGCTTCAAGAAGAGTCCAAAAGAAACACATCTGTGGGATTTCTTCTGTTAAAACAGAAGAACAGTTTTTGGTGTGACTGCAGGTTTTTATAGTCTATCAAGTTTGAAACTAAGTTCTGAGATTAAAACCCTACAACAAAATATTTTAAAATATAAAATATAAAACTATGTCAAGTTTGACTTGGGACACTTGGGGAAAAAATTCTCACACTCCAAGAATTTCAACAAGGTGGTAAATGTAGGCTTTCCAACAAGGAGGTAAATGTAGGCTCTATCCCAAAACTGCTCCCAGAGAGCTGATACTGAACATCTGGATAAAGGCAGGAAAACCAAGAAAACAAAGGCAAAAGTTAAGGTTGCAGAGGGAATGTCTGCATAACGTTAAATTTTTTTTAGGATTAATGATGAGGATAGACTTTAAGGGTATTTTAGGAGAATGAGGATATGAATTTTGCAATTTATTATGGGAAACACATGGCAGTAAAGGAGAGGGCAAGTAGTGGAAGCTGGCAGATCGTGGGTGGAGCAGAGGCAGGAGCTGATATTGTGATATTGATTGAATGAGGCTGGGTAGATAGTTCAGTTCAGTTCAGTTAGTTCAGTTAAGGCAAATAGGTGCTTTGTTTTGGCTTGCTTGTAACAAGAAAAAAGAATCCTGAGGGAAGTGCAGAAAGACGTCACAGTGGGATGATGTGGTCGGAGCAGCAGCCTGGGAGATCACTCCTGACAGCAGTGACTTACAATGAGATGAGGAGGGCCAGTTTGTACCCAACAACAAGTGACAGCAACATATCTTGCTTATGAAAACAAGAGCTGATCAAAACCTGGGCAGGAATGTCAGAATGCCTGCAAAAGCCTTTAATGCGGGGAAAAGGAAGACTTAAATTTGAACATTGTTTAGGGACTGAAAACCCAACAGAACAGTGGGATTATCTGCAGCAAATCATTTCAGACAATGATTGTGGGCAGTGACATTAATAAGAGCAGGAGGGGGACAAGGGGCAGAAGTCAAAAAGGCAAATAGGGCTTTTTCAGGTTTGTTTATATTTTATTTTCCTTTTTCTTTTTTTCTTTGAAGATGTGTGAGATGAAAGAGCAGACAGGTCAAAAGGTAAATGCTTACAAGATGGGAGACTCACTGGGGCAAGAAAAGACAGAACAGGGAAGTGGATGAAATTCTTCTACTTCTCTGATTGGTGGAAGGACGTTAAACTTAAACTACCAAATTTCTTCATGTTTGGTTGAAATACATAAAGGAAGACCCGAGTTAGTGTCGTCCCCAAGGAATTTTAAACCTCAACTACAATTTAAGCACGAGGTAATCCATATGAGAGGGGCATGGTATGGATTCTCCACCCACAGAAACACTTACTAAACAAATACTCAAGTACTTAAAATATTCCTCAGTCCCATTTTCGTATTGGTACCTTTTTGATGCAGATTTTATTCCTTTCAAAGCAAAAAAGTGAGATAACAGAAACAAACAGGAAAAACCCACTGCAACTGATGTTTTTAATCACACTTCTCTGGAAGGGTTTACCAGTAATCAAGAGTTATTTTGGATTTTCATTACTCTTCATGACTTCATCACAGTGCCCTGTGCTTGCTCCCTTCCTCAGAATGAGTTCTGACCAAAGAGTCAGAACAAATTCACAAAACACTTCAGAATTTCCTGCCAGCATCAGTAAGAAAAAATAATACTGAATGGTCTTTTAGATTGAAGGAGTCTCTTTCCAATCCTATTCTGAACACGATAGAAATGTTACCATTCTGGGTAGATGGTTTATTAAAATAACTTTGGTAGGTAACTCTTTAAATTTTGAGAGTGTAAAAAGTTACCACTAGTTTAAAATTGTAGCATAAAACCTAACTACATTGTAGATAAATTCCCTTACGAGAACTAACATATATGGGCTTATTCAATGTAATTTTTTAACAAAAACATTTTAACAATGGTGTGGGTTTTTTGTACCCTTTTAGGCCCAGCTCCAATTTCAGGCAAGATGTTGGGAAATATTGTATAACTCTGTAAAAAAATATCAAAACAAAGTGGTAGTTCAGCATGACAAGACAACATATCACTGCCCAGCTGGGATGCCAAGAGGAAAATCAAAGTGAGCCCTGGTGTTTGTAGGCTCCTGCAGAACAAGACAAATGTACACTGTGATCTCAGGAGAAAGGAAGATGAGCTCAGGAAGAGTGTAATGAGTGGTGCTCTGTCTTTGGGAGTCAGCAGCACCAGGAGCAACTGCGGTTCCAGTAAAGCTCTGCTGCCTAAAACACTTTTATATTGAGCTGTTGCTGATCAATAGCAAGAAGAACTTCTGTTCTTGTAAATTCTACAGGGAAGACACCACACAAACCTCCAACCTACAGTGGGTTCATGGCTGATGGGGGCCTTGGAGACCCTTCTGAGAACCAGCAAAGAAGGGCAGGACTGGCATGTTGGGATCTTGCCTCGCCTACCAAGGAGAAGCTGCATCTTCTGCAGGCTCATGATAAATGATCCCCCACTGCCAGTGGAGGGAGGTAAGAGCTGTATGATCAGTATCTAGTGTCCTAAGGTGACTCCTGAGGGAGTTGTTGAGGGTCTTGGTGCACTGGTGGGATGTGACTTCAGTCAAAAATGGAAAGAAGAAGGAATGAAGACGAGAGAGGTTCAGGGGTGGGTACAGGGTAGCAATGGTTCACCTGTACCCTTCCTCCTGGGCTAGGCTGGTGCCATGAGGTCCCTGCCTGTCACAGCCTCCAGTGCAAACAACAGAGGAACTTCATGGCTTCCCAGCACTGACCTGCAAAAAGTGTGTCTGATACACTCAGATGAAAATATGTACCATGTTTCCCGTTTGATCACCAAAAGGGAGGGGTGTTTGAGGCAGCCAGTGTTAAGACTGACCCCAGAAAGGGGCAGGGGAAATGGGAAAGGAGGTTGTACCTGGTGGATAGCTGAGCTTTTCATCCCCATCTATGCAGCAGGATGGCATTAGCTCCTGTGATTAAATGCGGGCCTATCCATAGATATCAGTAAATAAATCAAAATCCCCAGCACAAATATGAAAGCTGAGAGTGCTTAATTTAGGTTTGACTGTTACTTTCTTTTCTGCACCAGGACTGGACCACTGTGAGATATAAAGAAGCATTGACTCTATTAGGTTTGAGCTATTTACCATATTAATCATAATCCAGCTCACCTTTCAAAAAGTAAATAACACATTTAAGATTATCACACTCAGTTTTGAGCAACATTTTTCTTTTTAAACAAGCACACAGGACTGGGAAAAATCAATAGGAGAGTTAGACCAGCCTCCCCGTAGAGGGTGTTTGTTATCACCTGTAAGTCACTGTAAAAGATGACAAAGCTGTCACATCATGAAGAAAAGTAATTTTACAGGCTTCAGGCAGGTTCAAGTTTCCATCTTCTCCCCTCCTGTAATCCAGGGCATTATGTGTTTCCACCAGCTAAATGAACCTGCAAGCCTGCCAAGACACAGGTGGTCACCACAGCGACAGAGCTCCGAGTGCTCATTTCCATTTCATGGGCCGTGTTTCCTTACCTTTCCTCTTTAGCAATAAATAAAGGAATTCTAATTCTCCACGGGCAATGTAAGTTGGTGTGACTGTACAAGTGTTACAGCCCACAGTTGCAGTGGTTGGCTGATCACAGCCATATGGGGAAAAAAGAGCGTTCTCATTTCATCTGGCAAGAGGAAAATTGAATGACGTCCACCACGTTCATCACGCAGTCCACCTCCCTCAGTGTCCCAGTGACCCCAAATAGTTGTAAATGGTCATGGAAATTAAGTGGAATTGCTATAGCATAGACTAAAGTTATCATGTAAAAAAAAAAAGGTTTTATCCTGTATAAGAAAGTTTCCAGATAGTCTGATTTTTCTGTGCAATTTCATAAACATGAAACTTCAGAAATTAAGTACCAACTCTAAAATTTTTGGGGGAGGGACGTTTTTTGGGGGGTTTTTGTTTGTTTGTTTGTTGTTAAAGGAGGAGTTTTTACCGATATGGAAGTTAATATTAAATTCTTAGTGGGTGTGTAAGAGCTATTATTCATTTTTATTGTCATAAGGCATTAAAGCTTGCAACTGTAGTGGGAAGATCAGCTGGAACAAGATGAGGTAAGTAGACGTTCCAGATAAATGTTTGTAATGAAAAGGAAAGGTGGTAAGAGGAAAAACAGAAGCAGAGAAGGATTAATCAAATGGCCTGTGGTTTTAGAGCATCTTTGTTTCAGAGAGATAATCCTTATATTTGCCTGCTGATCAGTAAATTCCTTGTAGTGGAAGTTACTGTACATTGGTGAAAACAAACATATATGTGTAAGATGTTAAAGACACTGGGAAAAATAATAATACAATTAGATAGTAAATATGTGGGCTTGCACTGGTACCTGTTGCAGTGCCAATGTCAGACACGTGAGGAAGATGCTACTTTTTTCTTCTCCTCCACTGTGTAGCTACTACATGTGTAGAATAAAACTCTGTTCTACCAATGACTTTGAAATGGACACCAAGCTTTGCAGTTCAATTCTGTTACCTAGATTAATGGGCTATTATATTCTGGCTTTGTCTTACTGCCTTTGTTATTTCTGACTTGAAATGTAGCTCTTGATGATCAACAGGGCTTCTAATATGCACATATTTACACTATTAGAAATACTAAGTCATGCACAGAACTCATAACTGAGAGTTCACTTTGTTAGCTGTGTTCTCCAGAGTTTCATAACCTTTATTTGGGGGGTTTATATATTTTGATAACTAGTATTGAGTGATTCTCCAAAGTGAATACTGTAACCTGTATAATGAAATTAATCAATAATACTTGCTCTCCTTGATATTACATTCTGGGGACATTTAATTGCATGTCTCTGGAGCACAGGGTTGCTTTAAAAATGTTTTAATATTAATAGCTGGTTGAATGATAAACCAAAAATTTTGTTCTGTTTTTAATGAAAGAAAAATTTCTCCTCATTTGTGTAATTCAACTTTAAATTCCTCGAAAATTGAATTATTTGCAAGATCTTTCTAATTGTGAACTGAAGTTCTAGGTATTGCTGCAAATTTCCTGCCAGGCCACTGAAGCCAGGACAGTTTGCAATCAAATTAAGCCAACATCTGCTTTTGGCATCAAGGTCACACAACATCTGTAGGAGTGACCATACACTACAGGGAGGCTTTCACTACCAGCAATCACTATTTGAGGGGGAATATTTGGTCACCTAGAAAAAGCAATATGTGGAAATGTAAGCATGGGAAGGGAGATGCTCTCTAGGTCTTCTGAGGGAAGGGAAGATCTCAGCATGAAAACATCTGTCATCTGATTAGACAGGAAATCCCACAGGTACTACTTACATACCCAAAAAGTTAATCTAGATACAGCCATTTATGATTGTTTCACAGACATAGTTTCTGTCTCTTTCTCCTCCACACTTTTTTATTAAGGAAGAGAATGAGTCATGGTTGCCTCTTTGTATCCTAACCTGAATTTGTCTACAACCTGCAGATACAGACAAGAGGCACTTCTCTGAGATGTCAAAATAATTTAATAGAAGTTTCCACTTTAGGCTTAACTATTTGATCTGAATCTCTTATGGACCATGTCTTGGGAGCTCTGCACTGGGTGGAGGGATCATATGTAGTTCTTCAGTTCAGTATTCAACCATGATAGGCAAGAAATTCTCCCTCTCCTCCCCATATTCTCTTTTTTACTTGTTATATAGCTCCTATTTGCTGTAACCAGCAATTAGCCTGGGCAGTGGAGCACTTTCACTGCTCAGTCCTGATTCCTCTGTGGAGCAGGTCCAAAACATTTGTGCAATATCTACATGTGATTGTATAACCAATGGCTGGGACGTGAAAGATATTTATGAACATCACCAATTCAGCTGTCACAGAAAATGATAGTTCTAGTGGTTCCCAAGTTATGTGTTATACATGTTAAAAAACACATAAGTTTTGTTAAGGTCAGTAATCATGATTCTTTTTAGGGAAAGAGGGAAAGACAGAACTCAAAACTCCTTTTGGTTACAGTATGGTTAGCTAGCTATGCTATATGTGTCTGGGTTCATTGTTTGGCACAGATTTGCCTATATCTGTACTGTTAAACTCTCCCAGCCTGGGAAACATGGTGGGCACATCCAAACTGCTAACTGGGAACAATCCCGGGTCTGTGCTGATTCCCCAACTGTGTCCAGGAAGCATTTGGGAGAGTGCCAGCTGTCTGGGGCCAAAATCATAGCAGGAACCATTTAACAGGACAGTCTATCAAGTTCCCATCCCTGGGAACGCTCCCTGGTGCCATTCAATTAACTAGGATAGATGTAGTCCAAAAGTCTAAACTAATTACCATGAAAAGAGACAGTAACTCAGTGGCGGTGTTTCCCTGCCATATGCTGACATCTTTGGAGTCTGGAAAGAGAATTAAACCATCTTAAGGAAGGTTTTGCCAAAGGAGAGGTCCAGATGACAATTGCAATAGGCATTGTGAAACTGCAAGCAGAGTGAAGATCAACAAGGAAAGAAAAGATGAGCCCATAGGAATGGGGCGTGATAAAAGAGCCCTTCCCTTACTTCCCTCCAGAGTATTTCAATAGAAGGTATATACAGTGAAGAACTGAAGAAGCAAAATACTCAATTACTTCCAAAGATGTGCTATTTCATTTAAAAAATACTCTTTAAATGCTGTGTTTGCACTACTGGACTACAGAGTTAACCACAGCTTATTCCATGGGTAGAGCTCAAATCAGCTTGCATTTAAACCAGATTTCAAAATGTTATCCTGGACACAGTTATTATGAGGAGCATTTACAAGAAACAGAAATGCTTTGTTAAGAAGTCTTATCAGGAAGGGCAAATGTGCCACATACCTGTTGGAGCCTTGTAAAATTCAAACTTTCCCAGTGAATGCAGTTGTAAATGATAAATCCCTCCTCAAGTTGAAGAGGTTGAAAAAATATAAATATATATACATATATGTGTTTTAGAAGGAAATGTCTACTAGTCCTCCCTGGGCATGGATTTAGAAATGGGGTAAATGAGATGAAGCAATCTTCTTGCCGCTACTGTTTGGGGTATCAAATGCACTGGATTGTGCGAGGAGATTGTACTGTAACACTTTATTTTACTACTGACCTTAGAACAATTTTTGTCAGACCTCTAGGGCTAGAAAATATCTAGATCATGGGAAGCTACTGCATCAGCAAGGAGGCAAACAACTACTGCAAAGGGCATTGCACTATGGCTCTGCATAGTATCAACTACTGGATGTACTTTGAATAAACACTCTGAAGGTCAATAAGGAGGGTAAATTCTCTCCTTGTTTACTGGACCACCATCTGGGGATGTCAAATGTTTCATCCAACTCTTGTTAAATGGAAAATATTTACCTACTGAACACCTCCAACACAGTATGACAGTGAAAAGAGGAATGCAGAATGTACACGTAGGACATGACGGACACAAAAGTCACTTGGTTGCGTCTCAACAAGTTCTCCTTTATCTGGAAGAATACAAAATTTGCTGGAAACAACTGCATCTCAGATGTGCCTCAGTCCCACTTGTATCTTGTTATAAGTAGTTGCTATAACATGATGTATCCACTCCGTTAGCGTTTACCAACTTCCATTCTCTAAATTGTGGGAGATGGATAAAGGTCAATTGGTGGCTGAGATAATTGAGTTTAATCATGAGGCACCTAAGTGAGGAAAGACATTACCATCTGGCATTATATAGTACATTAAACTGACTCTTCTCAGGCCTGTAAAGGTCATTGTACATTGTATGGCAAAGGCTGTGTTGTGAAAATGCTAATTGATTTTTAATACTGGTTGCTGATTTTCCTCTAGAAGGGGTCAAGTGCCTCTCGGGAGTACTTACGGACATTCATTCCCAATTCAATTATCATTGTCACTCCATGCCAGCAAAATCAGATGGATTTTTGAGGTCCAGTCCAGCAAAGTTGGAAAAGGATTAAGGATCTACTTAATAATCCTGACTCTGCCTCTGAATGACTAGTCCACCTCTGTCCAAGTTGGGTAGTATGTTTGCATCTCTCATCCTGAAAGCAAGATAATCCTGTCCTCTTGCCCACAGGATTCAGAGATGGAAAGGGAAGATTATTATCCTTCATAGAAGAGGTCTGAGCACAGGGATTTAAGTGATTAACTCATATCATATTTCAGCTGACTTAAATAAGAGTTAAATAGATCAAAACAGAAAACACATTGACGAACTACAACAAGTTCCGTGGAGGCCACTGAGGTGATCAGGGCTGGAACGACCTGGAGGAGAGGCTGAGGGATGAGCAATGTTCAGCAGGGAGAAGAGGTGTCTTGCAGTAGCCCCTGCGGAAAGGTCATCAAGAAGATGGAGCCAGGCTTTCACAGAGGTGCCTGGTGGAATGATGAGAGACAACAAGGTCAGGGAATCTCAGACTGGATAGAAGGAGTTTTTTATTCTTATGAAGACATTCAGTCAGTGGAGCAGATTGCCCATGTACATTGTGCCTTCTCATCTTTAGAGTTTTTCAATACCCAAATGGATAAAGCTGAGCAATGTTATGGTATCCCAGAGCTGGCCTTGTTTTGAGAAGGAGGTTGGAACAGAGATCTACTGAGTTCCCATTTAACCTGAGTGTCTGTTGACCTCATGAAATGGCAACGTTGGTGCTGGATACTCCCTTCGTGTGAAAAGATCATCTGGGAGAATGGACAGATGGGAATATCCATCAGTCTCCACATTCAGCATACACAGCAATGACTATGAGTCAGATGTGCTTCCAGCAGCTTCCTCAAACACCTCTGAATATTAGATGGTGATAGTTTGCCTTCTGGAAGGAAGACAGTTGATAATTTTTTCATGCATTTACATACATGTTCAGTATCCTGCTCCTGATTCTGCTCTTCAGTGGCATTTGAATTGTACACAGTTACAAAATGTATGCAAAGTTCAAATCTTCCCAGTGCCTCTTAGAGTCAGATGCATTTCTAGGAAATCCTGAAAGAAAGACAAGTTATAAGATTTGGAAAGATGTGTTTGGGAGAGCTGTGGTGTGACAGACTGCCTGGCTCACAACAGTGGGCTGCAATGACAGAGGAAATCCCTGGCAAGGCACTGGCAAATTTCTGTGTCCATAATTTCCTCAGTTCTAAAATGAATTCTGGAAGGCTAATCATCATTTGTATTAGATCACTACTATGTAGGAACAGACACAATCTGTGACAGCAGGGAGACAAAAGTTAATGACGAAGGCACTTGGAAAAAAATCCAAACCACAAAAAAACCAAAACCAACCCAAAAACATACCCCATCACCATCAGAAACAAAACAAACAAACAAAAAACCTAAAAACCATCTCATTAAAAAAAGCAAACCTTCACTATTTCAGAACTGTGCATTTCTAGGAAAAAAACTCCAGGACCTCTTCAATTGGCACTTTAAGCAGTTTAGACAATGTTACCATTTATGCAGAACTTGTCACAGCTTTGCACAAATGCTCAGTGAGAAAAAAAAGCAACAAAAAGGAGATGAAAAAGCACTACCAGGGCTTAAAAGGAACAGGTGAAAACAAAGTTTTTCCCAGTGCAATCAAACCTCCTTTTTGTCATATTTATAGAATTTCATCCAATTTCCCCATTAATCAGCTGATAAAGCAGCCCCACATTCTGACATGAAGCATAAGATAATGTCAACATTATTTGCAAACTGCTGCATTAAAGTGACAGCCTAATGTTTATTACTGTCAAATTACTGTCATTTTATTAAAAGGACCAAAAGCTCTGGCTTTGCTAAGCACAGCTCTCAGTCCCACCAGAGCAGTGAAGCTGTTCCCTCTTCCCCTGTTCTGTTTTCTGTAAAGGAGCACAGTATTTGCATCTGTCTGCACAGGCAGACTGTTATGCCTAATGAACAAGGCAGGGAATTTTACATTCCAAGACATCTTTTAATCTGAATATCACCCTTTGGTTTTGATATTTTGTTGTTGGGTTTTTTGTGTGTTTTTGTTTGTTTGTTTGTTTGTTTTAACCCTGAAGCCTTCCTGTGTATTATCCCAACATTCCAGTTGTATTCTCCTTACAGTATATTCTCCCAATAGCTATTCTCCCTGTGGTGTTCACGTTGTTAGGGGCAGATTCTACTTGCCTTACTCAGAAAAGCTTTCTCTGCTGTGTAAGTTCTGGCACTTGTGAAGTGACATGCTCCGGCATTTTAGGAAAGATATCACTGTGACAACTTCAAGACTTGCATCTACTAGTCAAACAGAATGTAATATTCTCACCACCTATGCTTTTCTAGTGTAAAATAAAAATACTTGGTAACATGTCTGGGCTAATTCACTCCATAGGCTTGCATGCAAACACCCTAAAATTTATTTTGACATTGGTAACAAGAGCTGGAAGCTGCAGACTGCAAAATTCAGCCTTAAAATTAGTGAGGATTTCCTAGAAATAGTGCTGCTAAGGGCTGGCATAACCACAATGCTTACACAAGGAAAGGAAGGGCAGGCACTGTCTCCTGTGGCCTTGTAAGCGTAGTTTGAGATCCCTTTATCCAGCTTTGGAAAGAATTGCTGGATTTGCATTTTTTTGCGGGGGAAAGGACATATGAGCCTCTTCTGCTGAATGGCTACAAGCAATAGTAGCAGCAATAGGATTTCTTACACACAGTGTGCTCATAACACAGAATTTAGCTAAGACATAATTTCTTGGAGTGCAAGTTAATGTTATCAGTTTAACACCTATAACATCCAGAAGGATTCCACTATTATTTATTTAGTTATTTATTCCATTATTGTTTATTTAATATGTAAAACATGAAGAAGAAGAGCATCTTCTACTGTGCTCCACTGGTTTGTCCCCATAGAACCTGGTGTGGCCCTTGCTTCCAGTGTTTGACTGTTACAGGTAGGAGTGAGTAAACTGCAATTTGTGTTGGTTCCAATGAGAGTTAGAATGACCTTTTAAACTTTTACAACAAAGAAAATGAAAACAAAATCAGGATATATCTCTCTATACATAGGTGAATGCACTGCAGGAATATACATTAAATAGCATGTCTGATAGCAACATATGAGAGGTGGGAAATAGAAGTGCTGAGGGTTAAAAGCAATTGGCTTTGGTTGTCACTGTGAAATAGTCATAGATAAAATACTCTCACCCCCAATTCAGATTAGTGTCAAATCCAGGCACCGTTCATATCATAGAGTTTTAGTAGCTGATTGCCAGATATGAAACTGAGGTTTGTGGAATCAACCATTGCAAACCAGAACTAAAAGAAACTTTGTTAGACACCTGCATAAGAAACTCATGCCTCCTTTCACCACTTCTTACAGCCTGTTCAGCTCTTTGGCCAGAGAAGCTGTGGCTGCCCCATCCCTGGAAGGGTTCAAGGCCAGGCTGGATGGGGCTTGGAGGCAGCAACCTGGTCTAGTGGAAGGTGCTCCTGCCCATGGCAGGAGGGTTGGAACTAGATAGGTCTTTAAGGTACCTTCCAACCCACACCATTCTGTTATTCTATCATTCTATGAGTCAGACAATCTTATATTTATATGACTTTTAATTAACCTCTTTAAATTGATGTCTTTGTTTCATTTGGCTTCATCCTCTGATAGCCATCACTTAGGGTAGCACTGCAACTCATTCTCCAAGCCAGTGGTGACTATGTCGTCTTATTTACAAGACACAACTCCTCTATCCTGTCAAATGCCTATTCTACATTGTAGGAATACTGTCAACCTTCTACTTTAAAAAAGGTAAGGTTGCCGAAAAGAAGTGGGGTTATGGAGATTACACAGCAAGGAAGAGAATTTCATACATGCACAGAGAACCCTTGTGTGAAACTCTTCTTTTAGGGTAAAAAGGAAAGAAAAATCCTGAGGGTCTGGAAAATTATCATCCCTGAATTTGCAAGAGTTTTTTTGAAGCTTTGCTTGGCTAATACTGAAAAACAGAAACAGCTCATGAGTAGACTTTTCTCTGTGACAAGAAAGAGCAACTCTACACATCACATGTGGCTAATCTGAATGAGCTATCTGCATCAGGGTCACTTCTTCATTGTCCTAATTCTGTGTTATGTGAAATTGCCAAGATGATACATCTTCCTTTGTGAAAAAAAGAGATATTTGTTGTATGGATGTGTTCCGTGGCGTTGTTTTTTTTTTTTTTTCGTTTTTTTTTTTTTTAAACATCTAATTTGCATCA
>VYXB01009812.1:3636-55019 GCA_013397135.1 Pachyramphus minor | reverse complement strand
GCACTGCAGGAATATACATTAAATAGCATGTCTGATAGCAACATATGAGAGGTGGGAAATAGAAGTGCTGAGGGTTAAAAGCAATTGGCTTTGGTTGTCACTGTGAAATAGTCATAGATAAAATACTCTCACCCCCAATTCAGATTAGTGTCAAATCCAGGCACCGTTCCTATCATAGAGTTTTAGTAGCTGATTGCCAGATATGAAACTGAGGTTTGTGGAATCAACCATTGCAAACCAGAACTAAAAGAAACTTTGTTAGACACCTGCATAAGAAACTCATGCCTCCTTTCACCACTTCTTACAGCCTGTTCAGCTCTTTGGCCAGAGAAGCTGTGGCTGCCCCATCCCTGGAAGGGTTCAAGGCCAGGCTGGATGGGGCTTGGAGGCAGCAACCTGGTCTAGTGGAAGGTGCTCCTGCCCATGGCAGGAGGGTTGGAACTAGATGGGTCTTTAAGGTACCTTCCAACCCATACCATTCTGTTATTCTATCATTCTATGAGTCAGAGAATCTTATATTTATATGACTTTTAATTAACCTCTTTAAATTGATGTCTTTGTTTCATGTGGCTTCACCCTCTGATATCCATCACTTAGCGAAGCACTGCAACTCATTCTCCAAGACAGTGGTGACCATGTCTTATCTTATTTACAAGACACAACTCTTCTATCCTGTCAAATGCCTATTCTACATTGTAGAAATATTGTCAACCTTCTACTTTAAAAAAGGTAAGGTTGCCAAAAAGAAGGGGGGTTATGGAGATTACACAGCAAGGAAGAGAATTTCATACATGCACAGAGAACCCTTGTGTGAAACTCTTCTTTTAGGGTAAAAAGGAAAGAAAAATCCTNTTGTTTTGTTTTTGTTTTTTTGGGGTTTTTTTGTTTGTTTTTGTTTTTGTTTTTGTTTTTGTTTTTGTTTTAAACATCTAATTTGCATCATCAATTGTTATCTAATTTTACCAAAACACTTAGGTCAGATCTTTTGGTATAAATTGAGGAAGTAATCTGAAAAACTACACTAGGAATAAACAGAAATGCAGATTAAATATATCTCATTCCAAGAACAGACAGAAGGAGCACATCTGGTAGGATCTTAAGGTTATCTTTTTTTCAATTTCAAACACAAATGGCCTCTAGGACACTGAAATTTAATTGCAAACATTTAGTCTGCTTTAGTAAGCCTGAAGGTCTGTCTCTTCTAGAAGAGATCAGTAAAATATTTTTCTGGGTGGGGGGAGGTGAAAAGAACTACTCATCTGCAAGGATATAATAATTTAAGGATGCATCCCTACCAATATCCAAACCGCGGATCTTAAATCTGCAGATGTCTGAAAAAGATTTTAAAGTCAAATAAGGCAGAAGATTAGGAGTTCTTTACTCCCAGGGAATTTCACATGCTTGAAGAACAGCAATTGCTTTGTCTTCTGCTGAAATGCAGCTCTCTCTGGGGTAAAGAGAAGCAGCTGTGTAATAACACATAGTGATGCCACACAGGAACTTGACAGGAAGGAAAAAATTGCACGTGAAAGCACAGCAGCACCAGGAACTTTGCTAGACAAACTGTGCAGTCATTACCCTTTCAGATTATTGGGACAGAGATGGAAATTAGGCTTCCTGTACCACAGGGCGTTTAAACACTCCTCTGTGGCAAAGCCTGAAGTTTGATATCTTATTTGAAGCCTGGCAACCACCACCTCACAAGGCCCTTTGTTTCGACACTGCTGCTGCTGCGAGTGCTGTTCTGGTGTCATAACAGCAGATACATGTTCATTCCTGAGCAGTATCTGGTTACAGACAGAGTTTGCTGGTGTGAATAATTCGGGCTGTTTTTCATCCAACCCACAAGAAAAAAGGGGAGGGGAAAAAAAAAAAAAAAAGAAAAAAAGAGAAAACTCCTGAAAATAGGAAAGCCAGCAATCTAAATATGAATCATAAGCCTCACAACCCACAGAGTCAATGGGAAATGAGATGATAAATACCTGGCTTGCTCTGGATGAACATTAGAAGGCTCAGCAATATGGTTCTTAAAGGAGGTGAAAATTAACACAGTTGCTGGAAATCTAAGAGACAGATAACGAGCTTCACCAGAGGCTTAGGAGGTGGGGATGGATTTGCCCATAAAGAAATTTTGCTACACCTAATTAAAACATTGGTAAATGTAAAAGGCATCCAAAGAAGGAACACCGAAGCAGTCCTTGTGAGGCTCACAAATCACTGCTCAAACCAGGAGGAGAACAGGTGATCTGTTGGTACTTTCCCAAGGTTTAAGTCCTCAGAAATACTGTTTTTGCACAGCTAGGGTTTGCCTGACCTGCCTGGGTGCCAGCAGTGTGTCACCCTGTCACTAACTCTGGTCTCTTCAGTAAAACAAGAATCATTGAATTATAAAGGTTGGAAAAGACCTCCAAGTTCATCAAGTTCAACTGTTAACCTAGCACTGACAATTCCATCACTAAACCATGTCTCTGAGCACCAAATCTGCATGTTTTCTGAACGCTTCCAGGGACTGTGATTCCACTCATCCCCTGGGCAGCCTGTTCCAACACTTGACCACCCTTTCAGTGAAGAAATTTTTCCCAATATCGAATTTAGACTTAAATAAAGGACTTAGACACGAGTGAAGAGATGCTGTTGAGTTCCACTGGGCGCCTGATGTATACCAACAAGAAAACCACCATCTTCAACAATTTGTGAGTCAGACCTGCTCCTTCAATTCACTGTGTATGGACCCAGGGTCCATCAGCCCTAAAGTATTGAGACATTCAAACTGACCTTGAGCTTTGTGTGGTAAGTAATGCTCACCTATCTGGGTCCATACCATGATGGTAATTGCTGAGTGATCTGTCTTTTTTTTTTTTTTTTTTTAATTATCATGCCAGCCCCGATTTGTAAATATCACAGAATCACAGAATATGTCAAGTTGGACGTGACCCACAAGGATAATCAAGTCCAACCCTTAGCCCTGCACAGAACCATCCCAAGGAGTCACACCATGTACCTGAGAGTATTGTCCAAATGCACCTTGAACTCTGTCAGGCTTGGTGCTGTGACCACTTCCCCGGGGAGCCTGTTCCAGCATGCAACCACCCTCTGGGTCAAGAATCTCTTTCTAACATCCAACCTAAAACTCCCCTACCACAATTTCAGGCCATTCCCTTGAGTTCTGTCAGTGGCCACCACAGAGAAAAGATCAGTGCCTCCGCTTCCTCTTCAGCCACGAGGAAGTTGTATGGCTCAAATGACACAATTTTGAACTCTATTTGCTTAAAGACTACTGACTTCTACTTGGGTGAGTAGTCTAAATCAAAGCTTTAAATCTTTAAGACCTGTTCCATTCTAATCAAACTACTTTATGGTCAGGGACTTTAAAATTCTGACTGTTGTTTTTTTTAAAGATATAGATGGATCATGAGGCCTGCCCTAAAATATAGGTGAGACTTTTTAAGTTTTAAACATGGAGGTAATAGGAAAAAGACATTCACAAATACATGGACTAATGCAGTGCTGTGTTCTGCCCACTTGACCTAAAATGCTGCAGGTGCTCAAAAGAAAATATATACTAATCTGCAATTTGCTAGTTTTTCTGGTGTGTTTTTTAAATACTAAGAAATTCATTGAAAAAATAAATGCCTGCATGTAATTGAAAATTATACCTGCTCTCTAGATGTACCTGCAGTAGAACAGAAGATCTGCAGGGATGATTAATCAGTAGCTCGAGCTACTGTTTCTCAAGCACTGTCTGATTAACAGCATTTCCACTTACAGAGTCCTTCACTGGAATTAGCAAAAACAGAGTTTCAGCAGTGAAAGACAATAATAGGTCTGGTGCTGGAGAAGCATAAGGAAGTAAACTCTTTCCTGCTGACATAGACTGTAAGTGAGCTGATTCGAAGTAAGTTCCTGGTGATCAGCCTGTGTTTGCACAGGAGAGAAGACAGAGGAGGGAGCACAGACTTCACCTTTAGTGTATTTATCCATTACTAAATTAATTCTATTACTATATTAACAACGGCAATTATTTCAAAAAGGCATTCACGTGGGTCAGGAAGGAGGTGTGAGGTAACACTAGGAAACCAGAGGAGGTTACTAGGCCAGGAGGTGTCTTCTACACCCATTGCTATGAGAGTTGTCTCCAGTGATTTTCTCTGAGTATCTATTTGTTCCCAGACATTATCAATTGCTGCTGTTCTCAAGGTATCAACAAAGATGGTTTTGGAACAGAAGTATGAGTGGGATTCATCATTCTTCACTTCAGACATCTAAGGTTTAAATATCCAAGTAAGTTTAATCAATAACATGATTCAAGGGAGAAGAAGCAGGTGCTTTCAGAGGGTGAGTCAGTCCCTTGAGCTCAATGTATTTCTCTCAAAAAAAATTGTTTTTTCCTTTGAGCTTGTTGCTCTTGGTTGATGATAAGTGGAGCCTGGGCAAACAGTAAAGAATTTGTCATCAGAGGTAAATACATTAAGTCAGAACTGAAAATTCCAGACTGTTTCTTCAACAAAAATTAGATCCTTCTGTTATATTAATAAGTAGCTTCTGTTTATTCTTCAACACTAATTTGTAAGGTAATTTGTAAGGTAACCACAGCAATATCCAAACTTTCTAAATGCAGCTTGCATGAGGAACAAAAGTTGTGTTGGTATGTCAGCACCAGCAAATACTGACTTACATTGCTTTCAGTTTGTAAAGGCAGCAAGATCTGCACAATAACATATACATGAAATGTAGTATTCATCCTTGCTGACAAAATTTTGATCATCTTAACTCTCACAGATCACTAGTCTGAAAGTCAGTTAAAAAAAAGTGCTTTCTTGTGATGACTAGAATTATTATACAACAATCACTGATCCATGACTCTCAAGTTCAGACACAGTTATTAGATCATTCAATCTCACTGCTATGTAGGAAAACCAACAGAAGCCCATTCTTTTGCATGTAGCCTGCTGCTGTGGTTAATCACTCTCATTTGAGCCTAATTTCTCATTTAAGACTGCAGAGTTTTTACTCAGCATTAGTTCTTACTTTTTTTCACTACTAGATTAGAGTCATTTAGTACTTGTTATTTTCTCCCAGTGTGAGCAATTACAAACCATAATAAAGCTTTTTAAGTCTCTCACAGTGAGATATCATCTTCTATCCTTTGAATTATTTTTCTGAAGAGCCCTTACCAAATATGTTAAATTAGGGACACACACATATAAATATTATTCAGGAGTACACAAAGTGACCTTTCAAAGGGGTATTGATTGTGGTATTTACAAGTTATGTGCTTATATTTTTGAAGTATATCACAAAAAATTAATAAAGTTATTCCTACAATGTGAAGAATTTCGATGCCAGACCACATAAAGGTAGAAAAAAAAATATTAGTTACCACAGATCATAAATGTGAGCTAGGATGCATCACTTCAACTTCCTAACATGAATTTCAGGGAACAATAGCTGGAATAGTCTAAAAAAAGAGCCAAAAAAACCAACAAAAAAAGACAACTTAATGAATAGCAGCTACTATATGGCTTCCCAAGCTAGATCAGGGAAGATATCTCTGGGATGTGGAGACTTTCCTCTTCTATTCCAGACTTTGAAATCCAAGACTCCTTTTAGTATTCAGCCTGCTTTTAAAAACCTGTCTTCCCCACTGCTCACCCAGTTTCCTGTTGCCCAATCTGCTCACATTTTTTTTTTCAATTTTCATTTCCTCAAACCTGTAATTACTGTAATAAAGTAAATGCAATTCCTGTTCACCACCTCAAAACATACCACAAAATTTTTCCACAATCCCTAATGCATTCATGCCACAGTTCTTTCAGGAGAAGTAACTGCCTGAGGACCATCACTGCTTTCTTGATTTATAGTTCCTTAATTCTGTCAGTCTTAGAGGGACCTTATTTCTGAAGTAAAAAAAAAAATAGTCTTCAAGTGAATAATGAAGAAAACCACACATACTTTCTTATGAATATTCTGTATTAGAAAATCATCACTGGAATATTTTAAATATCTTAGGGAATTTTCTGTTTAAACCATTTCAAGTGAGAACCTCAAATGCTATAAAAAAGTGAAACTTTTACTAAACAGAATAAGGTCAGTTTTCACATGTGGGTAATTCTGATAATCAACATTAGTCAGATGATTTCCAATATGCATGCAGACAGCATTCACCATACTTTAGATATTTAGTAATCTTATTTGATTTCAAGCTGTAATTAACTACCCTAAAAGGGCTATTGAATTCTTTAAACAGTAAATATTTATATTGTAATATAAACATTCCAAAATGATTTAGCAAAAGCCCAAAGCCCATGAATGCATGTTCAGCAGTGTAGTTCTGTAGCAGTCTTACTATCTGAAGCAAGACTAGCTTTACCCATGGATTTTTGAACGGTAATTGCATTATCAGAAGAAAGAACTTAAGAGAAAAATTTCTTTCTTTTTGAATACACCTTTAATAAGAGTAATTCTGTGAGATGGAATCTGCATATTTTCTCTCAGTAAAAAGGATAACAAGCCTTCACACTAAGAAACCCCAACTCTTAATAGAAGAGTTGGAAAACAAAGTAAGTAATCAAATGAATACAAAGTGTTTCATCTTCATGGGATGTCTCGGGCATCAGGATCTTTCACAACCAGATACACAGCAAGAGCACAAATTATCATTCACTTCTTTGCCACAGAAGACAACAAACTATTCAGTTCATGGGTTACTGCTTGAGTAAGCATTTGGAGTAGTTCACTACATTTTGTGTAAGAGGGAGAAAAAAAAAAAATCAGTCTATGGAGATGAGAAAAAAACCCCTACAACTTCCCATTATCTTCAGAAAGGTGCCAGAATTTCACTTCAGGTGAAAACTCTTTCTTGATTCTAAATTTCAGCAAGAATATAAAGATAAGATCATTTAATCTATTTTATACCAAATGGTTCTAGGCATAAAAAAAATGGTGTGGTATTTAGCTTTGCAAAAGCAGGAACTCAACTGCAAGGATTTATATTTAATTTTTCTCTGGGTAATAAGATCAGAATCTTGTTTAGTCAGGAATTCTAGCTCAGTGGCTTTCTATCTTGAAAGAGCATGAGCTATTTTGATTACTGGGTATATAGAATCTTGATAAATTGTGTCATAGACCTTTATTAAATATAAATTAATTTAATTTTACAATTTCAAGCACATCTTTGACTGAAAAGTGAAATTTGCCTTTAAGCCTGTTCCCTGATTTGCTATTTTTAGGAATGTCGACATTTCATACCTTTTTAATGCTTTCCCAATAATGAACCTAAAAAAGATCCAGGCAGCAAAGCAGCTTTATTTCGGCCCTTGGCTACGGCTTAAGCATCTTTAAAACCAAGTTTGCCAGAGATGTTCTCTTGACTTGCAATCATGTACAAAACCTGCCTGAAGACAAGGGTCAATGCACAATGAAGTATCTGAGGCTGCACAAACATTTATCTTCACAATATCTGCCTTAATACTAAATACCTTCAATAATTTCCATTACCAAAGGGGTTTTTCTCCCCATTAAACAAATGCAGCTGTCTCGGGCAAAACTGCTGAGCTTGTCAAAATAATTCTGAATTTTTAATTCATAGAGTTAAAAAGTCAAAGATATTCTGATTCTTGGTGTGCATTTACTTCAGCTGCAACAGCACTGGTGTTTTTGGACATGGGTAACCTGGAAACTGTGCTACAATTTCAGTCTTTTAGCACACACTTGTGAACTTACTAAAAAAATATAATTATAATGCTAAAATAGTTTTAAAAAAATTGCAAGGTTCTGTATAGGCAAATGGAAGCAGAACCACTCTTAAGAACAGATTTCATTCTGTTTATCCCCAATCATTATATACACATTTCAAGTTTCTATTTGTATTTTGAGCTTTAAACTTCCAGTTCCTTTGCCCAGAAGGATGAAATTCCAATTTGAAATGTATGCTCTGCAACATTACTTAGAAAGATCTATGACCTCAAAGTTGTTCTAATTCAAACAGTCAGGGGACATTATTTCATGTATTTATTATGTACTTAAATGTGGGGACATCCCCAAGACAGAAAAATAATTGGAAATTTGGAATACTGGACATGCTGTGATGCAGACTGGACAATTCATTTGAAGGCTGGCTCATGTCCTTGCCCAACACCTTTGAAGTAAGGTGATTTAAGAACTGGTATCATGGAACTGTCATCAGGACTGTCCCACTGTAAAGTCACTGATGGCAGCACAGACAGGATGAATGTCTATGTGTGCTCTTGAAGTGAATGACAGAGCTACTCCAATGAGACCCAGACTTCACTCAAAACACAATCACAGGACATAAATTTTCACCTAGTGATAATAAAACCCAGCAGAAATGGAGTCATAGAATGGTTTGGGTCAGAAGGGCCTGAAGTCCAGGCTGCAAAGGCTGGAGCCAATCAGTCCTTAAGTTTTCAGTGAAAGGAAGCAAAGTACTTGTAACACAAACAGCTGGATGATCTGCAGTCAGCCCACCTCGACTGGAACCCAGTAGTTCCTGTATTGGGCCACTTAGTAATGAAACAACACTTCAGAAAAACTACCACATTTATGAGATATTTTAATACGTGACTATCAAAGCTAAGTAATTTCAGTACATTTCAGTTTTGCCATTAAGGTGCTCTGTTGTTCATGACTCCAGAGTGGAAGGCTTGATACTTCACTCCTTGAACAGTTCATAGCACTCCCCAAATGAGCTTCTATTGGTAATCCTGGTGCCCAGTCCAAATTACAGCAAGTGAAATTGCATTCTGCTTATCTAAATTCCTCACACAGTATCTATATACAGTTTTTATATTTGGCCTGCATTTAAAATGTTAGGTGCTGTTCCACTCCAGAGGCTCGTGCCTGTCAGTCTGAACGGAATCACTATTATATATCTCCTGTGTTTATTCAAAGGATTTTTTTGATTCTGCTTTTCATTTATTTAAATAATTACTATTGCTTGCTGTGGAAAACACTTTAAAAATGCAGTTTTAGCACAGTAAAAGATGACAGCAGAGAAAACTTCTCCAGATTGAGAGATTAAGTAATAAAATCACCTTAAACATTTAAAGTTTAAAAATACAGATTTTTTTTTATGGTCAGTTTTTTCCAGGTATTAAAAATTATCTCTTACTCAAGTCTCTTTGATCAGTGACATGGTTAATAGGAAATCTTAATTTTACCCACATCCCCATAATGTAATTTTTCAACAGTCAGTATATGGAATTAGAAGTTATGAAAGCCTGCTAAAGAGGTGGCATTTTGGTGTGAAATCGTCATCTGATATTGCTTATTTTCATAATAGAACAAAGAACCAAATTATGCTTGTGCTGGGATGAATTTGAGATTCAGAGAAGAAAAACACATCAGATGGAACCATAAATGAGGAATGGGACGCACATGCTTTGCAAGTAGTATTTAGGAAAAAGAACACAAACTAAATTATCAGAGTTTTATTTCTGTTACAAATTAACACAATCACAATTAATATAAAACAGAAAGCACTGAGGAAACATGACTGTTGGATACAAGATTTATCAAGGTGTAAAAACCACATCCAAGACTCTACTACTAGAAAACCTGTGTGACTGTGTATTTGAGAAAACATTTCTATGCATCAAACACCAAGTGAAAGAGAACAAGCAGCATAGTATAACTGACAGGGGATTAAACACCTTCATGTTATACATGTTTTTGAAGGTAATGGAAGTTGGAGCATCATTTCTACCCCAAGAGTCTTGTTTTGAGCAGACTTGTTTACAATCAGCTATTAGGAAAAGCCTCAGCACAAACCACCAATCTTCACTTTAACTTCTCCATGTTGCTCATACATTAGACAAGCTATTTCCAAAATCATTTAAATTCTAGTCATGAGACTTCACACTCTTACACTTGCTGCATAAGGCTAAAAAGAGCCACTAAAGGAACGGGAGGTTGCGTTATTGCTTGTAACAGGAACTTAGATGAAAATTCTTTATTGAGCTTCAAAGAAAACATTGTTGCATCACTATACAATTAAGAGTTTAAATATACAATTATTTTAAAAAGTGTATATACTGTTATACACTTTAAGGCTTTAATACAAGAAATACTGAACAGGATTTTCACACTCCGTAGCCTCTCACTGATGTCTGGGCACACGGATAAGTACAATGCTCTAAGCAGTCCATCATGGCAGAAGTTCCTGAAAGAGAGCAAAATACAATTTATTTGTACATATCCTGAGACTGGTGACCATGAATTCTCTGAAGACTGTTACACTACAAGCAGTGGAATCAGGCAGTTATGCATACAATAAATGTATGTAGATTTATGGAAAACTATCATTAAAATTCAGTGCAAATGCTATAAAAAGGTTCAATAAAGGCAAATTAATGATATGAGTAATTATAACCATTAATATTACTTGTTTGACCAGTAACATACAGTAATAGACCAGTGTCAGAGTACAAAACTCTACTAGAATGAAAACACACTTCTAGGTTAATTTGTCACAGTGGAAGAAAGGCACCCCTCTACATTGATTTATTTTTTTAATTTAGAGACCTTTTCAGATTATTTTTCCCCTCTGTTCAAAATCTAATGGATTTCACTTCAGAGATTACAGGGTAAAAAAAGCAAAAAACCCACAGGAGAAATGCAATAGCAGAACAGTGCTAGTGTATGTTTTTAGGAACTGCCAGGAGAAGTTTTGCACTGCAAAGACATAGTTTTGAAGAGTATCTAATATCAATTTTTTGAGTGGATGTAGCTTATTGTGCACACAACTATCATGGAGAAAAAGATTTTCATCTTTGATAAGAGTTATCATCATGGAACTTTGGAAGCAGGAAGACTTAGTTCATATAGTGAAATCATATGGTAATCATTCAGTGATGCACCCATACAGCCTCTGCTATCAGGGAAACACAGTCTTCCCCTCACCAAAAGGAACTTAAACCAATTTAAGTTTCTGGACTTCAAGGTAGAGCAGCAGAAAAGTGGCAAAAATGCTCGCTGATACATTCATCCTCCCTACTGGAGGCATCAAGAAAAGATGGCATTAAAAAAAAAGTTGGGTAGACATTACAGAACACCAAATTCACTTCTGAATTCACTTATTTATCTACTAGTCATCCCTGGCACTAGATATTTTAGTTTCAACCCTTCAAGTTTCACTGTATATGTTTAATATAAGACTTGATATTTGCAGATGAACACTTCCTATGCAATTCCTCATACTATGTGATTTAAGATGTGAACAGAAAGATTGGGCCAGTTCTGCTATAAATACTTTTTAAAGATATTTATATATTCGGTTTTGCCATAGCAGTTCTAGCAGCTGTTATCAAACATTTGCCCTTTGAGCCCTGAAGGGCAGAAATCTTCTCCAAGCTCTCCTACCCTTAAAGAGTCCTTTGATTTGAACCCTTAAAACATTCAAAACTGTTCTAATGCCATTTTGTACACACAAAAAGTTCCTTCAGCCTGTGACAGCAGCCTCTTAAATTTACTGTGGTATATAGAGGCAGTGCAATGTATGCAATATTTCACAGCAGAGAGCTCTATTTATCTGAGCCTTGTCAACTAAAGACACTGAGATCATGAGGTTAGCAGGGAGAATTACCATTCCAAATAGGAAAAAAACCCTGTTATATTTAAAACATACACCACCTGAGCAAAAATACAGTTAAACAGTAGAGCCAGCTATTCTTCAGCTAATGTTTCTCAGTGGATTTGTTCTCTTTCAGTTTGTGCCAAAAATCAGCCCTGCTAACTTGTGCAAGAAATGCTTGACTTGGAAAATCAGTGTACAAAACGCGTTTAAGTTTTAGGCATGTTTGCTGACCAGATTGGAGTTTTAAATTCCCATTTTAACAGTAATAGCATCAAATTACATTAATTTTCTTCAGCTTCCTCTGTGCAATGAAACACTTAATTGGTTGAAGTGTTGTCATAACTATGTACACCTTTCAATACACAGCCAGAGGAGTGTCCACACACTGTGACAGCCTAATGTCCTCATTAAGGGTAGCTTAAAACTATTACTTTTCCCACCAGAATCAAACAGAGCCAATCATACCTAAATTAAAGCCTTGTGCAGAATTAAGAATTAAGGACCTGATCAAAAGCTTCATTATTTATTTAACAATTTCACAGATGAGTAAAGATACCTACCAAAGCTTCAGAAGATTAAGGTTTTTGTTCTCTTGGCTGTCCAAAGAGGTGGGTTTCCTGACAAGAGAGGAAAAAAAGAGGTATTTTTAATAAAGTTCAAAGAATTTCAAATAAAAACTAAAGAAAACAATGTAAATCAAGCTATGCTTAACAGAACATTAATGCTTAACAAAAAGCATTTGTAATGTTTAAGTTACTAAAATTTATGGAAAAATAATATATTACAAACTACTGGTTATGAGGTTTTACAGTTGGTTAATAGGGAATAGTTTGTCCAAATTTAACTAGCTAAGCTAAGGCTTTTTAGATTACTGATACAAATTAAACGTTTTAAAATCAGAATTTAGTTGTCCTCAAAGCCTTTCCTACATTCTAAAAGGAAACTTTCTAAGTTGTAGCCTCCCTGTTTTTATTGGTTATATTGAGATAACTTAAGTGAGATTAAAATCTAATTTGATTTATTTACCTTGGCAAATGAAGACCGTTTTAAGGGTTACACATCCTCTGCCTCTGACGAAAGCGACCTCAATTAGTCAAGTCAGAAAGTCTTTAAAAGCTTTGTGTTTATTGCTTCCAGCACGGAGCGAGGTGGTCATTAACGTATCAAAATTCTCATAAAAATTCCAAAGTTGCACTAGTGAAAGAATGCTCAACAAGATGAAAACTAGTCACATCTTTTCCAGAAAATTCATTAGCTATTTTAAACCATTGTTTTAACAAAAATATTTTGATTTAATGTGGCACTCAAGCAGATCCATACCATTTGGATACTTTAAACAGCATTTATATCTACTGTGAGTATATAGAGAGATACATTTAGGTTTAAACCATTTTGTTTTAAAAGAAGTTGCGCAGTGTTTAATATGAGCCTTTTATGCTGATCGCTGTTAAACATTTCTCCCTGTTTACTACTATTTATGAAGTTTTATTATAAGATAAAGCATAAAATTAATCTCACACACACTGATTTTTCTTTCAAAAGTTTATTTAGTATCAAGCAAGGGTAAAACTTTGCTTAACACTACAGAACATTTCAAGACTTGAGTTACAAAATACCACATTATTCGCATTTGTAGTTTGCTTTCCTTTTTATGCATGTTTGCAAAGAGAAAATCTAGCAAATGGCTGAAAATAAAAGCTAAAAACTAAATTGTTGAAAACCTTTAAAATAAAAGGTTACGCTTATGTTATAAAGAATGGACTAAAGTATTTAGTAAACCTATTTTTTGTTTAACACTAGTTAATCAAAGGTTATTTTTTTGATCACCTATTTTTTCAAATACAGTTTGGAAATAACAAAGTTCCTTGTTTTACATATCTTTCTGTCCAGGTTGTTCTTTCAACAAAATATTTTAAAGTTCAGTCCATCCATTCAGATTTTTTATGCACTTTGAGTTAATAAAAAGGGATTGTTCATAGAAAAAATTACTTTGAACAGTATACAGGACTGGTGGAGATTGGATATTTCACAACATCAGACAGTACAATCAGTATCTGGCATATGGCTGGTCTCTGTAGACTCCTTTTGTTGTCCTTGCAGAAGGTGTCTTGTGTCGTGAGTTGGTCCATTCTTCTTGCCCTACAAGAAAGGAAAACATGGTCAGACCCCTTCCAGATGTTGTACTTATTTTCCCCTATTTAAATGTTAATTAGATAACGCCATTCTGTTTACCAAAACCAGAGCATACAAAGTGAAGTCTAACACTTGAACCAAAAAAATACATCTATATGAGCCATCCCACCATGATTTCTCAGCACATAAGGGCAGAGAATGTGATAAGCTAATGGCAAAGATATTTAGGGCTCTGGCATTCAGCTGGACCTGCTTGCTGCAAAAGCACAGAAATGTCAGCTCCAGTAGCAGACCTATCAATAATTACATGTGGATTAAATGAATGGAGGGTATGAATTATGTATAAGCAAATAAGCTGCCCTCAGAAATAAGTTTCTTTGCATCAGTACCAATTTAGACCTAATTCAAAATATGCAATCCAAGCCTCAAGTATCACTACAAACACCTGTGGCTTCTAACATCCTAGGGCCAATATTCCATTTCACTGTAAACACATATCTCCTCTAAAATGCCAGAAACAGGAAGACAGATTATAAAAGAAATTAAAAGGACACAGAGTATTGCTTGAATTTTGACTATAAAATAAGTTTGAAAAAACATATGCTATGTTTAATGATTTATAATCCTACCACCTTGTAACAGTAATAAATATTAAAATAGGTAGCAAAATTATTATCTTACATGAGAGTCAGACCTACTGTGCCACGCACTTACAAAAGTGAAAACACAGGATCAAATGCAGAATATAATGAAACAGTACTTAGGCACACTTAATCAATTGAACAAATCAGAGTACTATATAGCCCCTGCAAGAAAAAACAACCCCAAAAGCAAATAGACCTTAAAATAGTGGATGTGTTTCCATAGCAACTAGAATTGCCCGGCCCTAAAATGCAATTCAGAAACTAAGGGTGGAATCCAAATCTACGGTAGACTAAAATGTAGGCATCACTTTGTCTTTAGAGTCAATTAAAAAGAATAAAATCAAAGTCAAGAAACCCCTTGAATGCTAAGGAAACTTGCTCCAACATGAAGTATCTGAAATTAGATGACAAGAATCCCACATGTCAAGGGTTAAGTTTCACCATCTCCTCACAGAAGCCTCATCCTGGCTACTCTTTAATAATGTAGGTGGTTGCCTGCAGAGTCCAGGCTATAAATCATACCTAGGTGGTCAGGACATTTGCCTAGGAGGTAAAAGGAACAAGTTCAAATTTGGTGTAAGGCTGAAAGAATTAAACTTGCACCTCAGGCAAGTTCCACAGGAATCTGATAAAATAACACACACGAGAATCAACCTCTTGTGCTTCCTCATTACACAGAATGCAAGGGTTACATTAAAAAAGAGAAAGAACTGGAGCCTGACAATGAGGGCAGCTGAGTGAGGGGTAAGAATTAACACCCTATCTATTAAACACCACTGCAAGGAACTGTTCAAATGTAAAAAGTTGTCTTGGCAACAGTTTAAGGGGAAAACTTGGCTCCTTTTCAAGCAACTGGTCAAATCAGTAGGGTAAAGAGTTACCTTACTGGTTGTAAGTTTTCATTTTGGTGCTGTTCAGGGCTCCAAATCCTAAAAATACTGATATTCTCCCTAAATCCCCTTGAGTGTCACCTGAGTTTCTCAGAGGAGGAAGTTCAAGTACCTCCTGGGAATCTGAGTTCCCTCCTGGCCAGCACAAGCCAATTATCTGCTCATTATGCAGTATTAGGAATTTTAGTTTGAGGCACCTACTGTTCTTTATTACAGATTATTAGTCTCTAACTCTGCATTTAATGGATATACCTGAATGTCAGCTAGTTAAGAAATAAAATGTATAACTGTTTATATGTGCAAAAACTTCAGTGGCTGCAACCCATAACCATTCATCAAAGTATTTATAGTCTTCCTCTCAACTTGAGTAAATACATCACTTAATATTCTGAGTGGCTGTGCTTTGATAAATAGAGAACCAACTTTAAATGCAAAAGCAATGAAAAATCCATATTTTCAACCTTGAATACCACAATCCATATTTTTCCCCATCAGTCTATCTACATCAAGCAGTTTCATACATTTTCACCCCCGTCAATTTTGCATTAATGAAATAGTCTTAAAAAATATCAGGCTTATAATGGCAAACAGTTTATTTTTATGCTGAAATAAAGATTTAAGCTATATATCTATCAACACCAACTGAAAGTGCTGGGGGACTGAGGAATTCCAAATGACATTCTTTTGATAAACTGACTTCTCCTTTAAGCAAAATAATTAGTTCAAGCAGATGATGTTGGGCAAACTACTGGATTAGGTGCATTTATCACAACTTAGTTGAGTTCATTTTAGTTTTCAGCAGGAAACACCCAAATGGAGTTAGAGAAATAGACCATGGAAAACTAAGTAGAACTCAAAAATCATTGAAGCATTTATTACCCAGAATCACAACTTTTACACTAGTTACTAACAACCCTGAAGTGTTTGAGATTTGAGAAGCCCAGATTATATTTCTCTGATCTCTAGCCAGAGACTTAACATTTATCCCTTAAGCCAAGGTGCCTTTTAACATGCTTTGTGCTTCTTTATAACAGATTTCTTTAATTAAACTTGTCACTACCCCACTTCTGCATTAAAAAAACCCGTGATCTTTACCACCAGCATATGTTTTTTTGCTTCATTATGCATTGTTTTGTCTCTATATAGAGTAACCCACTGCCCTCATGACTATTAGCTACCTAAAGTACTTCCCTAACCTTTACATAATGACTCCCTGCTTGATTTCCCAAGACTGATGCATGAAAATGAACTGATACAAAAAGACCATACAAGAGTAAAACACACTCAATTAGGCCCTGATTCAGCTGGGAGCTTCAGCATATTCTTACCTTGTACTAAGTCTCAATGCCAGCTACACCACAGTAGAGGCATTTGCTTTTGGTCACCAGAAGTTCTGGAAAAATGTCCTACACTCCCATTTTTCTCTTTAAATGTCATTAAATGTGACATGCCATGGGTGCTTGCAGCACAATTTAGATTTGATTTCTTTTCTATTTCTTTGATTTTAGTTTCACACAACTACATTAGCTAACAGACCTCAGAGACCCCTTTCAGTATTTTTCCTCAATAAGCACACAAGGAGCTCTGTGATAGCACAGGAATCCCTGAGCAGCTGTTACCCACTGCAGAACTGAGGTTTTCCTTATGGAAATTGTTCTTTGATTATCTTTTTTTCAAGAGTCTACTACTGTAGTCATTCAGCTCATAAAGCCACTCACCATAAGAGTCATATGTTTCTTCACTCAGGCCGTGACCATAGTCATAGTAATCTGCTCCACTGTGGGGTGAAGAGGGAAGTAGAAAAAAAACAAGAAATAAACAAGTTATGAGCAGCAATGCTTATTACGCATTCCACCTTTGAAAAGAAGACATTTTAAAGGATATAAACATGCCCTAAAATAAGGAAGATAAGCATCCATGTGATGAGTGACAATGGACCTTCTGCTTGTTCATTACTTAGAAACCATATTTACTTTCATTTAGGATTTTTTTTCCATCACTGAGCCCCTCATCTGCATGGTAGATATAGATGTGAGAATTTTGTGTTTAAAATTATACCCATAGTTCAGAAGGCTGAAGACCTTACAAGCATCAATGAAAGAATCGGAGGTGTAGGTACCGAACCAACTGATTTGTCATGTAAACTCCTTTTCATTACCTTCTGTTGCCTAATATTTTGCCTCTGGGTCTTTGAATTCACTGATAAAAATGTAATAAAGGACAATTAACTTGCTGATTGGAGGGTTATATAGCTGCTATACCTGTTCAAGTTCCAATGTCTTCGAAACAAGACAGATGTGCCCAAACATAAATGCTATCATTTTAACTGTCAGGCAGGAAATGACAATAGGAACTAAATTACAAGCAGAAATATGTAGTTTTTAGGATTCAAAAGTATGTATGAATAGCATAACCACGGCCTAAACCAGCCTTTCATTTCATAACAGCATTTATATTTTTAATAAGATCTCTGAACAGAAACTGAAGAACAATCCTGGTTACATACTATTCCATTATGCTTTTGTATTTCATGTGAGTCTGGTTATGTGTAGTGTTTTACACAGTTCATAGGACATCTACATACTATTCCATTATGCTTTTGTATTTCATGTGAGTCTGGTTATGTGTAGTGTTTTACACAGTTCATAGGACATCAAAAGCAAGTGTCTTAATTGTTTCTCTCCTTTTCTTTCTAACCACAGCCAAACTCAGGGCTGGCTGATGGTATTCGGAAAATACTTTACAAACTGTAGCTACCAAGTCATTACCTCCTGAGTGAGAAGGAAATCACTAATATATGATCACTAGCAAATAATTACAAATACTGACAAAATGTTTCTAGCCTTAGATTGATTGCTAACAAAATAAACACCGGAGAGAAAAAACCTGCAATTTTTATAGCCGTAATGTGAATTAGCAGGTAAAGCATTGATATAAAACAAACATCACAATCACTTCTAAACTGAAAAAAGACAATTTGTTGGTTTTGGGTTGTTTGTGGTTTAGTTTGGGTTTTGCTTTTTTTTTTTTTAAACTAAAAATTTTAAATGCCACAAAATAACCAGGACAGAAAAAATACAGTTCTGGTGTGTGCAAATGCATATATAAAAAAAAAGTCTGGGTGAGTATTTTTCAAGGCTGGTATAAGACTTCCTAAACAAAAACTTAACCAGAATGCACTATGAAGACCCACAGAAATATCTCTATACAACCTAAATGTTACCTATGGTTTCTCAGTCCATGTGATGAGGACCCCAGAATAACAAGGGTCCTGCACCAGCCAGTGATTTTTGCTTATTTATTCTGACAACCAACTTAAAACTGGCATTCACTATCTTTCCACATAGTAATGGACTATTTATTTTAAGGCTGTCATTGAATTTAGAAGCCAACAGCAGCTGAGCCCTCTTCCTGTCAATCCTGTCAGAATGACTTTGCAGGGTCTCATTTCATAGATCTGATACATCTATTAAAAAAAAAAAAAGACTCACTTTAGAGAACATAAACAGCAAAACAAATAAGCATCAGAAAGGAAGAAACCTTTTATTTATACTGAAAGCACATCATAACTCATTTTTATTAACAGACAAGCCCCTCAAAATTAATCACCTGTCCATAAACTACAAGTTATAATGGGAAGTAAAGCTGCCCTGTGCAATTCAGTGCTCTCTGCTCTACTTCATTTGTACTCTATGAGCAATGACAACCCCCTCCATTCAATTGTATGTTAAACAAACCCAAAGCTTCAGACAAGACAACCTAAAGACTAAGACCCAAAGAAAAGGGTACATACAGATGCTGCAAGAAATTCTGTGGGGAAAAAAAAAAAGAATTTTTTGTTTCATCTGCAAGAGTCTGAATAGCCCATGGAGTTCACAACCAAGAACAAAGGTAATGGGGGGTGTTTGGCGTTTTTTTTAGTACTGTATATAAAGTTACATCTTAGAGAATTTTCTTTTTTAAGCAAATAACCCAGTTAAAGCAACCAACAACACCAAACTTCTAAATTGTAAATTTTAACTCATTAATTGTGACAACCAAGATAGTTGAGCTCAATTCTGCTGTGAGGATTTAAGTAGCTATATTAAACAATTCTTTCTGTGGACAATAGGTATGATACAATTTTGGGGTTTTTTTAAAGCATCCTTGACATTTAGACTTTTTTTATTTAACTTTTTTATATATGTTCTTTGGCATCTTAGCAATCTGACTGAAGATAATTCAAACTATTTCCCCTGAAACTCTGTGAGGAAAGCCCTATTCATAGAATCATATGAAGGTTTGGGTTGAAACGGACCTTAAAGTTCACCTAATTCCAACTCCCTGTCACAGGCAGGAACACTAGATCAGGTAGCTCAGGTTGTTCCTCTTCCTTTCATTTTGTCTCATAGAAAGGAGAACAAATCCACAAAACCTGTGTATTTTCTTTAACCTCATGTGACTCCCTCCTTTCAGAAGAAGGAAAAAAAAATGACATGGATCCTTTCCTTTTTAACCCATCAAGACTAGACACAGAACATTGTGCTTGGAGTTTTTATGTTTTCAGATGTGAAATATCTCTTTGAGGCCATTTTCTTAACTTTTTCTTCCTTCTAAGTGTCTACTCTTTTAGACAGATAATTGGATTACATGGCATAGCCAGCTGAGTTTCCAGGCATTTCTGTAACCACAAAGTAAAAGGCAGAAGTGCAACCAACACTGGAGTCTCAGCTGTGATTCAGATCTTTTGTACACGCAGAGCTTTTGCTTATAACCCCTCGCATTTAACTCATTTTGAATTCCCATTTCAGGACAATGGCTTTGGACTGACAAGAGAGAAGACAGAGGTGGCAAAGAAAAATTGCTTTGATTTTCCACATCAAAAAACCTCAGAACCACTTAATGCCATGGAAGCATTAGCAAGCAACAATAAACTTTAGTATATTGTTTCTAATTGCTGAGGGCTGGGCAGTAATCCTACAATGCTTAGAGAAAGTATGAGCGAGGCTTAAGTAGTTTAAGTACGGCCAGGGGGAAGTGTCTGGGTTTTTTTTAGAGAAACAGCTTGAGATAGGGAGGGGCAAGCTCAGATTTTAGCCCTGCATCACTGGTGAAGTAGAAATGATTCTCTAAGGCTTTACCCAGTGAAACAGAGGACTCAGAAGCTTTCTGTAATTTTTTTCTAGAATCACTGTGCTGTGAGAAGTGCCTCTGAATACTTCAATTTAGAAGTATTCAACATAAGTCTTCAGGTCATATTTTGCAGGACCTTTGAATCTCTCAGGTTTTTCTGCGAAGCTGATTTGTTTCTGAAAATATCTTGATGAACCCTAATAGAACAAATATTTATGGAAAAAACCCCAAACAGAAGTAACTGCTCTTGACATGATGGTAAAGTCTCAAGGAACTTCTGCCTTTTATACTATATAAATGATTAGCTTATTCTCTGTAGAGAATGTTCTCTTGGGACAGATATCAACAGAATGGTAGTTTCAACCTAACTCTCATGGGTCCCTCACTACAAGACAGATATTGAGGTGCTGGAGTGAATCCAGAGAAGGGCAGTGGAGCTGGAGGAGGGTCTGGAGAGTACATCATATGAGCAGGAGCTGAGAGAGCTGAGGGTGTTTAGTGTGGAGAAAAGGAGGCTCAGGAGGAACCTTACTGCTCCCTACAGCTGCCTGAACAGAGGTTGCATGTAGTGAGGTGGGTGTCTGTCTATCCCTTCTCTCAGACAACAAGTGACTGGATGAGAGGAAAGGGCCTCAAGCTGTGCCAGGGGTGATTCAGGTCAGACATCAGGAAGAATTTCATCACTGAAAGGGTGGTCAGGCATCAGAATAGGCTGCCAGGAAGGGGGTAGAGTCACTATCTCTGGAAGCATTCAAGAAATGTCTGGGTGTGCTATGGTTTAGTTGACATGGTGCTCTTCAGTCAAAGGTTGGATTGTCTTGGAGGTCTTTTCCAACCTTAATGATTCTATGATTCCATATCAGAAGAGGTCACTTAGGCTGGTTTTGGAACAAACCCAAAACAAGCAGGTCAACCAGAGTGCAAGTGTACTTCCAAAAACGCACAAAGGAAGTAAAAATATGTTGTGATTAATTCATGTGATTGCCAGAACTCCTTATATTTGTTACAGACACCTTTTAGAGTGGTCATTATGCCATTTCTGGGTTTGAAACAGAAGCAGTGTGGCATGGAACCTGATTGCTGAAGGGAGATTAAAACGTCTCTGACTGAAGGCTTTTAGCTTACTGGAAAATCCCAGACTTAAGCACTTAAAAGCCTGGCTCTCAGGTTTAAGCACTGAGTGATCAGAAACTCTTGGACTTCAGTAATAAAAAGCCTTTGCAATCAGTTCAGCTTCATGTAATGCTCATTAGGGAAAAACTGACCAAAATTTGTTATTCCTTCGCACATCAGGATCAAGTAGTTTTGGGACTGATCCCTTTAGACATAAGCCAGGGCAGTTTCAGAAAGTGACAATAAAACCCTTACAAATACTAGGGTTTCATTTTGTTCCACAAGCAGCTCCACAAACATCACTTCTGTACTTCCACACAGAGTTGCACAAAACAGAAGCAAAGTAGAAATAACAAATGAGGATCTCACTAACAAGGGTTTTTATGTGATAGACCCTGACCGATATGATCACATCGGAAGAGAACTCTTCCACAAGGACAAGCCTCTTTCTGTCATTCCTATTAGATCACCATGCTCAGCTGCTCCTGATGACAAAAAAAGCATCTGTCAACAGTAAACAGGAAGAGTGTCCAGACAACAATAACTGTAGTGAACCTCCCAACTCCATAATTCTCTTGAACATTGAGCATCTGCTCTCAGTGCTTCTGTGGATTCACTAGAAGACCATATTCTGTAACCCAGCTTATGGGACAGTAGAAATCCAGGATGTCAAGAGGAGATCCACATGTCTTCTTGCATTTTGTATATACATTTTCATTTAATGCCCAGTTCTGCTACTTAGAAGTTTCTTTGGTACATACTCTCATCCCTGCATCTCAGTCTGTATAGCAAATAATTATCTCAGAAAGCAACTGAGACCTGTATGTGAGAGCTTTATAAAAACACAGAAAAATGATGCAATCATCCTTAAATTATATCTCCTTATAATCTCATACGGGTAATACAAACAGCAAATCTATTAGCTATAATCATAAAAGATGACCAGACTGCCCTCTCAAAGAATCCCTTAGCTATCACTATTTAAAAATTACTTTTTAGGGTAGAAATTGCTAGAAATTTGACTTCTGAACAGTGAAATGCCCTCAGAGGCATCTGCATTCTGGTGCTACCAACCAGGCACAGAACTATATCTATCTACATATTTCTAGTGAACTCTATATAGTTGCCTAAAGCAGTTTTACCATCTGAAGTGTCCACTTGTTGCTGTCTGAGCTCAATTAGTCTTCCCACCCCATCCCCACTATATTCTCATGTCCCATTTCTCCAAATGGGAAAGGAAAATGCAAGAGTAGAAGTGAGTGACGCATATGGCACAAATAAGGCTTCTTAAGAACAGCAGCAGCAGGAGCTACAGCTTTACCTTGAAACTCTGAACAGAATGAAGCAACAATACATTCTAGAACATGTGAAATGCTAAACATGTCAATGTCAAATATTCTCTTCATAAATAAGAAAGCATGAGCAGAAAAACTAAAAATTCAGTTTGCATAGAGTCAATGTTTTGGTTTAGCCTGTGAATTAGAACCAAGCCCCAGCCACTCCAGATATGTCTGTCTGGTTTGCAAAGCAGGTTGTATACTGCTGTCAGAGGAAACTAAACTGGAAGTCTTAAACTATCCAGGTGTGTACCAAACATGTTCCAACTGCTAGATGGAGAATAAAGATATGAACCAACATTAACATCAGAAAAAGATGTGGTTTCTTCCCTTTCTCTCCCAACAAGGGAGAGAAGGACAAGGCTATTCAGTGGAAGTAGCGGAGACCAGTGAAGATCTGAGAGGTATCAGTCAAAGAATCTTTAAATTATTCGTTGCAATACCTGAAAGAGCTGTGGGTGTTATTTCATCTAATTCTTGCTTACCCCTCAAGTCCTGCATAAATATTATTAGAGATCCAAAATCAGGTTACTTGTCACAGACTGGAATACAAGATCACAATGCCTCTAATACACAGTGAAAAAGAAAAACTCCACAGATGCCACCAGTGGTTATGCCACCACTCCATCATTAGAAATACTGCTCCAGAGGAGTTACTTATCTTTTTAATTTACTAGAGGAACACTACAACTTTCAACATCTTTCTATAAATCTGGGGCCTTACTCATCAGTTAGAATTGAAGAACATTTAAGAGAAAAGCTATCATTCCATCTTCAATTTGTATGATTATAATTCAAAAATAATAAAAGTCCCATCAAGGAACACATTTTATTAAAGAAAGACTGGATTCAATTGTTTTCAGGCCTGCATAAGCATCTGATAGATCTTAATAGCCATGCTCAAGATCTTTCCAGTGCTTCCCTTACATAGCAGGGAACAAAACTTGCCTTTCCAGGCAGATCTCTTCCTCTTCAGGACAATTCAATCCATTTAATTGCAAATGCTTCCTGGAGCTCACGAGCTCCACTACTTCTATCAATATGTACATTTCAGGTGCTTTACACACAGCTCTCATGACACAATTACATCAAGATGAACCTGCTTATGACGGTTACTGACTTCTGAGGCTACTAATACCTTACTAATACCCTGCTTTTCATTGACTGTCATCTGAATTATGTAAAAATTCTGCTTAAAAGTACAATTTACAACTCTCAATATTTCTATTAAAATAAAACACAAGAACAATTAAGACCATTATAAAGTGTCCCTGCATCCATCTCCCATTTCTAAAGTTGCCCAATTAAATAGGTATTTCCTTACCAACAGAAAGAAGCAAGACTTTTGTTCCCTTGAAAGCAAACTGAATACTGCAGAACAGTCAGAGAAAAAACTGCAAACTTTCAGTTACTGCCAGTAAGAAGACACAGTATATTGACTGTCAACCAGCAAGTGTCAAATCTTCATCTACAAAAACATGTTCTTTGAAAAATCTGTTCTGAACTGATGCAGCCCAATTCTCACTCAACTAATAGACACTGGCTTCGATGTGTGAGTTTCCAGTGAAGTTCCTTCTCTACTCCACACCAGAGAAAATAAGTCTTCCCTATATATACTCCTAATTATCTACTGGCAAGTGTGAATTTATGATATTGTCCTTTCTCTAGGCTGGAGAGTCTATGTAGTCTCTTCCTTATCTTGGTATTTCAGTCAAACTGGTAGAAAGTTAATTACTATGCAAGACATTTTAGAAGTTATTTCTAAATTAATAAGTTTAATTTGGAAGCCTGACTATCCATGTTCTGTCCCAAAGCCCATATGTACAGCATCTGCTGAGGCCAAGCACCTGGATATTCTATTTTCTCTGTTACCCTCATCGAAGCTTGAAGTGTCTTATTTTTTAGACATACTGCAATTAATTTGAAACCCTCATAATTATTTTTAAACTATGATTAATTCCACAAGGTACCATTAGTAAACTACAAAACAGCATTTCAATATTTAAAAAAATACTCACTTTTACTGAATTTTTCCTCCTATTTAGTACTTGCTAGAAGATTTTTTTTTTTACTACCCTTTCCTTGTGTTTTCACTTGTGTAATCAGTCAAGGAAAAAAATCCAAAATACTAACAAATACTAATCCTCTTTAAATATAATGTGGTAATTCAAGCACCCAGTTTAAGATGCTGCACAATCACCTAAGGAAAATTGAACCAATTATGCAAAATAAACACTAATTTTATGAAATAATTATTTTGGATTCCTCAAATATTTTTAATTTCATGTTACTAATTTTTATACTACTAACACACCTCTGTTACTTTTTTCCAACATGTCTCCATTTATTTTTAACTGCATTTTTGTTTGTATTCTCAACACTGAGGCACAGTTATAAGTTTAATATCAAAGTCATGAAGTGAATCAAAATAAGTTTTTGTATCTAAAAACAAGTCTAATTAGTATAAATGAAAAGTAATCCTAAAATTTCTTAAGTAGTGCAGCAATCCACTAACATCAATATGGTGAGAATTCTAAAAATATTTTCCAGTTTTATAAGTGCACCATGAGCTATGCTTGTGCTAAGTTGCCTAAGCTTTTTTCCTATAATTACACTCCAGTTGTCTTAGTCTTATTCCTTTTTTCTGACATTTCAAGCCAGGTTTCTGTAAAGTAGTTTTAAAAAATTCAAACACGTACGCTAGACCAACAATTAAAACTATCTGTGCTATTGAGGCATTTCTGAATATTTTACCTTGTCACATTTTAACAGGTAATTAAAAAAGAAAACACGTATCTAAACCTAAAAATGAGATTTGAGAAACTGCAGAAAATAATCTCCTTCAATAATGTGAGCACAAAAATTGAGCAAGAAACCACATGGCAGGGGTTTTCAGTTAAAAGCTACATTAGCTTGTTTATGCTAATGCTTTTGAGACTTTATTTTGCAGAATTATAACCTCCAATAAGCTCATACATACCAGGTGTTCACAAACAACAACAATACAAAATGCCAGCCATTTGCACTACCCCCAGAAATCAAACTCCTGTGGATTGATTTGATTTATAAGTTAGAGAATGAAATACAAACACCCACTAGCATTAAAATGGAGAGAATTACATCTTGAAAAACTAGAGTAACAGACACCGTTTTGCATATAATGCATATTTATACATCCTGGAAATGCATGATTGCTGACAAACTCAACAATGTAAATTTAAAACACTGAGCATCACAAACAAACTGTTCGCAATTAACTTTCAAAGACCAATAGCAACATCTCCATAAGCCAATTTCGAATCCATACACTCAGCTTTTTATGAAAACTCCTTCTCTTAAACAGGAATGTCATTGTCTTTTTTATACTACTAAGCAGACTTCCAAAAAACACCTGAACATTTGAGCAGAAAACAGTGGAAAATGAGGGTATTGCCAAGAACCACATACTAGGAATCAGCTTCTCTTGTAACTAAAGTGCCTCTGGAATGACATAAAATCAGGTATTTAGAGAGATTTGAAGGATTTCAGCAAACCAATTTAGTTGTATTCTTCAGGCATCAGTTGAACAATGGCCACTGCCAGATTTCAAGGTGAATTTAAGTCCTTTTCAACCTAAAATCCGATTACTTAGTTCCTAAGTAACTACCACAAGCTAACAAATACCTCAAACCTTTCAAACCATTGGGTCTTTGTACACAGTCTCCCTGACAAAAATTTCTATCTTGAATCAGTCAATGTTGTAATGAACAGTAAAGAATATGGTCTCACCTCTGAGGGAGTTGGGGCCAGGGGGACGAGAAAAGGAGGCTCAGGGGGGACCTCATCACTCCCTACAAATATCTGAAAGGAGGGTGTGGCAAGGTGGGTGTTGTTCTCTTCTCCCCTGTGAGAAATAGTGGATGCTGGGAAAAAGATTTCTTCACTGAAAGAGTGGTCAGGCACTTGAACAGGCTGTCCACGAACCATCATCCTGAAAGTCTCTGAAAAAACATGTGGATGTGGCACTTGGGGATGTGGTTTAGTGGTGAACCTGGTGGTGCTGAATTAGTGGTTGGATTTGATCTTGGAGGTCTTTTCCAACCTTAACAATTATATAATTCAGAACACCATGTTTTTAACATGCCTAATTACCATATAGGCAGTTATCTTTTTATGCATTTAAGTAAATGATTTAACAAAGTTGCAGTATGTATTTCTCATTTCCCAACACATTAACAATAAACACAGGATGATTTAGAGGCACTGAATAAACATAGGTACACTAAAGAGAATTTGCCAGCTCCCTGAGCTAAGATTAGGTTAACTGGGTGGCTCCAAAGCTCACAGGCAACTTGCAGGGATTTGAATTTATCACATTTTGGTTTGATTTGAAATGATAGTAATTGTTGTTAAATACACATGAAAAGCAACTGAGAAACACTATTTAAGCCAGTGGCACAATGCTTGTTGCCAAGAGAAATCTATAGCACGAACAGATAAATGTGGAAACCAGAAAGCATTGCAGAAAACTGTAAACAAAGCCAGTCATTTCCCCAAGTCCTAATATTTCCCATTTTATAACTCTGTTTAGATTAAATTCTGCAACAGAGTGAAGGTGAGATCACCCTGACTGAAGATCTAAAACAGTTTTAAAATTATAAGTTATAATTAAACACAAAATAGCATTACTACATGAATGGCTCATCCTTGCCCCTCAGCAGACACAGGCATACAGTTATACAAACTATTCCCCTTGTAGTTGAGGCTGCTGATCTCTGTTGCAGATTAAAAAAAAAAGTTAAGCTAGTCAAAAGCTTTTTTTTTTTTTACCTTGGAAAAGTATTGTGTTTTAAATGCTAGCACACAAGCTTAAGGAAGGCCTTTGAAACTTCTGAGTGCACGAACCAGACAGATGGGGTTTCTCCACACTTCTTTTTGCACTACAGTAACTGTGTTAGCCATTCTCTCTGAACAGTAAACTTAAAAGCACACAGTAAACCTCTAATGCTGCTGGAGAGGTAACAAACCCAGCCCCCTTTCTCAGCAAGCTTGTCACATAATCTGAATTTCAGTAACAAACCTCATTCCCTGGCATGTTAACTCTCTGCAGCATCTGTCACTGCTATGAATGGTTGATCATAAGTACCTCTGTAGTCATCTCAATGCTATTAAGCAGATGGCAGCGCTAAATCCAAATGATGTAGTACATCTCCCTGGTGGACTTTGTTTCCATACACTACCATTATTCTACAATTCCTCAGTGATAAATCTTATGTATTCTAGAGAACATTAAACAGTGAGCTGACAGTGACAGTTGATTTATTAGCATCCATTTCCCTTTGCCATATTATTGTCTTCACAAACACTTGTGCGGATCATGTATGAAGTCACTAAGGGACAAAAGCACTTTGGCTCAATTCAAAACGTATTTCAGAGATTTCAAATAACTGTATTTTTTTCTTCATCCTGCAAGTGTTTAAACTGAGCTACAGTTTTAAATGAAGACACAAGTAAATGCTCCTGCTTCCTCCACAACACTATTATGTGAATTTTCATAATAAAATTGGTCTAGTATTAACATCAGGCCATTAAAACACCCACTACTTTCTGCAATAAATCCAAGAAAATAATTAAAATTCTAGCCAGGTTTGGGAAGTCTTTTAAGAGTGAGCTAATTTGTGTAAGGATGCACATGTGCTGGGGAGGGACACTGACAAGTGTACGTGCATCTGACATAGGAAATATCAGTACCGGGAGTCACAAGTTTGGCTTTCACACTCACAATTCATTTTTTCTTTAAGATCATGAAAAGGTTTTTGGCATAAAACTGCACATGTTAAATTACTCCATGTGTATATAGAAAAATTTTATGAAGGAATTCCTGACTGCATAACATACAATCTTAAAGCTTGATTGCATATCAGGGGTATGTAGTGATAGGATGAGGGGATGGTTTCAAACTGAAGGAGGAGAGATTTAGATTAGATATTAGGAAGAAACTCTTGACTGTGACAGTGGTGAGGCACTGGAATATACTGGCCAGAGAAGCTGTGGATGCCCCATCCCTGGAAGTGCTCAAGGCCAGGTTGGATAGTGTTTGGAGAAAACCTGGTCTAGTGCCCATGGCAGTGAGGTTGGAACTAGATGGTGTTCAAGGTCCTTTCCAGCCCAAACCATTCTATGTTTGCTAGCCTTTGATCTTCAGAAATTGAGAAATATTTTAAGCTATTTTGAGGTAGTCTTGTTATAAAAAAACAAAACAAAGACGACCAGTTGATTAACCATCCTAGATTATTATGATAAAAAGAGCATTTAACAATCCATCTGCAAAAAATTACAGATATAATTTAATCACATCTCTTCTAAAAATCAGTTCAGATAACTAGTCAAGCTCAGTACAGCTCCAAGGGATATTTTATGTCTTTTTGACCATAAAAATAATTCTGTTAAAGGACAACCTGAAGCACTATTTGGGGTTTTGTTGCATGAACAAACAACTGTGGATAATAAATTGTTCTAAAGGAAAACAACTCTTTTTTATAGGATTACAGGGTATTAAGATAGATGAGAACTCTGAAAACTCTAATGTTTCTCTCCCTATTAGTGTTGTCACAGGTTTTAACTGAATCTTCAGAATGCCAAGGATACAGTCTCACACAATGTCAAATAAAATGCCACTAAACTTCTAACCACTTACAATTTGTTATGAGCAAGCAGTTAGTATAAAAGGAAAAATTTATTTGCAGAGGAAGAAAAGTCTCAACCACCTTAATGTACACAGAAGTAGACAGTATCCTATTCTTCCCATCTGAACATGTCACTCATCCCAGTCCATGTCTGGGAAATACACTTGAAACATCAAAATACAAGCAATCAAGGAGAGTCACACTGTCATACTGAATGGTCAGATTTGAAGAACGTACTCCTCTTCACTTACAGCAAAAGATCTGCTGTTGTGCAACATCTTACAGATCTCCAAAACTCCTAGAGATATTTCAGATTCTACTGCAAGTTTCCATCTTTAACAAGGGGAAATCACTACGTAAGCAAAAGCTTTAAAACAGAAATGAGCATTTCCACTGCCTCCACCACATCACACAATGTGTGTAGTTGTGAACATTAGACCCTGTTCCTGCACTCAAACTTGCTTATATACTAAAAACTACTGCAAGTAATTTAATGAGCCAACTCATTTTCAGTTTAACAGCTGTTTCTCAAATTTCCCCTTTAATACACAGTATCATTAATATTACAATATTCATAGAGAAATCAATAGCAGAAGGCATATTAGAAACACTTCAAGATCAGTATTTTCGAGTTAGGAACAAAAAGAGGGTAAGTTGTTTCCACATGCTGGTCACTAAATGATGCATTTTCAACACATGAATGCCCTCCATGTGCAAATGCAGTTTCCTTCCCTGTTTTATGAGGGCAAAATATCAAGAATGATATAAGGTTAAGCTATGAAAACAATGCACTTTCCCTTAATTTCCTTCATAGTAAGGGCATTGTAATGAACCTAAATATGATAAGTATCTCGTAATGGTTACACAATGACATTTTGCAATATGGGCTACTACTTGATATTCAGATTAAAGATAGGAATGCTGGTCTAGGTAGCTCAGATGGCTGTTTATAGTTATTACTTTTTGCCTGCCAATACTATCCTAAAAATCTTTTTGCCAAGCCAGAAAATATGCCAGAAAATGAGTGTTCATATCCTGCGAGAAACGTGCCATTGAATAATTTTGCATTTTACCACACAGCACTTAATAAAATTAGGGGAAAAAAGTCAAGTGATCATTCCAAAGATAACAAATTCATTAAAATCTAACAATATATGTATTGTGAAACTACAGGTAAAATACAAAGTACGACAATCATTTTATGAAGTATCTCCTTCTAGACAGCTAAGCATGTGCACATATATCTAAGAATATTATATATATTCTTATGTATTAATCCTTTACAACTGCAATTTCATTCCTTAGGAGATTTGTTTCTTTCCTAATTTTAGTTCAAAGGAAGAAAATGTCAGTGAAAACCTTCTTAACATGGAAAAAAAAAATCAAATCCAAGTAGTGTTTAGTTTTGGCTCAGGCAAGTGACTTTGTAATGAAGTCCAAATGTTTGCATGCAATAAACCCATTTACCAACACTAGGAGCAGTAAACCAGAACAGAATTACCAACATAAAAGTTGAGGACTACTTCGGCAATTTTCTTTTGGAGGAAAAAAAAAAAATCCATTACCAGCAGCTGCTCTCAAAATGTAACACTACAGAGTCTCATAGTTTGACGACTACACTGCTGGTTCCTCAAGTCATATTATTTTTATCAATTTTCAGTAGCTTAGAAGCTGCAGGAGCCAAGTATCAGGCAAAGGTAATTTCATTATTTTAGTTCTCAACAATAACTACACTTGTACTTTCCACTTTTTCGCGTTGACTAAGTTGATGAACACGGAAAAATATTCATTTACACAAAACTGAAGTTGGTTGTGACAACGCTACAGAAAAGCAGGTGTCAGGTGGAAAGAGCTTTATTCTCAACTTTGCTGTGAACAGTTCTGTACTATTTCAAATAAAGCTCCATTGTAAACCTTACATATTCAGCAGAAGGTAAAACAGGCTAAGGAGCATCTATTTATCAACATCACATCTTCCTCTCCTATTGCTATTTTTCCAGTGGGCAAAGTTTGATGCTCTAATCAGTCAAAATAACTAAAGCAGTAATGTAGAACTGTAGTATTTTATTTTATCATTTTCTGAACATTATTGTTTCAACCATTTTAAGTGGGGTTTTTTTTCCTGCAGAAGCCTGGATAATAAGGAGTTAATGCACTGCTGTGCCTCACACAACAATGACCATTCAAGTGGGCAAGTTAGAACAGGACATGCCTGGACAGAGGGACCATGCAAAGGTAGGGAAGCACCTGACTGGAGCCAGTTTTCCTGCTCAGGTCCATGGTGACCACACAATATACAATGCAAGCACAGAAGTGGGGTCAAGGAACAGGCAAGACCAGCAGAGGTGGACTGAAACCAAGAAGGACTACAAAGAAACCCCCAGCTCTTTTGAGAACCCTCCATCTGAAGACCGCATGTGTCTCAGTGTTACAGCAAAGAACCCAGGTGTTCCCATGCTAATTTTGTGTTCCCATGTTAATTTTAATGTATAAAACAAGAGGAACCTTTTGCTTGGCAGGCCCCCACCCCCAACAGATAAAGACTGAGACATCACGGACATCAAAATTACAACAATTCAGTCTCATCACTGGATCCACAGGTGGTGCAATCTTTCCTCTCCACAATCTACTGTTACCCTTTCCTTCTCTCTTTTTCTTATCTATTATTTCCTGATACTTTTATAGAAAAGGACCAGAAGGGCTACCTAATTCTGCTGCAATTAAATTGTTTTAAAATACACCTGGCCTCATATACACCTGTCATTCAGTGCCATTTTACTCTAATTCACCCCAAGGTATTTATTAACAAGAACCAAAGTTACCCTGCCTCAGAGACACGTTATAACATCGCCATAAAAGTTCCAAAGGATTCTCAAAGACATTACAAAAATCTAATATTTAGCAAACTACAAAAGCTTGGTCCAAGAGAAAATAGTGAAAGAAATTATATTTCAGTAAAAGGTACACAGAAGTTCCTATTCCAGATAGGCACATTGGAAGTACCCAATAGTAGGAATGATCAGCCAAGCTGCTACATTTGTCATGTGATTTTTGCCACTAAGTTCTACCTAAAGGAAGTAGCTTTTACTTCATAGCATTTTTCCCACCACTGGGACACATCAGCATTCTTTGTACTCGTGGAATTGCAAACAATGACTCCTTTGAAGTAAAATTTTAAGAAAATAAATTGCTGAGAATGAAGTGAGGGAAGGACAACAAGTGGCAAGTGATTCAAATTTGTCACAAGGAATTCCACAGAGAAGTAAAACAAACTCACAGGTGGACTTCTATTACAGTCAAATAAAGGTAAAATACTGGAATATATCCTTGTTAAAAGTAGTAAGGAAATGCAATCAGTTTCATGTTTCAGGAGATTTAATACCTTTTTCAAGTTTCTTTTTCCTTTAAGTTTCTATCTCCTTTCTGTGCTTATTCCTCCCTCCCAAAGCGAATCTGACTTAAGTTTTCCTGAATTTCCTGAACTTTTGAAAACTTTGTAATTTATGATTTTGCATCATTAAACTATTTCAAGTTGTCAATTCTGTTTTTTTTTATAGACACTTAGAATCTTAACTTTTATACTTATGTGATACTAAAAACAACACAGGTAGTTATTTCTAAAAAACCTCTCAAATTTTTTTGTTGTTTAAGATGAAACTGAAAAACTTTAAGTAAAACTAACTGGTTAGCCACAGAATTTTTCAAATGTAGTTACAGTTGATTTGGAGGCTTACCTTTGTGCTTGAGTGCTATAGCTGTTATCATAAGAATCATAGCTTTGTTCATCATAAGCAGCTCCATAGCCATCATCATATTCCTGAAATGATATAAAAGAAATGTAATATTAACCATAAGCACACTCCAGAAACAAAGTAGTAACTTAGTTCTACCTATGAAAGACAATTTCTCCTGAAATGCATGTATGGCATATGTACACCACGAAGTGGCAAAATCTTAACACTAATAGAGACTACTTTCATCTACAAATCTAAGAACATAATTTCTTTATGGGTACTTCGAACTATTGGCAATGCGCTTTAAAAGATTTTTCTTTTTCTTTTCGTTAACCTGGCTTGTGCAGAGAAAGTACAAACATTTCATGTCCTCATGGTCTTGAATTCGAGCGAACTACGTATCTTCAGGAAAGCTCTGGGAAGTATCTCAGGAATCAAAACATCTGAATAAATATTGTGCACCTGACTTAGGTAGCTGGCTTATTTCTGGACAATAAATTCAATATTCTGTGTAGACTACAGATAGGAAAGAAGCTCCCCAGAAATAAGACTAGAACAAAGGATGATTTTGCTACTTTGAATGCTACTAGAAATCCAAAGAACTGTCATCAATTTACTGTGTTGTCCAATAATATACCCGAGTTAAACAAAGGAAAAGTAGGAATGGCACATCCTTTATATTGATTCAGAGTAAATCCTACTATCCAAATACTATTCAAATATCCAAAGACCTTAATGTATATTTAGGGGTATCTTGTCCAGCTTCTGCAAGATGAGTCTGACTTAATGAGCAGGCATTTTGATGACTGGAGGACCCAGAGGAATTAAAGATCAGGCATCATCATCATATAAATATTATATTTATACAGTATTTTCTGAATAAGTGTGTATCAAACCCTGGCAACAAAAGGATCAAATTTCATAAAGAACCAACATTTCCAGGAAAATGAACCTTTAAGAATCTTTCAGCAATGATAGAAAACTGACAAGTAGTATCAATTAGATAGGGATGATAACTGATGGATTGTCCAACTCTAGTAGAAAACATCTCCAGTGATGGAAATCTGACAGCTTTCTAGGTATGGTAAGAAAAGCTTTCTATTGCAGAAGTCAGTGACATCCTCAAAACAACTGATATGAAAATGAAATTCCTGAGAGTTTTTAGCAAGTTTTCCAGCTATTTGAAAGTTCTTATATGGAAAACAGGCAATCTGCCCACCAATACAGCTTCACCACTGCTAGATCAGTGCACATGATTGTTTCCCAGCAGTGATTAGGAAAAGGCTGGCTGTGAATATCTGCCAGCACAAATGAGTGACTCTATTCATTGGCTGGGAAGAAGAAACTAGAATTCTTCCAATTGTCTGCTTCATGGAGATCCATGCATAAGTAGAGTCCCACTTGAAAAGGAAATGTGTTTTCTCATTTAGTAATTCACTGCCCTGAAACTTAAAGTTACAAATCTTAAGTGTTTTCTTGCTTATCAGATGTTTTTTTCTTGATAAGCCATAGACCAACCTCCCAAACCACTGCCTCCTGGTAGTTACTGCAAACAAATACTTTATTACTTATTGATGCAATACACAGACATCTGCTAACAACACAGACCTTGATCAACAGCTGAAGCTGCCTGAGCCCACTTATTTGCTCTTTTCCAGAACATTTACATGACATTTGGTCTCCTCTCATAGACTCTCCCAACTGTGAACGAGCCATCCCTAAAGAGGGGCTTCAAAACTTCAAGCTATGCACATCCAGAAGTGGCAACAAATGAAAGCAGAGGACTAAAATTAACCTTTTAATGTGTCAGGAAAGCTTTGCCACTAAGGAATCATTGGAGAACTCTTAAACAAGCATTCCTATTATTAACATTTATGTTAACTATTTTGATGACGAAGGAAAGGGGATAACAAACTACTTTGAAGTTATGGTGTGACTATGACTTCTTAAGACAAAGGAACAAAGTAGATTTGAAATAAGGAGATTCTTTCCAATATGTATAGCATAACAAAAGAAAATTTGGGGGAGATCCATGCTGTATGAGCCTGAAGTGTTTCTAGTATTCACACTCCTCTTCCAGAGAAGAGGACTCATTACTGTTCACCACTTGGTGAGCTAATTAAGTTCAGCACTGCTGAAATTAGACCCTGCATTATAATATTGTTGAAGGTGGTTCCAGTCACTCAGAATTAAAGCCCTCAAAATGTGATGTTGCAATTACTATAATCTGCTTAAACAGATCAATTCCTTTTTATTGCTGTATTTCACAGAATCAGAGAATGGGCAGGGACACCTTCCACTAGATCAGGCTGCTCAGAGCCCCACCCAACCTGGCCTTAAACACTTCCAGGGATGGGACACCCACGATCTCTGGGAAACCTGTTCCAGTACCTCCTACCCTCACAGTAAACAGTTTTTCCCTAATATTTACAGTTATAAACCCCAAAGTTTACACTGAAACAGAGATAAACATGTGCAATATGCTCCAAAAATAGAATGATTTTTGCTTTCAATGGCTTGTTCTGTTAAGAGATACGAGATACAAATTCCAAAATGTGTTTACTGTGCACAGTTCCCTTGAAGTAGCAATTAGGCAGGGGCAACTGAAGTATGTTTCAGAGCTTTCCCTGAATTAGGTCTGACAGTATTTGCTCTTAGTCATACACTATTTGAAAACTTTCTCTTTCAGGAGGTTACAAATTGGGTCAGTCAAGGCAGAATGTTTTACATTTTAAATTAAATCCACACTACTAGAGTATTTTCTTTCTGACTCAGACCTCTTGTGGTTTCAGTAAATGTTTTCTTTAACTTAATTTAGTATTTAGGTGAAATATCCTTGACCATCTGGCATGTTTCATTGCTACAAAATAACATGCTAACTTCAATGAAAATAACTCATTTTTACACATATATAATGAAAATGGACAGGACAGAACTTACATGCACAGATATCCTGTACTAAAGTAAACCATTGTACTAAGTACATTCTACTGAGTACAAGCATTGCTATACAGATTTCTATAATACAGGAAGAATTCCACCTCCATAAGAATCTTTTCATTGCATTTTTCCTGCTGATTTTTTGGCATCTTTCAAGTACTTATGAAAGCACTCATCTTTATATTTAAAGCCATTATTCTTCACATGGATGACAGTGTCTGTATTTCTACTATCTACCAAATGCAATACAATGGACTTCCCTCTCAATTCATATAACACAAATACATAAAGAGCTATTCCTAAAGACACTCAGATATTAGAAAGTTTAGTGGCAAAGCCTTATTTCCTATTCCACTCCAAAAATCGAGGCCAAACAAGAGCGTATCTTCATTCCATGAACAGAATCAAGACAGATCATTTGAAAAGAGTATGAAATTATTCTGTAAAATCTCAAACCTTAGTAATAAACTCCCTTATTAAGGCAACCTATAAGCATTTCTTCTTAAAGAGAGGTTCTGCCTGCAGTGGTCTCACTGATAGTACCCACAGCTGGGATAAATCCAAAGAGCAGCACTGGTAACTGTAATTGCTCAGTTGAAAGTGCAGACATTTATTAACAGAATCAAGGGCAATGTGTAAACAAGCACCCTTCAAATACATTAAGTTACTATCACAGGTCAAAAAATGACAACAGCAATCCTTGCCAAAGCTTCTGTACTACCCAAAATGTTATAAATCATGCTAAGTCTTGCTCATCCGTGCTTCTATTATAACAGTACTTAACAGTACTCTAAACACATCCTTGTTGGTGGGGAATAGGAAATGGTGGCTTTAATTTATAATCTGCTGGTAGTGACAATGACAGACTAGTGTTTGGACCCTCTTTAGGGAAAATGAACAATGTTTCAAAGAACAACACAGGAAGAAAGAGGAGGGTAAAAATGGCCTTTAACAAAAAAGCCATTTTCAGTGCTGGAAAAAAAAATCATGAAATCAATTTTCCAGCTGTTCTCATCTAAGGAACTCCATCCAAGGGAAAAAATTAGGGCCTTTATCACTAAAACTAAAAGGTGGTTGTTTCTTTTCCTCATCATTCTCTGAAACTAATACTTATTCTAGTACTTCATCCATGAATACTGGAGGAATGTATTCCTTTCAGATAAAAGCCATCGACTTTTAAAAATTGTCGAGAGATTAACTTGAAGGAGAAAACACAAAACAACATAAGTGCAGTGCAATGAAGACTTTGGGGTTTTTTTGGCAAATTAGAATTGTAAAGGGAAGGAACAGCCATTTTGTTATGTGGAAATAACATCACCCCCATCATTTAATCAACAGGGAATATGGCACAATCAAAACAAATATGGGTAGCTACTACCATCCAAAGTCTGAGTGCTCACATTAAGGACATTAGCAGCAAACATGCACAGACTGTAAGCTCTTATTTTGGAGATTTTCATCTGTTTTCATCTAGAAGGAGCCTAGTGCATATTCAACCAGAACAAATAAGGTATTCCTGGAATGAGAGATGTACTAGTGGATTGTTTTTCGTGCACCTCAAAAAAACCCCCAAGGAGTTGCTAATGACTGTACACCTTAACATTTAAACCAAATTACTACCAGACCAAAACCAAAACAAGTCTGTTTTCTATGCATAACAGCAGTGAGAGGTGTCGGAATCAGGACACCTCATGCTCATTCAATAATACCAAGTTTTAGATGCGCAGTTTAAACTAAAATACTTTGAAAAGAATTTTATATGAACTTGATAGGTGAACTTTGAGATAGGTAAGTGGAAAAGCTTTTCAACCTTTTCTCCAGAATATTCTTCTGTTTCCACAGCCTATGTCACCTGAGTGCCTGGGGAAATGGAAACATTTTCCATTCTCTTACTCCATCTCATCCTGAAAAGCCAACAGAGGGTCAAAGATATAAAGTAAAACAAAACAGTTGAAGGGCTTAAAATCTGAAACATTTACATTGGTCTCTTCTTGCTTATCCTATTTAGCATGAAAAAGAACATTAAAATGGAGAAGAAAAAGCCAAGAAATAATGTTTTCACATTGTGAACTTTCTTTCCGAAAGTCTTACTTAAATTCATCCTGACTTTAGGAATAGTCTTAGTGCTTCTGAAAAGCCAGAACTCAGTAAACACTGTTTTAAAAAGGGTGTAATATCTAAGTGCAAACCACAACATTATCCACAGAGGGGAACAGAAACACCGTGGACAAAAGATAATTTCTCCAGTTCTTAGAAACTGAAGCTACCTCAGTAGTTTCCAGGAACCCAAACAAAAAGCTTTGCATTCAAGACATCATCATGGCTTGGCTTCACAAACAAAGATTTCGAAGGGCTCTACCCACACTTGCTTTATGTCGCCACATCAGAAGATGCCCATTGGCCGCAGTTAACCAACCAGGAAAGGGGGTGGAGATGAGCTTTGATTAGGCCACCTTTTCTAGGCCCCTCTCCGTGTGGAGCAAGCAGTGCTCTCCTTGAAAAAGGCTGCTTGGTCATTCAGGATGCTGCCGAATGAGACTGTCATCTCCTGGTCAGCCTCAGGTAACCAATGTCCTGAACCCCCTGCATGCAGGGTTGGGACTGCGGCTTCCAGTGCACCTTTCACCTGCCATTCCGTCCCTCCCCTGTCGCTGCAGGACTTTGCAAAAGCGGATTTGCCCTTCACGCCTGCACAGTGGATTTTTTAGGTGAGGTGCAGCATGCGCAAAACTGGTCCCACCCTTTACTCCTGGGGTTCATCTGCCAGGGCCCAGCAAGCTTGGACGGTGACAGTGAAGCCCTCAGGACATAGGTTTAATTTGAATAACCTTCTCTTAGACGGATGGCCTTACAGGGCTAACGAGCACCATCTACCCGGGTTTGAAATTGGAGTTGTCCTTCTAGGATGGCTCCCAAAGAGACCATCCTGCCCACGAACACATTTTGTTTGACCCTTCAGTTTTGACCTGTCTGGCATGAGACCCTGCTGGAGGTATTTACCTCTGCCAGCGTAGCTCACAACCTTATAGGGGCACATATTCAAAACAACTAAGCAAATAAAACCACTGTTTTAAAATGCTGTCACATTAGGAAGTTAACAACATTCAGAAGACAAAAGTAAATTAAAACATGGTCTAACTGGTGCAAAGCAACTCTGAAGTTATACTTGAACTCCATTCAAGAATCTATATTCTTTTCAAAGTCTTATGTCTGGACTAGCCCTTACTTTGGGTAATATTTTGCCACCTCAACTTCAAGAAACATTTATTTCCAGATTAAAAAATATTTTATTGTTTTTTTAATATGGTATACAGTTTTTGCTCTTTTTTCTTACAAATCTTTCCTTCTTCAATGACAAACAGCAAGTGAATGTTAATGAGAAAAATCTGTGTTAAAAACAGTTCACTGTCCAAAATCAGCAGTGTATTAATAGCTCCACAAACTGCTTTCACATTAATCCTAATTTTCAGTTTTTCAAAATCTAAAGTAATTATGATCTCAAAAAGGAGACATGGAATTCAAGCTCAAGGCTGGAGATTAAAACACAATTTGCAGTAGCTTTCTAAAGAAAGTGAACTAAATAATAGACTATAGGTTTTTCAGCTGAATGGGCACTCCCCTGTAAATAGTTAGACTTTGCAATCATTCTTTTCACTAATGGATACTTACATTCATATTTTATAATAATCACTGGATCATGAAATTAATTTCTTAGCCATCCAGCCAAATGTTATTTGTGAACCAACTTCCCCTAAATCCTACTTACTTCAGGAACTATAAAGCTTTAAAAACAATAATCCCTAAGCTTTAGCGTCTTGCAGAATCAGCAAGTAAGTAAACATAGATTTTAAAAAGTAGATTTAGAAGTTTATCATGTAAATTTTTTGCATCTAACTGTTCTGTATATCCTTCTGAGCATCCTGTGTCTTTAAGCTAAAATAATCTTGGCATGTTAATTGGAGATAGTTCATAAAGTTCTTTTTCAAGTTACAATTTACTTAACATTACAAAGGTTCCCTCAGTTTTGTACTGGTGGACATTGTCTTAATTCCAATTCTTATTACACAAAGCAATGTCATTAAAGCATTCTAATTGAAGTAATAACTGTTAGACATTACACATGTGGTCAGTGCATTAGAAAGATCTGCCACTGATGTAACTGTTGCCCTGATGTCACTGCAACTGTTGTCTGAACACAAGAAAACATCATTAAAATTGCCACAAACAGAACTAAAGCTCTGCCACAAACTTACCCTAGAAGTGGGAGGAATATTTAGATCTGATTGCTTTCTACTATAATGTTGAAGCAAATCTTGGCCATAACATGCTGGGCTGATGAGTTTTGCTTTTCAGTCCAGACATTCCATACTACCACTTAAAGTCCAATTATTAATGCCTAAAAAGCTGATTATGAAGTCTGATAAATCTCACTTTGCATTTAACACATTTAAGCAGCCAAAGCAGGATTTGACATGGCATCACAAATATATTCATGCAAAGTGCAGAAGTGAAATATTGACAGAATATTTACAAAACATTTACCTTCGTAAAATAAAAACAGGAGCAAATAGAAGCCTTCTCTTAAAGAGCTTCAGTCCCACTGCTGTGTTACTAATTTGGAAAAAAGTCTCAGAGGTCTGAAGCTATTAAGGAGAGGACACCAGGAAGAAGCAAAGAGCAGCAACTGTTATGCGACAGTAACAGACTGAGCAGTTCTCTTCCACCCCATGTTTGACTGAACATTCACTAAGGAATTGACCTTATTAAAGAGCAGTGAATTGCTAGCACACTGTTACTGATTTCCTGCTTATTGCAAAATTATGGAAAAGCTTAACATTTTCAGCTTGTAGTTAAATACAGTTTCTATTACTTATCTTAATGGAATAAACTATCAACTTGACGATACATAAAAGTATCTTAAGCTATTATACAGTATAGTTCAATGAGAACAATTTGAATAAAATTAAGAGGAAAAATGTCCCTGAAACCATCTGTGCTTCAATAAATGTAGCATCCACCTAGTATGGTTTCCCTTATCCAAGTATTATAAAAATAATCCTTGCCATGCTTCCCACGTCATATAAGGTTTTCTCCTGACCTGAGCAGTTGTGGAAATAAAAATGGGAGATATGTTAGTTTTCAGAGGAAGTTTGATCACAGCAAACAGAGCTATTATGAAGCTGGCTGGCTGTAGAGACCTGAATATTTGCTATCTAAGCTGATGCTACAGCTATTAGAGAGACATTTTCAGAGAAAATGATAAGGAACTGTCATTTAGTGGCTTCAAAACCTTCACCATGGTACTAACAATATGGTGAAGTCCCAGAAGGAATGGGTACTGGGGCTGAGACACATACATAAGTAAGACTGGCAACAGTGGAATGGGAAAACTAGTTACACTTAGCTCGAAAAACGTGCAAGCATTTCTGCTGGTCTGATAACGTTACATGAATTCTGCAGAGAAAGCCAAAGCATTCAAAAGCCAGCATTACAAAGACCCCAGAAAGCTGACAGATGACAGAGGCAGCCTTTATCTGAACAGAACTTTCTATAATGGGTAACATGTGGAAGACTCATCTATGGGCTCTAAACACAGGACACCCAGTTTTCTTGATCTTGAGCCCAGATTAAAACGCACCTACACTCAAATTAATGACTTTTTGCCTGTGACAATTTTTCCCATGTGAGATACTGCCTCCAAAATTAGCCCAGCTTTTCAGAATGAAATAACTATTACCATTCCCACTTTGGTATCATCTTTTGGAAAACAACTACTTAATCAAGAAGAGGAAGGAGAGATCAAAATAGGCAAGAAACAGAGCTGAGTAAGTTACCCATGGATGTTATAAATTCATTGGTTTCAGGGACTACAGAAAAAGTTAGCCAAGGGAGTGAGTGAAGGAAAAGGGAGGCTCCTTGTGAAGAGCCTTGTCTGTCACAAGGTATACTTAATAACACTCTACAGAGGAAATGGGCAAGGACTTTACACACTGAAAGCCCTGAATCACCTTTGAGATATTTACAGAGTTACAGAAGTGAGTGGTTCAAGGCTTCCATCAGCAGTTTGCCTCTTCCTGAACTTGCACACTTTCACATTATTTTAATGAGTACAAAGCAGGGGTTTATAAGGCTAAGGGAATGAAAAGCTTCATGAATCCTCACAGACTTTCCAGTCCTCAACCTAAAGCCTTCTCATGGTGTGTTGACCCTGACTGGACAGCAGGTGCCCACACCAAAGCCCCTCTGTCACTCCTCTCCTCAGCTATGAAGAGAAAATTTAACTAAAAGCTCATGGTTTGAGATAAGGGCAGGGAGAGATCACTCACCAGTTACTGTCACAGGCAAAACAGACCCAACTTGGGGAAACAAGTTTCTTACCAATGAAATCAGAGTAGGAAAAAGAAATACAAACTAAATCTTACAACACCTTCCCCCACTCCTCCCTTTCTCCCCAGACTCAACTTCACTCAAATTCTCTACCTCCTCCCCTTCAGCAGTGCAGGAGGATGGGGAACGGGGGTTGTCAGTTCATCACTGACCCTGCTGCTTCTTCCTCCTCAGAGACAGGACTCCTCACACTCTTCCCTTGCTCCAGTGTGGGTTCCCTCCCATGGGAGACAGTCCCACACAAACTTCTCCAGTGTGAGCCCTTCTCTTGGACAGCAGTTCTTCATGAACTGCTCCAGTGTGGGACCCTTCCATGCAGTAAAGCCCTCTAGGAACAGAATTCTTCAGTTTGGGTTTTTTCCCTCCTTCTTAAATACATTATCCCAGGGGCACTACCAGCATTGCTGATGGGCTCAGGCTCGGCCAGCAACAGGTCCACCTTGGAGCTGGCTGGCATTGCCTCTGTTGGACATAGGGAAAGCTTTCAGAAGCTTCCCACAGAAGCCACCTCTGTAGCAACCCCTGCTATCAGAACCTGGCCATACAAACCCAATACTTTTGTAAAGGCTTCTCTGTAATCTCTCTGGATATTCCAGTCTCCAAAGCTTTGATGCTGCTTGAAATAACTTCTTATGATACCCCTGATCTTACTGATGTTCTTATCTTACAGACACTTCTCGACCAGTTAGAACCTCTTCTGCTCAGTTTGGCAAAGTAGTGCTTTACTATTCGATATAGCTAAAGAGGAATTAGTAAGGAAAGTCATACTACTTCCCATACTACCTTAACCTTTAAAAGATACACTTAAACCATTTTGATAATGTAATGTGAATGGACAGGTAAAATGCCACACTTCAAATTTAACACAGAGTGCAATACACCAATGGTTTGTGTCCTAGCTAAACTTTCTTTGAAAGAAACCCCATTTTAATCAAAGGAGACAAACAACAGTAATTTTAAAATGAACCATCTAGCACTGCTTTATCAATTACAGCTTTAAGTGTATCTATCCTATTTAAGGTATCTTGTCTGGAAGATAAGTGATCCAGTTCTAAGGAACATTCCTTTGAGAAGTCATTCCTTTTAGAAGTGATTTAGCATAGCACTATTTTTCTTTACAGTGCTATTTTCTACTTATTCTCTCAGAACTAAAGCATACACAGGATACTGACTCAAAGCTGTTATTTACACGCCACTTCTATGTACACATGCTATAAATAGCAGATTATATATAAATATGAATTTACTTAAATAGGTTTATATTCTATCATATCTCCATATGTTCTAGAGTGCTTGTCCTGGAAACAGGCTGTTTAATGAGGACTGATTCCTTTGAAAGCATTGTGACAGAGCCACTTATTTGCAGCATCCACTTTGACTAGTCAAGTATAGCCAGGGGAAATTTAGACATGTTGTTCAAGTATTCTTCCTCAAAATTAATGAACTACATTAACTTCTTCTGAATTGCTCAGTTATATGCATAAATGTTTATAGCAATGACATTAAACTTTTCTGCATGAAGCTGTAAGTGCTTATAGAAAACTGGGTTTCTGTTTGAAAGGACAAAGGCTGAGATTTATTTAGAGGGTTTTGGCAGGGACCAGTGAAAGAAGAGAAGGAGCAGGCAGGTGAAAGAAAGGTTGAGAGAAACAAAAAATGTCTTAATAGCAAAAACATTTTCTGGAACTCAGGAGTTCACTTTTGTTAGTCTAAATAACAATGTCCAGACACACTTGGCTGTAAAAAGTACACACAAAGCTTCAATAAATATAAAACATTAAAAGCATTGTCCTTGAAGATATTATTTTCTATAAGTCCATTTTTATGACTGTAATTTTGATTTAATGACGTTTTTTCTTTATCTTGCTGTTTTGTAAGTTCAGTTTAAGTTTAACCTAACAATTCATAACCACATCATTTTGTCATGTACAAAATAAAAACCATTTTGATATGATTTTAATGTTTAATAAAATAAAATTAAGATAAATATGTATGGCTTCTAGAGATACACTGTAAATTGGTAAAATTTTAGAATTAGTTCTGAAGTTTTCATTAAAAATATTTTATTGGTTTAATAATTGAACAGTTTAATGATCCCAAATATACGTTTAAGAAGAGTGGAGTATTATTTTGTTTTAGCTGAGAATTAAATCTACAACACTGTGATTGTTCAGATTTTCATAAGTAGAAACTGAGTATAATACATTTAAAAGGTACATAACTAATTTGCCAAATGCACAGTGTCTTTACAGTAGCATACATATATATATGAAGGTTATTTTAATACAAAACAGCTCAAGTCTGAAAAGGTGAAGAGAGATCACCATATTTGCTATAGATGCAAGACTTAATTAGGTAGTAATTAAAGAGATTCTACAGAGTTCTGAAGGGATAAGCTCATCTCTCCACAGTTACACACCATGCACAGTGTGCCACAGCTCCACTTACATATTCCCCGTAGGTCTCCTGTGCCGGGGGAGGCGGGAGGGGCCGGTATCCTGCAGGAGGGGGGACTCCTCTTGCCCTGGGTGCCAGAAGTCCCCGGCTACGACTGACTGGTCCTCTGCTGGGAGGCACTCCCCTGGGTGCTGGTGCCCCTCTGGGTACTCCTGCTGGTGGTGGAGGTACTCCTCCACGGCCCCTGTGAACACACGGATCACTTACCATTAAAGACCAGACCCTGGGCCTCCCTTCCAACACCTCCCTCCTGCACACCACGGCAATTTTGCTTTGCTACAGCCAGAAAAAGTCTAAAAGAGATTTAGAGTTTGTCATTTTTCTGTATGTTTAAATCCAATTACGCACATTATGCAAAGAATACACACTAGACACAGGATTCAGTGATGAACTTTGCACTGGCTTGAGTCATTCTCACATACACAGACATACCCAAAACAATCTGTTGGAGTCAGTCAACTTCACTAGAATTTGACTTCTAGTATGTGAAATCTCAATTACAGAACAACAGATTAATTTGAAGATCTCAGGCTATATCATACTCAAACCCTGCACAGAGGAATCAGTTGCAACTCCTTTCTGATCCTGTGTAAGCTCCTAAACACAATCCGCCCACCCCCCCAAAGAAAAAAAGAAATTCACACTGCATGTGAGATACTGAGTGGGCCACAAAAATTACGTTTTTTTCTGGTTCTCAAGAGATTTCTAAATGTTGCAGTAAACATTCAAACATATAATAAAAGTGCAGGGTGATTATAGGATATAACCTGATGTTCTATATTTATTTAAGAACAAGAAATAACAGTATATTTGGTTTAAAAATTCTGAAAGTGTGATAAGCATTAACTTGCATTCCATTACTTTGGACACTTAACATATGGCTAAAAATATGAGACTTCAGTTAAACCAGTTTTCAAAAACATTTGCTCAATTTAGAGGTGGTCTCTCCTCCTGCCTCCCTGTAGTAAAGGGAGAGACTTAGAGGTACAATCTGTGAGAAATTGGCATAATTTAATCTCTTTTAAACATTGCTAATAGACATCTCTGTTTTAAAGGAAATAGTTTCACCCCATGGACTATAATTGAGTCTAAATCACTGCTGTGGGCATATAGACTTGTTCCAAGGAAGTCAGACCCTCACTGTATACTCTTAACAGACACATAGAAGGAAACAAAGCACAAGCTCTACACTATCTTTCTATCCGTTAAACCATTATCTAATTAATCTCAAGTGTAGTAATTGAGTGAAAATACTGTCCTGATTTCAGTAGAAATTTCCAACTTAAAAAATATTAAAAAGATCCAGATTTGGCTTCAAGATTTCCTATCCCATTTCATATAAGTCATATAACTTCACACTGGTGAAGTAATCAGAAAACAAGGCAATTGTTTTATCACAAATAATTAGTATTTCAAACACTGCATCACTGAATGAGGAATGCAAAAATGTAAAGACACCATCAGGATTGATTTTATTACTTCCAATTACTGATCAAAACACAGTCACAAAGTATTTTAAACAAGCCTAGAGATTAAGTGATTTAAAACTGTGCTTATTACTTGGTTTTGGCTAATCTGTAGAATGCCTCCTCAGGACAGGGCACCAGCTGCTTATTTGACTTCATTGTAGTGGGGGCAGGGGTGAGCAGTGAAGTTCCCAGACACAGCCTGCTGAAGTAATATAAAGAAATAGCAAATGTGATACTTTCCAAGTGAAGCTGAAGAAAGGGAGATGAACCTATTGGCATAGACAATAGTCAATACCAAGTAAAAAAAAAAGTCAGTGAAAAGATTCAAGAATCACTAGTATAATCATGGCATCCTTCAGACAGGGTGCAAGTGAAAGCAGGAAATGGGACATCCTGAAAAACATGGAAAAACATTTGAGGGAAGAAAAAAAGTACAGCCATATTTGCTATCACAGATTTATTCTTGGAGTAATTAGAACACAAGATCCATGTGATAAGGTCTTTTCTGCATTTCTAAAAACAGTTAATAGGATTGGAGTGGTGATGGGTGGGAAATAATATTTCTCTTATGAGATCACTTATGATTTTAACTTATAACTTTAGGAGTTACTGTAGGAGGAATGAATAATCTGAGATGTACAGTTCTGTATTACACCAGTGAGATGGTTACTGCACCAGGCTGGAACAGACTAGAAAGGCAGCAAGAAAGGAAACCCAGTGACAGGAGAGTTCAATCATCATCACAGAGATTGGAGTCACATCAGGGTATGATGCTAAGAGCAAATTTTTAGAAACTTTAAGTTGTTGTTCCTTTAGGAAGTTATCAGGGATCTAAAGCTTGATTGACATTAACAGTGAACAGAAACTCAGCATTGTGGAACCACTTGAACAGGAACATATCAAACAACAGATCAACTCTGGTGTTGCTTAAATTGAAAAGGGTAGCTACATGAATTATGTTTAAAACTGTTTAAATTAGTAAAACATATATATGTCATATGGGAAGCCAAATTCTATGGGAAGTCAGAGCAAATACAAAATTGTCAAAAAAGAAAAAGTTTGAGAAAGGGCAAAAGGGGCTCAGTAAGGCTAGAACAGGTTTTAAAAGAAGTATCACTTGAAGGGCTGAACCCAGCTCTAACCTCAAAGGAAAAACGCTAATTAAAAAAAAACCTAACTATAAAAGCAGGTCAGAGATAACTAAAGTCCTTCAAACCATTCAGAATCAGGAAACCTGCCAGAGTGAGGCTAAATCATCAGTGCAGAACAATGTGTATATTTGAATGTATATATGTATGTATACATGAAGATTTCGCTGCACAATAAAAGAGACTAGACAATGTTCTCATGGAAGAGCTGTTCTTACAGCAATCCATTGGATAGTGCTGCCAATGTTTTAGAGACAAATTATAGAACAAAAGTAACAAATATAAGTACACTGTTTTTCTGTAAACTGCAACAGAGCAGATGCCTGCTCTTTAATCTGTAGCTGAAACCCAATCTGAATATTTCAGAAAGGAAATTAGCAAAAACTCCCAAAATTATAAGAGTGGACACTTGGAAGTTTATACACACGCATATATAAATTTAAACATCCCAACATTATATGAAGTAATAGGTTCTGCTCTATGACTGTATTTAGCACATCTAGAAATAAGATCGGCCCAGAGTTCAGGATGCTAGATTATACATATTAGAATATTAAAAAAAATTAGAAATATTGGCATATGTAGAATACAGAAAATATTAGAAAATATAAGAAGATTAAAAAAAAGAAGAGTACATACAACTTCATTAGTCAACTGTGTATATTTGCAGTCTTGTTTCCTCATTTTGAAGAAAACCAAAATAACTGGAAGTACAGAAATTATGTCAAAGATGACACAGTCTAGAACAGTTTATAGATCAGGAACAATTAAGTAAATAGGGCATTCATACTAGAAATGACAGCTGAGGCTTATCTGATGGATCCATGGAAAACTAAGGAATGGAGAAGGTTGAGGAGTGCCCTTATCTTCCTCAAGACAGGCAGTGGAGCAGAAGGTGCTGATCTCCTCTCTGGTGACCAGTAACAGGACAGAACAAAATTGAATAAAGCTGATTTTGAAATTTTGTTCTTTCACTTTCTTGAGCTTTCCATCAACTATTTTTGAGGGGTAAGCACTGCTTCTCAGGCCTCTGAAGAAACTGCACAGAGTTTGTTTTCTACGATTTCTCTTCTACAACTCTCTCGCCTATGAGTTAAAAAACCTTGGTTTTTTAATTAGTTGGTGCAACTACTGAAATTTAATTAATTCTTCTACATATTTCAGCCAAATCAAGACATCTCAGCTCTGTTTTATCACATTCACAGAGATACCTTACCATCAAATGAAACTTATCATGGCTCCTAGACCCATTTCACTGTTTGCTTCTTTGCCCAAGGGCATCATTCTGCAACCCAAAGTTCAGCTGCCACCATTAACTCTTGGTCTTGGCTAAAAGTTACTAGGTTTATTTTCTTTATAAAAACTTTATAACAAATTGCAAGTTATCAAAACAGTCATCTGCCAGCCCATGTCAGCCTTGACTACCTGCTCATATTCTGAAATACAAGAAAGGTCCTCTTGTCTTTATTTTCCTTCCTCACTACAATGTTGTTAACTCTGTCCCTTTCAGGAGTCTTTTAAATGTCCTCTATAACCCAATACCCATAAGAACATCTTTTGGTGTTGAGACTGCCAATATATCCAGGATAATGGTGTGCAGAAATGTCTGTCTCCAAACTTTGAGTACTTCAGCTGTGTAAATAGTTGGACACAGAGTTAAAGTGTTTTATTTTCAGGACACATGAAATAAAAGGTCCTTGCAAGTAATCCTTCAGATGCATTATACTGCAAATACACAAGTACTGAAGCATCACAGGGGACACTGATTGTCTTTTTGCTATATTTTTAAGTACCTACTAACTGTAATTTCTATTAAACACACACTAACAGTTAAAAGACATTAAACACTCAGCAAATCCTACCTTCTAGCCAGGTGCTGTTATTGTCACTTCAGCAACAAAATGACCATCTATGCACTTGAGACTATTGTGCCCTGCCCTCAAAGAAATATTTTACTACTTGATTATTATGGCTTCCAGAGAATTTGAAATTTGTTTCATCTTCGTCAACACTTTGGCTTTGATTTTCCTGAATTTATTCATCTGGCAGTGGTAAATACAGTGAAGGAAGTTAACCTTCCCCATTAAACATACAGAAAATTTAGATAGCTTAATTCTAAATAATTTTACTCCCAATGCTGGGTAACTAACTTGTAGACTCTGCATTAAAGAATTAATTTCTTATATCTGGGTACCATAGATTAGACTAGAGTAAATCCCAGTAACTCATTTAATATTTAATATTAAATAACTCAATAATTCACTACAAAATGGGAGGAAAAGTCTAATTTAACTCACGTGTCATATCATCCCTTGAAGACATCATGAATATGATTTTTGTTGGAACCTGACTTCTCCCATTATGTTTTTCATTACTTATACTTGCACTTTAAAAAAGAATAAGTGAAGCACAATTTCTATAAAGCTATCAAACATACATCAGAGGAGGCAAGAAAAAGCCTATAATAAAAGTGTCAGAAGGTGCTAAAGTGATTTGTAAACACTAGTAATGATAGAAAATGGTATATGTCTATAAATCTGGAAAGTGTACCTTTACAGTGTCCAGTTAAAGTATCAGTTAAGTCTTGTATTTTGTGATAAACATATTGTTTGAATCAAGAGTTTAATGTGTGGAAAAATACTCTCAAGAAAATCTAATACCATTTAGAATTACATTATACTATGTTGGACTCAAAAGATTCGTGTCTAGAAATAATTCACATGTACTAATCTAATTGTTGATTCCCATGAAAATAGCGTTTTACCAATTCATACAATTTAAATACTTCCTATTTGGCCTTTCTTACCAATAATATTTGACATTTCTACTTTATAGTAGTCCCGTAGTGTTTCACAGAATCATAGAATTAGATCGGTTGGAGAAGACCTCTGAGATCATCCAATCCTTGATCCAACACCACCATGGTTACCAGACCATTGCACTAAGTGCCACATCCAATCTCTTCTTAAATACTTCCAGGGATGGAGAATCTACCTCCCTGGGCAGCCCATTCCAGTGCCTGATCACTCTCTCCATAAAGCATTTTTTTTCCAATATCCAACCTAAACCTCCCCTAGCAGAGCTTAAGACTGTGACCCCTTGTCTTACTGCTGGTTGCCTGGGAGAAGAGACCAACCCCCACCTGGCTACAACCTCCTTTCAAGTAGTTATAGAGTGATGAGGTCTTCTGAGCCTTCTCTTCTCCAGGCTAAACAACCCCAGCTCTCTCAGCCTCTTCTCACAGGACTTGCGCTTGAGTCCCTTCACCAGCTTTGTTGCTCTTCTCTCGACCTGTTCCAGCACCTCAGTGTCCTTCCTGAATTGAGGGGCCCATAACTCGACACAGTAATCCAGGTGTGGCCTCACCAGTGCTGAGTACAGGGGCAGAATCACTTCCCTGCTCCTGCTGGCCACACTGTTCCTGATACAGGCCAGGATACCATTGGCCTTCTTGGCCACCTGGGCACACTGCTGGCTCATGTTTAGCTTCCCATCAATCCAACTCCCAGGTCCTTTCTGCCTGGCTGCTCTCCAGCCACTCTGTCCCCAGCCTGTAGTGCTGCATTGTTGTGGCCAAAGTGCAGGACCCAGCACTTGGCCTTGGAACCTCATTCCATTGGAATCAGCCCAACTCTCCAGTCTGTCCAGGCCCTCCTGCCTTCCAGCTGATCGACACTCCCCCCCAGCTTGGTGTCATCTGCAAATTTACTAATGGTGGATTCAATCCCCTCATCTAAATCATCAATAAAGATGTTAAACAG
>VYXB01009811.1:733827-869213 GCA_013397135.1 Pachyramphus minor | reverse complement strand
ACTTCATTCTGCTCCCTATCACTATTTCCATCTCAGGGGGTTGGGTACCCAGGCAATTATTATTTATAATTAAATATACTATATATAATTATAGTATTTATAATTATTTATAAATAATTATTTCTTATGTAATAATTAAAATTTTAAAATCATATTATTTATTACTAAACCTCGGCCTCTTTCCTCAGCCTTTGTCCCTATGGTTCTCCCCACAGCCAATAAAAGATGGAGATTCTCCTTAGCTTTCCTTTTGTTTCTGATGTATTTATAGAAACATTCTTGGCTGTCTTTTATGGCAGTAGCCAGATTAAGTTCTAGTTGGTCTTTAGCCCTTCTAATTTTCCCCCTGCATAACTTCATGGCATTCTTGCAGTCCTCTGAATTGCCTGCCCCTTCCTTCAAAGGTCATAAAGTTTCTTTTTGTTTCCTGAGTTCCAGCCAAAGCTCTCTGTTCAGTGAGGCTGGTCTTCTTCCCCACTGGCTTGTCTTTTGGTGTTATGGGGATGGGTTGCTCCTATGCCTTTAAGATTTTCTTCTTGGAGAATTTCCAGCCTTCCTGGACTCCTTTGCCCTTCATGTCTGTCTCCCAAGGAACTCTCACATTCAGCATCTTAAGCAGGCCAAAGCCTTCCTCTGCAAGTCCCAGGTAGATGTTCTGTTGGCACCCTTCCTTACTTCAGTGGCAATTTCATACACCACTGCATTGTTCAGAATTATTTTGGGATTTTTTTGCAGAAACAAGCTTAAGTTTGACCTGCCTGAGATGCTAAGGTTTGTCAGAACTGTTAGTATGTTCAATCAAAAGCACTACAGAACCTAAATTATCACTCAAAAGCCTTTGTTGGACTGCTGGTGGCAACAATGTAATATGCCAGTCATTATAAGTAACAGTGGAAAGGCACTGTTATACATCTGGGATATTTATTGAAAGAAAGACCTTCAATATCTAAAGTTTTTTTTCACCCCTATCATGACCTTGCATTGGAACTTTTGACTGCAACAAGATCAGAATTAGTAGTGGTGATTTACACTTTACTCTTCCTCTTGATTTCATTTTAGTGTCTATACAAGATTGGTGACTTGCAAAGTGTTTCTTATTCAGCTGGGTCTTGGAGAGTGAAGACCAATAATTAATCTCTGGGAGCTTTTGGTCTAAAAGAGATATGTGTATCATTCATATGATTTTGGAGGAAGAGGATATTGCAACAATAAAATAAAATGTTTTAATTCTGTGTATATTTGAACACAGTACATTTACTGTGGAATTCCTGATGGTTGTTGAGAAGGTACCTCTGACATTTCACTTACATTTTTTGCTCTTTAGATAATTTTAAACCCCTACAAGGCGTGAAACTATAACATGAAAAGGCTATGAATGAAATATTTGTGTTCCGTTATTACAAGTCAATATATTTCAAAAATTCCATGTTTCAAGTCTTTTAAAATGACTTAAAATGTATGTTCTAATTATTCTAATTGAGTCCTTTTCCAGTATATGTATTTACAAACTTACATTTATGTATACAATTAGTATACCACTCCCTCTGCACTTCTCTTAAAATTGCTCAAGTATTCTAGATATTATATTGCACCCACCTGAAAAACTCAAGGAAGGTCTAAAAAGAGGAGACATTAAATCTTATCTAGGTGAGTAGCTAATCTGTGAACCATGCAAAAAATGCTATTGTATTTAGGGTTTTGTTATTTTTAAATACTCGGCCAAGAACAGGAGACAAGTATAAACATATCCTGGTTTAAAGTGCTTACAGTTTAAAGCCTTTCAGGAAATTACTTACATAGAGGTGAAAAATCCAATTAACATTAAAGTTATGCACTATGAAATCCGAGGAATGGTTGTTTTCTATCACAGAATTAGTATAAATAGATGCTATTGCCAGCATGCATTTGACAGGCTGTCTAGGGCATGTGGTATTACTCCAGGGTTTCTTTAATTATTGGCTTCAAAGAGTCATTTCAGTGTTTGAAAGGGAGGACAGTTGTTTATTCTGAAAGTGCCAGCAATCGAACTCAAATATCTACTAGATCAGGTATACACAGTAAAGCCCCATGTCTTCGATAATGAAAGGACAGATAAATTATAAAAGCAGTAGGGCAGACCTTAAAAACAGACTGGAGAAATGAAAAACTACAACGTTCATTACCTGCTAATCCTGAAGGATTCACATTTCATTAAAGAGGAGATCATTTTAGGAATTGAAGCAGAGCACTGAACTTGTAAGCCTCTAAGGTTTTACAGGAATGTTGGAAAAGGGTAGGGAGCTCATGTGAAATTAAATGCCTCTTTAAACAATAATGTTAATGTAACCAATTAGCAGTTGCTATTTAGCAGTAAATACTGTGCCAAATACAGTATTTGACTGGAAGAGGGCATCTTTGCACAGCAACTTGACAGTTTTATAAATCTATCACAAGAAATACTTCTGCACATTAAATTGTTAATGCCATATTGCATGCACAAGGTTATACAAAACCTGCCAGACATTACTGAGAACAAATGAGAGCCAAAGAACAGCCAGCTTTTGAATTAATTTTGCTAATAATGTTGTACTGGGGAAATGGCTGTTGAAGCAGAAGGCTAGGGATGTATTTATTATTTCTATCACTATTTATATTAAAACAGAATGTAAGTATTCTAGAAAAATTTGGGCCCCCTTAGGCATATTGCAGTCACATAGGAAAAGATGTTGCCTTAGAGACCTTAAAGCAAAATCACAGAATCAACCAAGTTGGAAAAGAAAAAGACCTCTGAGATCCTCAAGTCCAACCCATGACCCAACACCACCCTGTCAACTAGACCATGGCACTAAGTGCCACATCCAGTCTCTTCATAAATACCTCCGGGGATGGTGAATGCACTACTTCCCTGGGCAGCCCATTCCAGTGCCTGATCACTCTCTCTGTAAGTAACTTCTTTCTAATGTCTAACCTAAGCTTCCCCTGGCACAGCTTAAGGCTGTGCCCTCTTGTCCTACTGCTGGTTGCCCCGGAGAAAAGAGCGACATCCACCTCACTCCAACCTCCTTTCAGGGAGTTGTAGAGAGCAATAGGGACTCCCCTGAGCCTTCTCTTCTCCAGGCTAAACAACCCGAGCTCCCTCAGCCTCTCCTCATAGGGCCTGTGCTCCAGTCCCTTCACCAGCCTCGTTACCCTTCTTTGGACACCCTCCAGCACCTCAATATCCTTCCTGAACTGAGGGGCCCAGAGCTGGAAACAACACTTGAGGTGTGGCCTAACTAGTGCCAAACATAGGGGCAGAATCACTGCCCTGGTCCTGCTGGCCACACTGTTCCTGATCCAGGCCAGGATGCCATTGGCCTTCTTGGCCACCTGTGCACACTCCTGGGTCATGTTCAGCTTCCTGATGATTAGACTCCCCAGGTCCCTCTCTGCCTGATTGCTCTCCAGCCACTCTGTCCCCTGTAGGGTTGCATGGGGTTGTTGTGGCCAAAGTGCAGGACCTGGCACTTGGTATTATTAAACCTCATACCATTGGATTCAGCCCATTTATCCAGCCTGTCCCTGTGCAGAGCCCTCCTACCCTCCAGCAGACTGACACTTGCCCCAAAATTGGTGTCATCTGCAAATTTGCTGATGGTACACTCAATCCCCTCATCCAGATTATCAGTAAAGATATTAAACAGAATAGGGCCCAACACTGATCCCTGGGGAACACCACTAGTGACCAGCCACCAAATGGATGCAGCCCCGTTCACCAGCACCCTCTGGGCCCGGCCCTCCAGCCAGTTCCTAACCCAGCACAGAGTGCCTCTGTTGAAGCCATGGGCTGCCAGCTTTTCCAGGAGTATGCTGTGGGAGATGGTGTCAAAGGCTTTGCTGAAATCCAGGGAGACTACATCCACAGCCTTCTCCTCATCCACCAAGCGGGTCACTTGGTCATAAAAGCATTGATCAGGCAGGAGCTGCCCCTCCTAAACCCATGTTGGCTGAGTCTGATCCCCTGTCTGTCCTGTAAGTGCTGTGTGATCGCTGTGTGAGCATGCATTTCAAATAAAAGAAACAAGATGAAAAAAGCAAAGAATACGGTGACTTTCTTCTGGCCAGACAACATTGAGTGATAGGACAAGTCAGGTTTGTTTCCCTGGTGTTTTCCCACCTTCACCTGCTCCTGCTGCTTGCCCATGTGGTCTGACCTAGAACAGTAGCATCAAACACCCATTCTGTAAAAGTGCCCAAGATGGCTTAGAACACCGAAGACTCCTTTGAATGGATCTGCCACCTGTCTGGTTCTCTGGTACTGCAGACAGTGACATTCCCTTCCTGGGCCCATTGCTCCAGTTAGGTTATAAAACAGGACACTTAAGAGGCATGTAACCTGATTTGGCATTTATTATTTTCAATAGCAAAAATATAAGCCAAGCTTTTGCTTAGCTAGTTTGTATGAATGTTTGCCCTTATCTTGCCATTCTATTCCTTGTAGCTTTACATTCTCTTCTTCAGGTATATGTGAGTAACTCTCACTAATAGGGACTGTCTCCTTATATATTTGTGTTTTTCTGCAGCACAGTGAAACTGCAGCCATTTGGCCTTTGCAATAATTGTCAAAAACAACATAAAATCATAAAGAGAAATTATATAAGGAGAAATGAGACAAAACCAGAAGAATAGTGCGGTGCAAAACTTTGTTATGGTAGAATAAATAAATAAACGTGATCCAAACCCTTTCATTATCTCCTGCCCTTAGTGACAGCTTGGGAAGAAAAAGATGGGACAGAAGGAATGTGAAGACTCTGAAGAAATCATATGCTTCCAAGGCCTGCTTCGTCCCTCTCTAATGCATCCTCTAGTGCAATCCAAATGATACTACCTCTGTGAGTCCTGTTCTTGTCCTCCTTGTCACAGACCCTCAGTTTCAGCTGCATATACATAACATGGTGGATTTGCACTTAGAAAAGCAATTTCTTGATACCTTAATGACTATTAGTTACAAGGACTCCACTACTTGTCTAGAACTTTAGTGCCTCTCCATACATTTATATACAGGCCATTGCAGGCTACTGTACAGGTGAGATGGGCTGAAGGACAAACACAACTAATCTATCCATTCCCATCTTCATTTGTTGGAAGTGTCTTGACTTAGAAATGAAAGTTAACTTGTCATTATTCCCAACGTGCTTTGTCTCCATGCATATATTTTTTAGTAAAGCCTAATATTTTTTGTTTGCTCTTTATACAGGCCTTTGTTACCCTACAATGTTCTGCATGACTGAAAACCATCCCAGATCATGCATTTCAAATGGGTTGGTAAATCAGAATTTCTGCACTGATAACATTTGTCACAATGGCTCATTGTGTGATTAACAAGAATCTATTAGTAATGTGAGTTTTATTTTTGAATACTCCATTACAGTTTGTAACTCTTTATTACACACCCACTGTTTTTTCCCAGGACTACTCTGGCATACAGTGACAGCAGAGACAGGACCATTAGCCGTCATTACTAAACTGAGTAATGGAAATGCTCTGCATTGTCCTGGTATTGCCATTCAGTGTTGCATTGCCAAATGCCTGACATTTTTTATCTGACATTTCTTCTCATGACTGCAGACACTGAAATTTCTGTGAGACCTCTGCATTTTTATGTGCTCATTTTTAAATGAAGAAAGTGTTGTGAAATAAATCCTTTTACTGGCAGTTTCTCTAGTCTGTTCAGTATTCCTTAGGCTGCTGGAAAGTGTTGTAAATCTACAGGATGAGGGATGCAGTTGTAAATGCTTTACTAGGTAAAGTAAAAGGGAATGACATAAGACATCCCTCAGACAAAGCCTTTCTTTCTGAACACATGGGCTACAAGACAACTGATTTCTGGTTTTACCTTGCTAACGGTGTATGTATTTTTCCCATAGTGTATCTGAATAGAAATGGCTTATGAATGAAAATTAGTTATAAAAGGGCAGTGCTGAGTATCCCAAGTTTTGAAGGAAGCATTCACATAAGATAAGTTAAACATATGTTGTAGTCAGTTTATCAGTCGTAGGACTGAACTATTTGTATGACCCAGATTTTCTTAAGTTTGTATTTCTACTTTGAAGTAGGTTAAGGAGATATAGTATTGCAGGAGCAGTCATTCACCTCTTTTTGAAAATTAGGTTCCCTTAAAATGTTAACATTGGAATCCTTTGAGAGGTCTTGTTCAGGAATGAAAGCTCCATCTTTCCTTTTTTGCAGGGACATAAGATCCTTATGAAAACATAACTTTTTTATTTTCTTATTCAAATGTTACGCTATGCTGCTAAAATGACATTTCCATTATGTTATAAGCAGTTTTGATCAAGTGAAACCCTTGAGGACACTTCACCAAGAAAATGGATTTTAGACGGACAAAAGTTACAAATTTGTTTTTCAATCCTAAAATTGGGTGGACTCCTTGTGTGCATAGCTGCTGTAATGAGTGCATGAACAAACATCAGATACTACACAAATATCAAATACAAATATACAAACACAAATATTAACTTACACAGTAGAGGAATACCAATCAGTCTTTGGTAGTAACCACTACAAAATCTCTGGATGATTTGAATTTTAACTCACTGGGTCTTAATCCTTCTCTCCTTGTCTCCCACATGATCGTGTGATGACAAAAGTAGCTGTTGATCATTACTGGAGTGGCAAAACCCCACTCTAGAAGAAATCAGATTAATATACTCTGTATTTCAAAGGTAGTGGCATATAGGAGAGCAAAAGAAGGAAATCTTAACATTGTTAAAGGAACAATTGCATGTTTACCCAGGAGTTCCACAAGCAATGTGGAATTGCTCAGTATAATATGCAATTGAATCCAGCAGAACTTCACTGATTTTTTTTTTTGCGTGTGATTCTGTGGGATGATATGGTTTTTAAAGGTGGCTCTCTCCCATTACTGACTGACTGTTGGTAGGCTATATGCAAGTTCATATCCAGAAAACTCACTGTGGTGCTGAGGACAGACTTAGTCACTGTGTTTGACCATAGACCAGAACAACACAAGTATCAAAGGATGATGAGACAGAGGCAAGACCAAGAGGCTGGTGGGCAGCAGGCACCAATTCATTACTCCCACCATGGCCATGCTCCTGTCCAGCCTCAAAGGAGGACAAACCTTACGCAGTCATGGCTCTGCAGTGGTTAGTGACGTAACATAAAGTGGGTATTTCTGTTATCAAAATAGCATCAATCAAAAATAATCTATGTTTTACCTAATCATGCTGAAATCACAAAAAGCCGTATAACCAGAGCTGTCCCATTCCTTGAATGGCATGCCCTCAGTAACACATCTGTTTTTTGAGGAGCATCTTTCCCCTGAAGTCCTTTTGAAAATTCAGTCCAATGTTTTGATGGATATGAACTGCTGAGTAGCACAAAGTGCAGTTCAGCACTCTAATCTCTGTTATTAATATATAGATAATAATTATATTCCATTAGTAAATTGGCAGGATAGATTCAATTCCTTTTGCTTGCAATGAAATTGATTAGCTTGTCGAAAAAATGACCTTGGCCATTTCCAAATAAGTAAATGAATTTTAGCGCTTCAGTCATAACCACAGAAATCTCTTACTTGGAAGAATTAACAAATGGCTGAGTGCCATTACAAATTGAAGGATGCCACTCAAACTTAGTTCAGATGTGCTTAGACTCCTAGAATGATGTATATTAGGACCAGGATCAACATGAAATGTAGGTCTGTGACACACAGGACCTGACCATCATTGTTGTTTCATTCACTGGAGTATTTCATCATTACTTTTGCTTTTTGCCTACCATATTCCAATTATTTCAGAAATTCAACCATATGATGAGGAATCTGCCTCTAATTCCCACTGAAAATCCACTCTAGTGTATTGTATACCCATATGTCTTTTAATAATATATTTCTATATATACTTCTATGAAGTATCTCCTCTCATTGCTCCTTGTGTATGAAGATAATCTAATCACTCTTAACTTCCTATACAAAGTGATTCTCTACCATTAAATATTTTGTAATGCTGTGTTTATGCACTAAGTTTTTCTGTTTTTCTGTTTTTCTGTGCTTTGACTGCTTGAGAAAGACTCTATTACCCTCTAATTTTTTGCTACTGCAAGAGTCTTTCTTTCCCAGCCTCTGCCAGATTTCAAATGTTTACAGGATCATACGGTTTGAAGTAGGATTTCTTTCGCTAAAAATATTAATAACTGTATTTGTCCACATTCATGTTAAATTCTTTAGGGCTATATAACCTCAGAAAATGGTCTTTTAAAATCCGTTTCCATATTGAGCAGTATCTTATTATCATTCCTCTACTCTGCATGAGGGTTTTTCACATCTTGTTTCCACAGTTCTAGCTCTTCCATCCCATTACCTAGGTTTCCTGCATTAGTCCACAAACAACTTTTTTTCTTCTGACCTCACAGTGTTTTTAAGTCAATTAAATATAGCCAATTCTTTCATCCACAGTAGTGCTTTCTTTTTTTCCCCTACTGTCCACTACCTTATTCTCTAGCATAGCCTTGTATCTGACTACAGCCTCATTTACAATGCTTTTTTACCTTCTATTTATTAAGAGCAGTTGTTGAAATAGCATATGTCTCTCTCAGACATAAGATTGAGGTGCTGGAGCGGGTCCAGAGAAGAGCAACGAGGCTGGTGAAGGGACTTGAACACAAGTCCTATGAGGGGAGGCTGAGGGAGCTGGGGTTGTTTAGCTTGGAGAAGAGAAGGCTCAGGGGAGACCTCATCGCTCTCTACAACTACCTGAGAGGAGGTTGTAGCCAGGTGGGGGTTGGTCTCTTCTCCCAGGCAATCAGCAGTAGGACAAGAGGGCACGGTCTCAAGCTCTGCCAGGGGAGGTTTAGGTTGGATATTAGAAAGAAATTCTTTACAGTGAGGGTAATCAGCCATTGGAATGGGCTGCCCAGGGAAGTGGTGGATTCACTGTCCCTGGAGGTTTTTAAGATGAGGCTGGATGTGGTGCTTGGTGCCATGGTCTAGCAACTGTGACGGTAGTGGATCAAAGGTTGGACTTGATGATCTCAGAGGTCCTTTCCAACCTGTCTGATTCTATGATTCTATGATTCTATGACATAAGACGTCTCCTGCAACCTACATGGATGATTTCTTTATCTATTTTTGTAGCCCTCGTTGCTGAAGGTCAGTGCTCCAGACAGTCAGGTGCAAACCCTCCCCTGAGAACCGTGCTCTTTCTGGGAACACTTTCTAAAAGTAAAGCCTTGAAGTTCCTAAGCAGGGTTTTGCTGTGTTTTTGGCCACAGCTGGCCTGCATATGGCATTTTATCATGTCATGTGGCGAAAGAGTTCATTAATGCTTCCACAGCAATCAACAGTGCATCATTACTTTATGCTTCTTCTTGCCTTTTTTAACATGTGGGATTATGCACTTACTTTCATTTTCTCATGTCTTAAAACCTGCTTTGGTGTATCAAAGGTGCATGTGGGAATGAAAATCCTAATTGCAAGTGACCAGAGCATTAGACAACTGAATGTCTAAACTATTTGACACTGTTTGAAAACCCCATACTGTGCTTTACTCCATGAGGGAACACCTCAATGCCCTGAAAAACAAACCAGTGTGCCTTATTTTTCCCATCCATGAGTGGACAGTATTGGCCACACATTTTTTCAAAGCACCCAGGGGATAAATACTCTGCATACTTGTCATGTGTCATTATAATAGCATTTGGATAGCCACCCATTTCTATCTTTCCTTTGATGATCAAGCTCCGAAAAGGAGTATAAAAGTACAGATTTTGTTTTCAGTTTGCTAAATTTTTTATTTCTAAATAATTGTATTTATAACACATTCAATGCCAAGGATGACTTAATACCCCTCTACAAAAACTAGAAAAAAGCTGGAAAAACTATTAAAACCTTGTTCTAGTGTGCTTACACAGAAGATGGATCACAGCTGCAATCTCTAGGCATGTGAGTTCCTGCTCCCATTGTGCATTTTGTGCTCCTTGCCAAACTCACAGCCCCTATCCCAGTACAACACTCCCACGTAAAAGATCCCTGGCAAGGGGGTCTATAGGAGGGAGTCCCACTGGATGTAGGTTTTCCTGGAGCTCAGGGACTTCTCCTGTTTTTTTGTGACTGTGAAGACAAGGAGGAGTTTACTAAAATGAGAGCTCTATTTCCCATATGGGAGCCAGCTTTTGTGGTAGGGCTTGTAGCCATGGTGACCATGCTGATCCCCTCTGCCACTTCCTAATCTCTGTGGGGCTATGCTTGTGAGACAGAACTTCAGGTGATGCTGAGTGATAATAAAATAAACATCTTTATTTTTAATAGATGGACAAAACAGACCCAAAACCGGACAGTATTTTCCTGAAATGCATGGGCACTATTGAATACAATACAAATGAAGTTAAAACATATATATCTATATTATGCTTCCTATCTGCTTCTTTAAGTATAGTCTTAATATAACATTTCTGACACACACAAAAATATACTTTTTTTTAACAACAGCCACAAATACTGCCCTGATTAATAGCAGACTTACAATAACTTACTAACTGCACATGGAACTTGATCAATATAGTTGAAGGGCAGAAGGAAAAATGAATAACAGTTTTTTCCTACGATACTTCGATTTGAAATCCTAAATTGTTGTACTATATGAAAATAAGAGACTAAATCTGACTTTTACTTTATTTGATCCACTTAATGTTTACATTCATTTCAGGTTCACAAAAGTATTTTTTATTTGTAATACATATACCATCCCATTTGGACGAATATAGATGAAATCATGACTTTTTTGACATGTCAGCTATGTTATTAACCTTGTTTTTATGAAAATATCTCATGCAAAGGAGGTAGAAATCCCTGTCAAACAAATGTTATTCACAAATGCTAGGAACATGAAAGTAAAATGCACGATTGTGATATGAATATTTTATCTAGACATTGAAGGCTCAGAAACAATAACCTCAGTGTCTGAAAAGGAGCTGTTTGTTTCACTGGTTATAGATCCAATTTACTGCACAGTACTACTGTCTACAAATTGCAAAAGTGGAGAAGGAGTGTCTGATAATTCCTCTGAAAATAAAATCTGCTTGAAGAATCACGTCCTGTTGGCATTTTGCTTGTGGAAGTAACTTAGTTGTATTTTGTTCCTTTTTTTTTTCTAAACCCACATCTATCAATCACATATATGGCCTTTGGTTATATGAAAAGCTGTGTACATATTTAATGGTAAGAAAGCTGAATTAAGGCAAATAAAACCTATAAACAGACTTTGCATGGGGCTATTCAGTTTAGCTTTTTTGTAGTCACCCCATCCACTATGCAGCCCACCACTGCAACCTTGGCAGGCATTGTTGGACTCACACGAAGACACACACACAGAGAATTGTAATGTGGAAAGCAGAGTTATGGTCACAGGATGAACAGATCACTTCTCTCCTTTGCATGATAAAGCTTCCATGGTGTGCTACACGAAAAAGTGCAATAACCTTTCAGTCTCTCCAGAGAGTACTGAAAAACTTTGTTGGAACCATTTTTCACACAGGGAATGCATAGTTCCATCTCGGCAGGAATACTGTGTAAAATCACATCAATTTCAAAAATTTTCTATAGGATAAAAAGTGTAAAATATTCTGATAATGTTGAAAGCATCTAGGTTGAAATTTTTGGACTAACACCTTTTTTTTTTCACTTACCTTTTTTTTTGAGCATTTTAGAAACATTTACATTTTTATGGCAACAAGGGAATACAAAAGAAAAAGATTTTTATTTTTCCATCAAAATGTCTCAATATAAAAATGTTGCCGTATTCAAAGCATCTAGTCACTATGCAGTTTCTCATAGTTAAATTCTAGCAATTTCTGGACAAAACTTAGGTAAAAGAAGATTTTTTAGGAAGACCTAGAGGTGACTGTAAAATCAAATTCTCTAACTTAACTTGGAACTGCAGCATTAGGCATTGGCTATGTAAGCAGGCGAAGCTGGGGCTTGATATTTTCTTGTAAGAAGGGATTCAGGCTAGAGGATTTGGGCAGGAAATGGACAATAATTCAGCAGTGGCTCTGTTCTCCCCCTCTTTTTTCTATACAATCTCTTTTCTTATCTCTCATCTGTAGTTCATGGGGAAACGAATACTGCTGGGATAATGTTTGGTTTGTGATACTCAGCACCCTGAATTTTGTAGGTGGCTTGTTCACTCACCTCGAAGGAATTATTCATTTCTTTGCTATATTGGCTCTTGTTGGTTTTTAGTGCAGATCCTGATTTTGATTCCCTCCACCCAGAGCACACTCAATATTTGTTAGCACAGTAGTACTGCAGGACGCAATGCATATTCAGAACTGAGATGCAGTGTTATTTTTAAATGCAGTGCAAGGAAAAATAATCAACATATCTAAAATTATATTTTTATACATATAATATATATATATACTGTTAAGACTCCACAAAAGGAGCAAAAACATATCTAAGAATTCAACTTTGTGAAAGCTTATGTCAACACTGAATGCACAAGTTGATGGCTTCTTCCTTTAGCAGCAAAACCTATTCTTACATCTACTACCCTCCAGTATAGCTCCTCGTGCTATGAGTGTTAAAAAAAGAAATTTCACCAATGACCAGCAACAGGAGGATGTCTGGATTTCAATGGAACATTTTGTGTCATGCACAGATTTTAAAAAGAATTATTGGAGCATAACTCTTAACTGTACAGAAATCTAGCTACTAGAGCTCCCACTGTGAAAGGCACGTACCAATGGGGACAGACACAATCATCTTGGCCGTGGGCAAATGGAAACGATGTTGCGTGTTACCTGCCGGCCAGGGCAAAAGCAGGAGAGGCCTCATCTCCCTTCTCTGCTGCTTTTGGCTGTTCATGAGCGAAGCCTTGTCGGTATCTGGCCACTGCTGATGCTCTGCAGCATTACCGTGATGGCCAGGAGGACAGATGGTAATGAAGGGGTCCAGTGTTTAGTGGAAGACACCACTGTGCCTTTCTCTATGCTTGTGGTTTCAGCTTTCCTCTCAGTTTCCCTCCAAGCTGCTTTCAGAGGCAGACACTTACAGATGTATAAAAGCTGTCCAGGAAGCCTGGTTTTGAAAGATTTTTGAGAAAGAGTAATTTTCTATGGAAAATCTACATTTTCCAGAGTAATCCCAGCAAGACCACACCAAAAGACTTTTCGATAACTTAGAAAAGACTTTTTTTAATACGTGAAAAATGGGAATTTTCCACATGGAAAACCCTCTCATCTCTCTTTTCAAGCCTTCTTGACTCTCCTTACTGTTCACTATTTATTCCATTGGTGCATTGCTTGGTGTCAGAGTGCTTTGCTCAGTGTTCATTATGATGATAAGTCAAGATAAGACTTCTCAACATTGAAAATTTCTATTCAGTTTATCAGGGTTTTTTCATATGAGTAATTTTTAAAAAGCTGAATTTCAACTCCAATTATTGCTTTAAGAATTTTTGAGACAGCCACTAACCACAAGAAAACAAAGAACACCTATATTAACATACATTTCTTAAGGCTGTCTTGTATTAGGCATAACAGGATTTTAAACTGGTGAATTAATTTTAATTTGTTTTAACTAATATATGATGCTTAGCACTCCTATAAGGTATTTATTACTATTTGTGCATTTTGCTGTCTCATACAAACAATAAAATACTAGATTGTATTATTTAAATTTCTTTAAGAGGAAAAAAATGACCAGACCAAAACCCCAGGGAAGTTATCTATCTGTCTTTGCTCAAGCAACTAGCTCTTTAGTAATAAATCACTTATAGCTGTGACAATATATTTTCACTTAATGCCAATAAAATGTTGACTGATAATATTTCAGAGTGACTGTATTATAATCTCTTCATATGATATCCTACTAAATAGCTGTTGCACATTTTCTGCTACATGTATTTTCAATTGTAAATATTTTTTTAATTGCACAGTATCTAGTTCTGGGTGGAAAGAATGGGATCTGAGTGTATAATTTCGTAAACGCTCTATGAACTAATCCAACACGTTAGATAACAGCAGAAAAGAGTTCCTCTCATGCTCCTGCTCATAGAAACAACTTAAATGTGTGGCGGCATTTAATTCCCAATTATTCCTTTTCTTCTGATAAAATGCCTCTTACTGTTCTTTGTAGAATATCCTGTTTCGCGTTGTTTTGCCTGTGGCTACCAGATTTTTTTAATTATCTTCAGTGTTGGAGAGCTCTGGACTCGAATCAACGTAGTTGAAGGCTTCCTTGTTTGTGAAAGTTGAGCTCAAAGTCAGACTGTGTCGTGGATTCACTGGTGCAAGTTCATTTAGTACAATATTGTCACTTTTTACAAGAGTTGCTTTGTCCATGTGTTCTCTACTGTACCTGGCAACAACAGCATCAAGGAAGTCCAGCTTTGGTGGCAAAGTCCCACTTTCAAATAAGTATTTGGCTAAGTAAGAGACTAGAACATTAGTAACGAAGGAGGTGAGCATAGCAAGTGTTTTAAATGGGAATCGCTGGATATAGATATTATTATCATCTTGATACCAGCCAGGATAGTAGATCAAGGGCTGAAGGTAGAGGTATGGTTCTCCTCCAGTTATTCTGAGAACAAGGCCAAATAAGTATCCTGCAATGGCACCGTAGGTGTTGGTTCCTTTAATAAATAGCACACACAGGAGCTGGGGGAATATGATGATATATACGAGGTCAGAGCTGAGGTACCACAGGCCGTACACTGATGAAGCCAGCAGTGCCATTGCTGTTGCTGATGCTCCGAACAGAAGAACAGTGATTCTCATGACCCACACAATTTCTCTGTCTGAAGCCTGCAAAAGAAGGGTAGTGTTAGGTGTTTTTTTTCATGATGAGACGTGTATGCCTACATTTATGCACAGTTAATATAAGGTGCTGCACCGAAATTTTACGTGATTCGTTCAATAATATTTGCAAAGTAATATCTCACCTTCACCTCAAACTCAGGAAAAAAACCTCCAAGGATTATGGTTGCCATTCTCAAAGTTATTAATTTTTGAACATAAGGGAAAATTTGAGAATGTGACAAAGAGAAAAAACCAAAGTGTTAGAAATAACCATTAGAAAGAAACACAATATGGCTCAACTAAAAAACCCAAAACTCTCAGCATCAGAATTTCTTCTTCTCCATTTCCTAAGAAAAACTCCAACTCACTAGACCATTTCATTGTCAAATGACTTCCTGATAAACGAATAATTAGAAAAATGTCTCATTTTGTTAAGGATTTAAGTAAAACTTATGGATGCAGTGATAATAATTAGCTCTTTGGATAAACTGCAGTGCCACGAAAACTCTTGAAAGCTGCTCTTCCCAAGCTAGCTTTTTACCTCTGTCATCATGACCATAAATAAAAACCATAACCTCTGTCACAACCATAAATATTTTTATGACTTTCAGTTTGTTCAATAAACAGTTAGGAACTGAATGACGTCCTTTTTCTAGTCACAGGCAGGAACATGAAAGAGGTGTTTCACCACAGTCAATCACCTTGTTAAGGTCTCACCTAAAATCTTCTCTAAAAATAAAAACAAAAATGTAATCTCACATTTTGCCGAAAAGAAAGCTGGTAAATGTTCCGAGCAAACATAGAACTTGCTGATAAAATTGAAGAATCAGCTGAGGACATCACTGCAGCAGATACAGCGCCGAGGCCAAAGAATGAGATATAGACTGGGCAAAGGTACTGGAGCACGATCGGTAAAATCATATCTGCTTCTTTTTTACTCTTGGGATCAGGGACACCATAATCAGTCTGGTTCCAAGCTACAATATGGACACAGGTATGTTATTAGTAACATTAGTGGTCATTTGCTACAGCATAGCTTGAATTTATGTATAGTGAGCTATTCATATTACCACATGTTCATTCACATTCAATGCCCAAACTGTTACCAGGGCCAGACCAACGACTTTTCAGAGAGACAAGTGTCCCACTGCTTTCCGTTAGGCAGATTTAATTCTGCTCAGCACTTTTTCTTATCTCTAAAGTCTCACCACAGCCTGTGGTTACCCAGTAGAAAGTTTAATATTAAAAACCAACATTGCTTGTAAATGTAATTTTCCTCAAAACAAGTCTGGTGTTCACGTTCCTTAGCGATGTGTTTAAGTACTCTCTTGGATTACAGACAGGGCTCAAAGCCACGTGTTAAATATTTCTATCAGTTTAGCTACATGGTCACTGTGATGGGGACAACTCTTACTATGAAAAAGATCTTGACAAGGATATTTTGGTCAAGATAAGAAATTTCTGATAAATCACAGAATCATTTAGGTTGGAAAGGACCTTTAAGATCATTGAGTCCAACCGTCAGCCTAGCAAGGCCAGGACCACCACTAAGTCATGACCCCAAGTGCCACATCTACATGTCTTTTAAATACCTCCAGGGACGGTGAATCCACCCTGGGCAACCTGCTCCAGTGCTTGACAAACCACTTGGTGAAGAAATTTTTCCTAATATCTAATCTACACCTCCCCTGGTGAAACTCAAGGCCATTTCTTCTCATCCTGTCACTTGTTATTTGGGAGAAGAGACCAACCTGCATCTCATTACAACCTCCTTTTAGGTAGTTCTAGAGAGCAATATGGTCTTCCCTCAGACTCCTTTTCTGCAGGCTAAACAACCCCAGCTCCCTCAGTCACTCGCCATTATTACTGTTAGGACCAAATAAAAGTACCAGAATAGAACTCAAACATTGAAAAGAGATACTACGTCTGTAGATACCTGTAATGTGCAAAATGATTTCATTTCACCCACTGGGGTAGGAGCAATTTCCTTTTGGAGAAATATTTTATAATATTATTTTTATGTGTAGTTTCCTACCCATAAAGGAGTCATGAATTGATTAACAATCCCACGTAACTATCTAACCTATATGTCACCTGTATCTAACATAAGGTTTGTTTTCTCAAACTTATTGCACTATCCATTCTACATTTATTTTACTACTGATTTTTAATCATTTACCTGTAGATGCTCCAATTGCACCAATGAGTACTGCAGGAATAGCCATCACAAGACAGCCAAAAGCAGCCAGGAATGACAGAACCTGAGCATATGTGGCAGAAGATGAGGAAAGAACTCTCTGGAAATACGCTTGCCATGGTATTCCTCCTAATGTCTGCAAACACAACAGGCAGAATGCTGTCATTGGGAGCTAACTGGATTTTTTTGCTATCACCATAAAAAGAGCATGTAGAAGCACCACTTGAATGCCAAAAGCCATGTTGCTACTTTCTAATTTATTTATTGAATATCAGTCAGCCAGTAATAACTGCAACTTTCATTCTCACAAGCAATGTCAAACCTGTGCAATTCCACTTAAATCCCATTCTTTTAGACAAGTTATTTTTTTTGTACGATTAGAAGCAACACTTTGTGCTTACATAGTCTCTGTAATCCCCAAATACTGAGCTGTAAAAATACTTAATAAAGTTTTATGGAAAGTTATAAAATACTATTATCGTATTTCATATTTGAAGAATTTGCCCTCCAATACCCTTCCCCAACCAAAATTAGATTGGATTCTGATAGGATCTGAGAGCAAGAGTTTATCTTCCTTTGTGAATGCATATGGTCATTTGAACAAGGCAAGACATTCTGTATACAGTGAACTCAAGAATCTGAAAATTTATTCTTCCACCGCCTTAAGCAAATACAATACCAATAGAAACTGAAGACAGAGCAGTTAAAAGAAAGTTTTCTTTCTTCCCTTTTATTTGGGTATATAACAGTGAAGATCTTGATGAGACTTAAAATTATTTCTGCAAAATACGACAGAGTATTAGCAAAGGTTAAAAAACCAAGTGCTTACAATTCTGTCTTCAGAGCAGGATTTGAATAGTCTCCACTAAATAAAAAAGTGTCTGTTACTAAACAGCATGGAAAGAAAACCAAGCAAATTGCTCACTAACTGGACACAGACCAGTTCTACACACTAAATGAGGTAGGAGGCATTTGGAGCAAATATTGTAGATACAGGTGTTTCATGTGTGTTTCATGCACATATGGGGACTAACTTAATGTTTCACAGAAAAATCTGATTTTGACTTGCTATTTATTACTGTTGTCCTTTTGCTGCCTTAATAATCCTTTAACAAAGCTTTCCAAGGATGTGTAAATTCCTTGAGCTATAATGAAAAAAACAAGATGAAAACAAAATGTGTCACAATTCGGCAACATCAGAGCTTTCCTTTGGTTATCAACAGAGATGAAACCTTCAGGCTTACCAGAGAGAACACAGCCACTTGAGCTAATGTCATACTCTGGGTCTATTTGAGAAAGCTGGATAAAATAATGTATTTTAATAGGCCAATTATCAGAAAACCCTAAAGATTTTTCATTGAGATGATTAAAAAAAAGACAGAGAAGGTAATCCTGAAGTACAACATGATAATAAAACCAGTTCATATTTGCATAGGGACACTGAGAATGTGTTAGCATGTGTTTCTAGATCTTCTAATCGAAAGTACTTAATAACCACTGCTCCCATGTGTAATACATAGTTATTAAATAATAAAAGCCCTCGGTTCATTCTGGAATGTGTGTATGTATGAATTTATCCATCCTGTCATCCGTCTCTGCACAGCTTATTCTACTTCACCTATACCTAAGGTATATTTGATCATTTGTATAATGTATGTATTGCCTTCTGCAATATATAAATTCCTTTGCCAACAACGACATCAGTTAAGTATTAGCTGCACACTTTTATTTAATTTTAACATGTCAGCTCTTTCAGTCTGATGATGTCTAAATTGCATTCCTGGCAATGATGACTGATATGTCATTGAAATCATTCAAATGTGCAGAAAGACTGAGCAGGAGTCAAGAGGGTAAAAGTTTTCAGTTTGCTGGAAACTCTTAACTGAACTCTGTTATTTTCAGTTGTCACAGTAACACAGTTTGAATGCACAATTACTTCATTCCTTCATACAAGTCACCACTTACCAGTAAAAAGAAATTGTCCAACCATGTGTAAATGTCAAGTGAGTTGATAGATCCAAGCCAAGGTGCTTGGTACACCTGGTGCACAGCTGTGAGCCCAATGTCTGTTACTGCAGGATGGGACATCGCAAAGGGGACACTGATCCACTATAACCAAAGAGAAACACTCTGTTCAGGTCTAAAGAAGACATTTTAAATTTGTGAAATTTTAATATTAACCCTGTTCTAGTTTTTTTCTTCTTGCATGCTACAGACTGAATGCCAAAATGCCAAGTTGACTTGCAGAAAAGTCAAGTTATGTGCAAGTGGAACATTTCTGAAATCCAGAGAGCTTGTTAGTGGATAGCTTACACCTCTCCTGGAGACTGTGAGAAGAGAATTAATCAATGTAAATCACAAAATCAGCAGGGAAGACACATTTGTACATTTTCATTTTATTTTCCCTGAACTCCTCATATATTCTTTATGCTCTTTCCTGGACATACAAAATTATATCATGACAAGAGAGTAGGGATGTTGGTACAACCTCAACTGTCTTCCTCCAAAACTCTCATTAGCCCAGTGTTACATCACTTTTCTGCCTTGAGGCTGTTATCTTGGGATCTCCTGACCATTTTCAGTCTCTTTTCTATCTAGGCCAAAAAAACATTTCCCAAAGACAGTTTCTGCCAGAAGGTACATTTTCTTCTCCAACTGACTTTTTGTGCATTTACTTGCCAACTCATTTTGCAACGGCATAACTCCCTTTCTATGGAGGAGAAACTCAGGAGCTCCTACTGAGATGAAAATCAGGCTTTGTGCTATATGGTCTAGACCATTCCAAGCATAGCATCCTTAAGAATCCAATGATATCCAAAACCACACAGATTGCTACAATTCTACTGATCACAGTTAAGTATATGGGGGCAACAGGAGCAAGGAAGGGAAAAATCAAATATCTTTCTCTAATTTGTTGCACAATTACTGCAATAATCTATGAAGAATATTTTGCAGCACTGCCTGTTATTCTGGCAGTTTATCACACAGCATGGGATTCTGTTCTGTTACATGTTAAACTTCAATTTAAGCAGTTGGGCAGAAAGATTCTCACTTCATGCTTAAGCTTTTCTGTGGAAGTTCACCAAAACATTTCAACTATCTCCAAGATACTTTGAGGGAAAAATAAACATGCTTTCAAAATTAATGGATATTAATACTCTTCTTACTGAGAAATTAATGGTGAACAAGGTTGACAAAGTATTTTTTTATTCTTGTTTCTGAATGTCAGATATGTCTGACTGAAGAGCTTCTGAACAGCTCCAGTTTGACCATACTCCACTGGGATTTTCAGTGGGGTAAATCTCTGGAAGTCCATCTGGAGTCTGCATGCCACAACCCGGGATTTAGTAGGTACTGTATTGCAAATGCATTATATATATGCTTTTGTAAGCCATTCCGGTTCCTGACAGCAACCTAGCTTTTTGTGGTCGAGGACTACCTTTACATCAGTAAATAAAACAAATCAAGACAGTTTTTCCAGCTTTGCAGTTCACTGGTATGTCATGGTTTACATCCATACATTTAGACTCCTTTTCCTGGCAAAAATGACAAACCTCAACTGTTCCTAGGAATTATCTGGGAAAGCAGAGAGTTTAGAATGGGGAATTAATAATACAGATGAGATGAAGAATCAGTAAATAGTGGGGATACAGTCAAGGAAAGTCTCACCAGGCAAGATAAAGACAAAGAGATGAGAACTCTGGATGTGGATACAGAAGAGTGAGGAGGGTAGGAAAGACACTACATGTGGTTGTAAAGAGAAAACCAAGGATGTACATGTGGCTGCAGTAGAGGTTATGGAAACCTAAGGAAGAAGCTGTGTCTGAAAGGAGAAGTCAGGGTAGGGAACAGAAGTGATTACAACAAGCATTTCCTTCTGGGTAAGGAGCAGGAGAGAAACCAGACATTAGAGGAATCAGCAGTAAAGCTCTGTGCCAGTGGGAATAAAAACTGGTCCAGGGCCTGGAGGAGAAGCTGGGATAACTGAACCTGTGTCATCTTCTGCTTTAACATCTACTGTGAAAGTATCCCATCTCATCTAAAACTGCCTCACCATTTAGATACTGAGTCTTCCAGCCTCACTGATGACACTCTCAAGTCCATGAATGTGGTTTATTCTACAATTGTATTGTTATTGATTATTTCAAATGGGAAATTACATAAAGAGCCCAACCTGAATTAAAAGAACACTATAAACGTACAGATCCAACCATTTAGAAGACTGCTATACAACCTTCATTTGCTTTTCCTGTCTGTTGGTTTCATGCTGATTTTAATGTTGTTACTCCCATGGGATCAGTGTCTTTAGCAGTTCAGGGGTTGATTTCACTGGAGAAGCATTTTGATTTATCTAAAATTTTGGGAATGTTTGTTATGCATTCCATCTGTAGAAAATTAATGTTTCACAAATATTAACCTTCATGTTAGGGATGGAGACAGTATTTTCCTTACTCTATAGGGGAAGAACAGAGGTATGAGGAAAGAAGATCTGGAATAACTTCTCATTTGAGGTGGCCAGCTGGAACTTTGATTTGCTCTTTCAGGGTACTTAGCACCATTTCCATTAAGTCAGTTACAACAGGGAAGGCTTACCATTTCTCCAAGTAAGCCCATAGCCCTCATGGTAAGATACCACAGAGTGAGGACACACAGAGCTGGTTAGTGACCACCTGTGCAAGTGCTGGCTAAACCAACTTCCTTAGAGCTGCACAAGAACTCTGCTGAAAGTACAGAAAGAACTCCAGGTCCCCAAAGTGCCATTTGACTCCCTCACCCTGAGCCACCTCATTTATTTTAGCCTGTCATCTCAGTTCTCTGCACACCTCTGACTATCTATTACTGCCACTGGCAAACAAGGACAGCAGCTGCTTTGATTGCACCCTGGTGATCTGGGCCCTGTTACATTAACGTTTTACAGTGTGGGTCTTAAAGAACAGCAGTATATAAAAGGTTGCCTGCTATCATTGATAGCTGATGAGGGGATATTCATACTACCATATTAAAACAGCCAAGACATCTGGTAAGACCTCCTGTATTATGGTCACCAAGGATGGTGGAGGGAAATGAGGGAAAACCCAAGAAAGTTAGCTAAGTTAACAGGAGGTTAACTAAACTGCATGAGTAGGTAACAACCACAGAAAAGAGAGGCAGGAGAGTATCAGCTCTGCAGCTCCAATGCCAGTATTTCAGGACTACTTTACCAATTGCTTCCTATGTCTCATGCTTTCTTCCAGTGCCTATGTCACAGTTCCATGGACATGCAGGGAAGGAGTCAGGTCCAGTCCTATTCTGAGTTAGATATATCTTCACCAGGAAAATTGAAAGAGTATTTGCACTATCAGACTGGTTGGAAAAAAACCCAAAGAAACAGGCCTCTTGGGCAACCTTATTTTCAAAGCACAGACTGTACGTTGAGGTAAATGCAGACTCTTAAAGTCAGTCTCCACTGTGAGTGGAGATATTTCTTTTCCCTGCTTTCAGCAAAGAAAGTTCCAAAACCCAAGCTGAGCAATAGGTCTCAGCAATCATCTTAATGCTCAGGGCAAAATCCTCCACAAAGAAGGAAAAAACCCACCAAACTTACCAGTCCCAGGAAGATGCAGAAGAGCTGAACTACATCAGTGTAGGCCACAGAATAAAGCCCACCCACAAGCGTGTACATAGTTGCAATCAGGGCAGAAATAATAACTGAAATATTGACGTTAATGTCAATGATCACACTGATAGTTGCACCTAAGGGGAAAACCAAAGTACTGTGTGTTAGTGTATGTCAGATGAGAAGGTACACCTTTGTTAAGTTGCATATATAGGTGCTGGTCGGACACTTAATAATAGCATTAACATATCCCCCCCTCGGCACACCCTTTCTGCACCCTTGAAGGAAGTGGAAAAAGGGAGGCTCCTGTTGGTCCAAGTTTAGCATCTGTCACTTTGCAGATTCTTAAGAAAATGAGGATGGAAGGGTCCCAACAACCCTTCTTTACAATACTCAATCTCTGTAAGGACTACATTCTCTTTTCTGCCTGGGGAAAAGCAGCTATGCACAGACAGCTGAAGCTTCCCTGGGTAAGTAGCAGCCACATGGGGGCAAGTGTATCTTTGCAGTAAAGGCTTGACTCAGGGATGTCTGCTGCATCTCATTTATGCTGTGAGCTAGCTCCTTTTGGCCAAGGAAGGACTGGCAAAGGAGGCCTCTGCGTCCATTGACGCTTCTAAAGTGCCCTTGAATTGTTTATGTGGGACAAAAGTAGGTTTCTTTGCAAACTGCAGAATCCATCCTCCACTGTTCACTCAGAAATCAAGAACTTTTCCAAACATCATAAAGGAGATTTCATTTGTAGAAAACAAATCACAACGTTAAGCTGACCACGAAACAGCTCACAGAAACAAAGAGTCACTGATACTGAAGAACACCTGTAAGGATTGTCTCTTCCAAGTCCCCATTCAATCAATGTCAGATGGAGCAGGTTGCTCAGGATCACGTTCAGTTGGATCTCGACCATCCATAAAGGTGGAGACTCCACAGCTTCTCTGTGCAGTCTGTGATGGTGGTTGATCACTCACATTGTTAAAAAAAAGTATTTTAAGTTTAAATGGAATGTCATGTAGTCCTTTTTGTGCCTATTTCCTCTTGTCCTGTCTTTGGGCAGCATAGATATGAGCCTGTCTCCAGCTTCTTTATCCCAAATAAATAAATATCAAATCAGGTATTTACGCAGATGGATAAGTTCCCCCTGAGTCTTGTCTTTTACAGGCTGAACAGCCCCACCTCTCCAGCCTTTCTCTGTATACCAGATACCCTAGTCCTTTAATAATCTTTGTTGCTCTACAGTGGTGTCTCTCTGGTATGGTCACATCTCTTGTATCAGGGAGCACTGGATCCAATACTCCAAATGTGCTCTCAACCTGCTGGCAATGGTCCTTCTAATGCAGCCCAGGATGGCATTGGCTTTCTTTGACACAAGGTCACATTGCTGCATAATGGTCGTCTTCATTGCCTTCTAAGACTCCCAGGTCCTAGCTGCAAATGTGGTTTCCAGCTTGTTAAGCTCCAGCCTCTACTGGACCATCGGGTTGTACCTTCCCAGGTACAGGACTTACCATTTGTTTTTGTTAAACTTCACGAGGTTCCTGTTGGCCCAGTTCTGCAGCTTCTGGAGATCCTTCTGAAAGGCATTACAACCATCTGGCCTATCAGCAACTCCTCACAATTTTTTATTTCTGCCAAAGGTGCATTTGGTCATCAGCAAAGTCATCAGTGAAAACATTGCATAATACAGGAGTCAGCATGGAGGTCTGGGATGGACAATTGGTGACAGGTCATCTGGTGGCAGCCATGCTGCCGGTCACAGACCCCTGAGCCCAGGAGTTGAGCCAGTTCTCAATCCTCAATCTCCTCCACACTGTCCATTCTTCTAGTCTGTACTTCACCTGTTTGTCTATGAGGATGTTACAGGAGAAGGTGAAAAAAGCCTTTTTTGAAATCCACAACATGCCCTGTTCTCCTTTTGTTTACCAAGACAGTCAGCTCATCATGTGAAACGTCAGGGTGGTCAGGAACTATTTTCTTTTCATAAATCCACTTACTACTCTCAGTTTCCTTCTTGACCTCCATTTGTTCGGAAGGAGTATTTGCTCCATCACCTTCCCAGGGACTGAGGTGAGGCTGACCAGCATTTAGTTATTGGTGTCCTTCTTCTTGCCCTTCTTGAAGATGGGAATGATATTTATTTTCTTCCAGTCTTCAGGAACATCCCTGATCACTACAGTCTTCGGAAGATTACTGACAGTGTTCTTGCAATGTTATCAGCCAGTTCCCACAGCACTTGTGGGATACATCCCATGAGGTCCCATGAAACTGCGTCTGTCCAGTGTATTTGAATGATTCCTAACTTGATTCTCCTCCAGCAAACCTTCCTTGAACTGGACTTTCCTAGGCTTCCTAGGGTCCTGGGATTCCTGAAGCCTAGTCTTACCAGCAAAGAATTAAGCAGAGAAGGCAGTGAGTGCCTCAGGCTCTTCCACATCCTTTGCCACCAGGTGCCCCATCCCATTCAACAACAGTCCACATTTTCCCATTTCTCAGGATGGACCGTTCTTGTGCCTGGAGGAGGTAATCATTGAACACCAAACAGCTCTTCTGGACTCCTCTCCAGGACCATCTCATCCAGGACTACTCATCCAGGACCATGGGATTCTTTCAAGCAGAACCCTGGAGAGTCCAAGCTCTACTCTCCTGAAGTCCATTGTAGCAGTCCAGATTTTTGTCTTGTTCGCCCTTCTCAGGACTATGAACTTCACCATCACATGAACACTGCAGCCAAATCTTCCTCTGACCTTCACAGCCCTAACTAGTTTTTCCTTGTCTGTAGGCAACAGGTTCCACAGAGCACCTTCCTTCATCAGCTCCCTGATCATTTGTGTAAGGAAGCTGTTCGTGCGCTCAATAAACCTCCTGTATAGCTTATGTCCTCCTGCATTGCCCTTGCAGCAGTTATCAAAATGGTTATACATCTCTGTTAGGTGTATTAGCTATTTCAAGTGATTGCAATGTTTTAAAACCACGCTGAAAAATTCCTCTCCTTCTAATTAGGATGATTTAAATGAAACATCTTGCAACAACTCTTAGTCCTTGCAGGTATTGTATATGGATATTCTGGAGCATATGGTTGGAAGGGTTATGGTCACAGAAGACAACATGATGTGTGATATATAAGAGTTTCTGGGAGCTGATAGGTGTGGTTTTTGCTGTACAGTGAGACTTTAAAGTTCACGTGCTTAAGGATAACAAGCTCAGACCTCTTTCACAAGTTGTAAGACATGTTTCCCTTCTACAACCCTGCCAAGCAAGGAGTCGTGATAAACATCAAGAAGTGAAGAGCACTGGAATTAAACATTCGTCAGATAGGATAGGTGTGCAAATCAGTAGATATAATAATTAGTCACAAAATAGTTAAATCAAAATCTTCAATGATCTTCATAATCTTTAACTGTCAGCTGTTAATATAAATCTAGAAAGGCACTCACATCACTTGCATTGAAATAAAGCAGAATGGCTTGTCCTCAATCAAAAATATTGTAAACATTCTGAGTGTTCTTCACGTTATTCAAGTCCTATCACCTCAGCATGCAGTTTTTTCTTAGTCTTTTAAGGGTTCTGTGATGAAATTGTGGTAAACAAGCTCCCCCACTGTGTTGCAGTTCATCATGGCGCAGTTGGAAAGTACCTTTAAAGTTTATTTTTTGTTTAAAATAGCTTATGCTAGAAAGCATTACCACATCCATGTGCATTATTAGTATGATTAGCAGGTGAAAGTCAATTACTGGTGCTTCAACTCAAGGGCTTTCTCAGTTCTTGAAGGGACTGCTAAATTCAGGCCTGAAATATAATTAAAACCCCTGGAAGTTGATTTTTTTTTCAGGACTGGATGAGTAGTTGGGTGATTTTCTATTGAGTCATAATTTCACTAATTCTCTGAATCCTTTGTTTAATCCTAAGTATTTTCTTCACTTTTTTCAAGAAAAACAGGCATTTAGAATTGAAGAATTTTTCAATTTATTGATCAGGATCTGGTTTACTTCTATTATTTGTGTTATGGAAAGTTCTCTATGTGTAGATCACCTATATGCAAAGGATTATTTTGTTTAGATGCATTGGCAATGATGTTACACATTGTTAAGGGAAATTTTGACTCGTTTCTGTGATCCCAGCCGTGTAAAAGAAAAGCTGGGTCAGACAATACAAAAAGGGCGCGTGGATTCACTCACATCACCCTCACAACTAAAGGAAATTTTTTGCTAAATCTTTTTATGCCCTTTGAAGAGGGACAACTTAAAGGTACATGAAAATTATTAGATACCTTGCACACCTTTCCATTATCAAAATAATGAATGGGGCACCGTTACCGGATTTAATTACTAGTTAGCACAGGTCTTAGAACTGTCACACTCTGAATCATTTGGCTTGAATAGTTAGCATTTGACGCCAGAATTTTAATGCATTTCTGATATTCCTAATATTTTCTACCTGTGATAAATTAACATTTATACTGCTTATTCCTTACCTAAGGCAGAGAAGATGGCAGCAGCCCAAAACATTTCTCCCATTAAAGCTGGAATAAACAGTAGTCCTCCCATCCTTTTTCCATAAAGCTGCTGAAAAGGGTCTAGCATTGTCACGTAGCCTTTGGATCGCATGGGTTTTGCAAAAAAAAGGCCACCTGCAAAGAAAATCAGCATAAGACACCAGCTGCAGTTTAGAAATTCATTGCTATTAAGGCATAAAACATTCATTGTCAGTTAAGGATACAAAAATATCAGCAGTACTGGGTTTTTTTGTTTCTTTCTTTCTTTGTTTTTTTTTAGAGTAAAAAGTACAGGTAAAATATCCTCTGGGATCCCTTACCTTACATCTGTCTAAAGAATTACACACCTTTCCCCCCCGTTAATACTATAGTCTGATAATGAAAAGTTTTTTTTTTTCTTCTTTTGTCTGATTCAGTTTATATAATCTGCCATTATGGATGCTGTCAGAGTTTTGTCTAATTTTGGATCAGCCTAAGGTAATGGCTTTCTACCTAATCCTGTTGATTCTTTGAGCAGAATCCAGCATGAATTTTCATATAGCCGTACTCTAAAAATAAAACTGTCTGAGATTCCTGGATCAGAAGTACAAGTTCACACGTGGTTTAGTTTATACATAGTAAATCTGATTCTTTCAGGACAATTCAGATTTATTATGTATGCTTGAAACCACCTTACTACACCTGCAGGTCAGAGGTGGTCTGGGCTCTGCAGATTCAGTTTCCCTGAATACTTGTCATACACTTATTTCACTTCTGTATGTTCAGGAATTTTGCTGTATCACAATTCTGCTCCACCTGGCTTGCATATGTGCTGGATATGTACATAAATGTGCAAAGGCCTCCCCTCCTCAAATTCTTTCTGGCTTGGGAAAAAAAAAAGGACTTATCTCAGAAAAGTTGAAAGGGCACTTGTACGGAAAATTGTTTAATTGAGATCTGCACATAACTATAACTAAGTAGACTTCTACCACAGTAAAACTGCTATATAAGGTACAATAAAAAACTTGTAAACCAGTCAGTTCCCAATAAAATCTACTTATAGTATTTGGCAACCCTTAATTAGGTTCTTTATCACAAGATGTATTCATCCCATTGTGCAGAAGATTTTCCACATTTCTATGTATTGTCTTTTATCACTCGTATTTCTTCATTACATTAGGTTCCCCGAACAAAAGGTATTGGCCTAACAATGACAATTTATATTGCTTATGTGAACACTGTCCTTACGTGGATAGGTGCAGAAACCCTCCAGCATTTTTTACTATTCTTGAATTAGTAATGGATCCCTTTCCTATTCTACTTGTTATGCCATCATAACAATAGACAATTAAAGAGGAAAACCAGAAGAGTCACTGGTATTATAATCTATCATGGTGTTCAAACACCTGTCAAAAGAAATAGGAGATATTGCAATCTTTTAAACTAAATTGATGGAAAAATTAGGAAAAGTGGTATGGAGAACAACATGGAACAAACAGGGGGATTATATAAATTATAAATCCTTCCAGTCTGAAGCAATAACGTTTCTCCTATAATTGTATGTGTAATTTTGATTATTTATTTTTTTAAAGAAGAGTAAACACTCCTCCACTCAAAACTTCATGTGCAGCTCAAGCCTACAGAAATGCTTTCCTCTCTGCGCTCAGCAGAGAGTTCTATGGTCCCATGATACAGACTTCTTCACTCTGCAGTGGGGCCACTGTAATTGCCAGGAAAACAAGTCTGGATATCTAAAAGCAGCTGGAAATGAGCAGAGAGGCTAACTCAACCCCTTCTGGGCTACTATTAATTTGTGTCAATTCTACAAAGGCTGAGAGTCAGCAAGATGCTTGTGACTACAATCCATGCAATCGCTTAATGACATAGATGGATCATGACCATCATGACCCCATAACGACATAAACCGATCTCTGGGCAACAACCACTGTTATCATTTTCCTAACAGGAAATAGAGCTGTTCTCAGGGATGGGAACCACTACTGGAAATGGAGCTGGCCTGTACATGCCAGAGAGGGTCACCTACCAAGGGTAAAGCTTCTGCCTGGGAAGAAAGGATAACCGGGACAGGACACTGGAAAGCATTTTCAAGGGGAAAAAAAGAATGAGGAGGGAAAACAAGCTATATAGGAAGAAAAAAAAATACTGTGAAAGAAGATCTGGATAAGCAACCAAAGGAAACAAAGGGACAGTTTAGGTGGGCAAACCATGAGAAAAGACTAGGAATAGGCTGAGAGGTCAAGTAATATCAGAAAAGCTAGTACACCGGGTACATTAAGGAAAGATGAAAAACACGGTGTTCTTTTTGTAAGAGCACGCTTTTTAAACACATCATTACTGCAGCATTAAAACTTATAATGCTGTCTGTGTTTTACACTCTGACCCTGCATGTAGCAGGATTGTGCATTTGAATTTTGAAGTGTGATTTGGAGTTTTGTACTGCATTTAAGAGGATGTATGGTCCAATTTTAAGGAAATAATATGGTTATACTACAGACTTCCTACACAAAATTAGGAGAGTTACATAGACTCTTGGTGAAAATCTGTAAAATAACCTGAAAGGATATTTGTCTTTCTTGAATTCCAAGATTATAGGTGCCCTGATACCTGAGCACCTGGGTCATATAGGTACAGATCATGTAGGCACTTAAAGAAAACCCAAATATATAAATCTTGGTATATGTAATTTAAATACTCCCTCCTCCCCAAGGACAATATGGTTGTAATAATCAAATAGGTCTTGATAAGGAGTCCAGGAGACTTAAGATATCAAACTATTTATAATTATTTTCTGTTTTCAATAGTTAAATGTACTGGCAGAAGGGATCCAGTTTACATCAGCATCCTTTTATCAGACCCTACTCGTTTCACTTCAAATACTAGACTTTTCATCAGAACTGTTTAAACTAAGAAACCATTAGTTTTAGTCTTTGCTTACCTAAAATCAGGCTAAGGGAATATCCAATAGGTGCCTGAGCCCAAGCTAGACCATAGTCTGGGACATACACAGCTTCTGCTGTTCCATTGATGTAACCTCCTCCTACCCATGTGGCTGAAAAGGAAGAGAAGGAAAAGTCTTTAATGTACACAAAGAAAGAAAAGCTCACACGTTTTATAATGAAATTTTCATTACTTATAATACTGTTATTTTTTATTACATGTAGTGTACAAGTGCCAGACATGGCATCATTCTATAAAAGGCAGCCCTAATTTGGACTTACAGCTTAAGTATATGAGAAAAAGAAGTCAGATGGAACTGAGACAATCATCAAAGTGTTTAAGTCTTTGTACAGTCAGTGAAGCTGTGAGGGCTGAGTCCCCCATTACTTATTTACCATTACTATTTTCCTTGTGTTAGTCCAAATAAAGGAGAGATGTAAGGGGGGATCCGAAGAAGAACAATAAACACACAGTGAAAAAGTCATCCCAGCTGGGAAAACTAAAAGAATTTAAATCGGGCAAGAGTTTAATGAATATGCCATTTACTAGGGCCTTCATGAAAAAAAATGCCCTTAAAACTTTGCTAAATTTTAAAATTGTTGTTGCATGAAGCACATTCAGTAAACTCTGAGTTCTCTAAATATTTCTGTACGGAGTTGTGGTGCTTTTTTGATGCTCTATAAGTTCTAAACATTGACTCATTTATTTTTATTCTTCCTGAAGACATATTCCATAAGGGATACATGCTATATGCACTATTTCTGATTTTCTCTCCCTAAAAAGCAGTCTGTTTAATATAGCAATCTCTGATGCTTAATGAATTGATTCTTTGCCTCTAAGGGGAGTTTCTACACTTGAGAATTTGGGACCCACAGTATGTATGAGAGAAAAATTCCAGCACAGAAATGTATTGTGATTACATCTGCAAAAATATTTCATAACAAATCACATAATAAGGTTTATCTCTTCCTGTTTGCAGATTCCATGCAAAAACTTTTTGATTATCTCTAATGTATAATGAGTAAGTTTTATGAATCTAGGTTTGTAGTTTGAACAAGGGCAGGCAGATCATTACTGGTCCTAAATTTTTGTAATGTTGTTTTGATTTGCTTCAGATACTGTTACTTTCATATATAAAAGTAGCTCAGGCTTTCTGTGTAAACAGTCACAATTGTTAGAAATGTATTTTCCTTAAACATTCTTCACAATTTTCTCATCATCCACCATCAAACAAGCAAACTTGATCTTGTGCTTAAGACAAAAAATTGTAGAAAAACACAAATGAAGAAAATGAAATAAAAGTCCCTCAGAAATTTCATTAAAATATAAATTACCACTCTTTTCCACTTACCTGTGATATTTCCCAGGTAATACCAGAGGGTATTTTGCTGAATTTCACCACGGCTTTAGAAACAGAGATCTCTGGCAACCAGAGCATTGCAACACTTTAACACTTCCAGGGATGGGGCCTCCACAACTTTCCTGGGCAACCTGTTCCAGTGCTTCACCACCCTCACACTAAAGAATTTCTTCCTAGTATCTATCTAAATCTATGCTCCTTCCATTTAAAACTGTTACCCCTCATCCTATCACTACATGCCCTGACAAACAGTCCCTCTCCACCTTTCTTGTAAGACCCTTTAGATACTGCAAGGCTGCTATGAGGTCTGCACAGATCTCTCCTCTCTGGGCTAAACAATCCAAACTGTCTCAGCCTGTCCTCTTACAGGGGTGCTTCAGCCCTGTTATCATCTTTGTGGCCCTCCCCTGCACTCATTCCCACAAGTCCAAATCTTTCTTATGCTGGAGGCCCCAGAACTGAACACATTACTCCAGGTGGAGTCCCACCAGAGAAGAGTAGAAGGACCCGCTGGCGTGACCTCTTTCGGTGTAGCCCAGGATGTGATGGGCTTTTTGAGTTGCGAGTGCACATCGTTGGCTCATATTCAGCTTTTCATTTACCAGTATCAAGTTATTCTCAGCAGGATTGCTCTTAATCCACTCATCAACCAACCTGTAAGCATGTTTGGGTTTGCCCCAATCCAGGTGGAGCACCTTACACTTGGCCTATCACAGGCCCACCTTGAAAAGCCTGTCCAGATGCCTTTGCACGGCATCCCTTCCCTCTAGATTATCAACCACAGCACTCATCATTAAGTCATCTGAAATCTTGAAATCCTGCTGAGAGTGCAAGCAATCCCACTGTCTGTGTCCATGACAAAGATGCTGAATAGCGCTGAATATCAGCGATCCCAGTAGGAACCCCTGAGGGCCACCACTTGCTACGGATCTTCACCTGGACACTGAGTTGTTGAACGTTAAGTCTGTGACTACCTGGGATGCCTATTGTGTCTCAAGTAGCACAGTCTTATGGCATAGGCTGTAAACACCTCTATACAATATTAAAAGTAAATACTTAGGAATTATATGCATCTCCTTCCCTGAAAATGCATGAGCACGAATTCTACATGAATGGTACTCAGTTACAGGCAGGGAATAATAGTCAAGGACATGTGTCCAACATTGCTGCAGCTGTGGTGCAAGGGGGCTTCAAGTTCCAGCAATGATTTACCTGGGCTTGCTACAGAGCTGGCAGTTGTTTCACCAAGTGCACTTGGATGCTATGCCTAGCTGCCTTACTTTCTTTTGGAGAAGAAAAAGTCAACTCCCTTCTGTGTGCTGTTGCAGAGGTCATTGCTCTCCCCTGGCTGGAGACAGGAACAGTGTCCTGCAGGCACATATTGCATAAGGTGGCATGGAAGATTCAGCTCTTATTTTTAATTTCTTGATTTCTGGATTAGAGTTTGAAAAATAGCTGCTTATCAACTTTTCTGTGCACTCAACTCTACTATCCATCAAGAACCACAGAGTTCTATATGTGTTTTTATGAGCGGGTGAATGGGTAGTCAGCACATACATTGACATAGCTAAATACATTAGAAACAAAATAATGGGATGGGATTTCAACCTGAGATATTAATTTTCTGATCCTCAGTTTGTTAAGCCACAATTTAAATTTAATACCTTTATTTTTGGTGAAATTCTTCTTCTTTTTTATAATGTTTAGTAATCTTTGGAAGCATTCATGTGGTAATCTATTTTAATCTTCCCTTTGCCTGCCATCTGAAGAACCAGAAATCACAGCAAATGCCAACATCCATTTAAAACATGCACCCTATCAGACAAATACTGAGGATATGGAGTGCAATTCTGCTCCTAGTTCCTATGAGGCACACAGAAGTTGGTCTCAGAGTTCTTTATATATATCAATATATACTAGAAAACCAGATATTTTGGCACTTCTCTGGGAATGATCCACTGATTGTCTGACCACTCAAATTATTTAATAAACTCAAGTTCTGTAAAATGAAAATCCCGACCCAAGGATTACGACAAAATAGAATGTTGTAACTTTTTTTTTTTTTTTGGTAGAAAGATACATAGATCTGTCCAATTAAAATGAAAAAAATACATCAATAGATTATTATGTTTTGGGTCATGTCTGTGAGCATTTGGTCACGTCATATCAAATATTTCCTTTGGGTTTTAAACTTGATCACCAACATCAAAGCAGACTCAAGTTTGTTGCAATCTTAATTCTTCTTAAGAATTTAATTCACAAAATAAGGAAGGTTAATATTTAATGCAACATTTTATCTATAATTATGCAAAAATCATACACAAAATGCATATCTTCTATGGTAAGGTGTTAGTTCATTTTAATATGAGGTGCTGTGATCCATCCACAATGCAACCCTTTCACTCTTTTTATTTTCATAGTTGCAGACACACTCAACCTTCAACAGGCTCTGTGTTTAGTATTTCAGTAGCTGGTTGATACAGCTGTTTCTTCAGGATCATAGAGTATATCTAAATATATCCATAGATGTTATTCGTAGGTAGTGCTTTAACACTGTTTAGAGAATCAACTACAATTACTCAGGAATCTTGAGTTGGATGCTTCTGCTCCAAACTGTATTTCAAATTTATAGGCTAAGTGCTGTCATCCTCCCTACCAAGTAGCCCTGGAAACTGCTACCACTTCTGTAGCCAATATCCATGGAACATTGTAGTGTTTGTCTCAGGAAAGACAGAATTAGGCCTTATCTCATAACCCAAAGTGCTTCACGTCCATACAAACAATATTCTTTCTGGGGATCTTTAAAAAAAAAAAAAGTCTTGTTTTCCTTTTACGGGATAGGCTTTGCTTTTTAGTCCGTATTTAGATAATTAAACCTGTAAAATATAAAGATGATGTTGGGATACTCTATCTCTGTTTGTGAGGTGCAAAATCTGCATCTATAGTTTTTTAAGAAGCAAAGCATGCTCTTGAATAATGTGACCATTTTGTAAAAATTATGAATCTGTAAAAAATACTGCATATTTTGATCAGCTTACTTTCATACTTGTTTTATTATGACTTTACCAATTGATTGTCCCAAACACCCTCACTGAGACAAAACTCAGACTGACCCCTGGTTCAGGAGATTTGTGCCTACGTCTAGCTTTATGTGCCATATGTGGCTCCCTGCAACTGAAAGTGCAGTTTAGGTGCCATCTCAAGCTTTAATTGCCATATCTAATGAAAGCATAGGAGAGAAAGTGTGTAAACCCTGACAGTATAAAATCCATGACAGTTTTAGCTACCCAAAGGCTTTGATATAAGTCTGATACTCTACAGCAGAGATGAGATACTATGCCATCCCTAGAGCTTCCACAAAACAGAACGAGCATGTGTGGATGTGAATTGTGGTGGCTATAGTAATTGCCTGCAAATAGGAAGCTCCAGTTCAAGTCTCATCTGTGCTTCAGCTGTTACGCAAAATACTCCTGTAAAATCGGATTAAGGAGACCAGAATTCATGTCTTCTTCATGCAAAGCCATTAGTTACAACCACTTCTGTGGGGCATGTTTGTTTTATCTCTGCTCCCTCGATCCAATGTTTACTGTTTTGTGAAAACCAATATTTCTGCAAAATATTTTTGTTTCAGTGCTCTTGAAAACCTTTCTTTCAGCAGAATGCAGTCCAACCAGCTCTTGTTAGGAGCAATCTCATCATATGCTTCAGTCACTGATAGATACGTGATACAGTAAATTACAGCAAAGTGCAAAAAATGGAACTGACTGTATTCAAACTTTATGGACTTTTATAAGCATTCTTTAGTCAATATCTAAATATTCAGTCTTTGAATGAGCAAAATGCCCCTGCAAAATGATGAGCATTTATTTCGACTAAAGAATGCAGAATTTTGGCACAAGATTAACGTGGCTCTTCCTTACTAGATGACTCTGAAAGCAGAATAGGGCAAAACTGCAAAACATCAATAAAATCTGATAAATTCAATTTGACAATTGAAAGTGCTTTGCCTGAATAGGATTTAGAATAAATTAAAAGAAAAAATGGCATGATTAAAAATTCAATTTCCTTAATAAAAATGGTGGGCCAATTTACTCTTCTTATAATGCATTTTTGTTCCAATACCAAAAGGTAAGTTTTGAGATTTTAGGCTGCATTGTGAATATCTTATTTACCAATGATAGGCAGCTGGTTTGACTGGCTCTGGGAAGTCAGACAACACTGCTCACAAAATTACTGAAGAACTCTTCATTCACCCAGGGTTTCTTACTGATATCACTATTGATAGTAATGCATTATTTTTTCAAACTGCTGCAAAGGAAGTTGAAAGAATCCACGAAGTAAGTTTGCTGAAATCTGTAGAATTACAAGCCTGGAATTACACCAATTTGCTTTTAGAAAGTTAATTGATGCTGCACACCCTCCTTCCCACCCCCATAATCTTTTTCCCTCAGGTTAAACAAAACTTAAAATACCGCACAAATTTGGATGGCTTTAACAACAATAACTTAATACTTATTAATCTATACAAATTCCATACTTCTATCCTGAACATATCTGATCTACAGATAAGTACAGAAGCAATGAACACTAATACTATTCTTCCTTTATGATTTACAAATATTTGTATTTTATACAGATGCTACATTTGGTTGTTCACTAAACAATTGGATAAAAAGTCTATGTATTTTCTCCATTTTGCATTATTCAACATACAGGTTATACTTCATTTGGATGGAAAACTGACAAGTTATACACTGGCTAGGAAAAAAAAAAAGGAGTGTTTTTTACATACCGGTCATTGTAAATCCACCAACTAGCAAGCCAATGTCTCTTCCACCGACTATAATAGCTTCACTGCGATCTCCTTCACTGCCGGTGTTCTTGGTTTTCCAAGCAGCCCATATTCCTACTGCCAGGATAGCCAGGTAGAAGACAACTATGGCCACCAGTCCCTCCACATGGAAAGCCATGTTGAAGTCCCAACTGTTTCTTTTATTGCAATTTCATTAAGACCTCTGGAGAGAATGCAATAATAGGTCTGCTTTTAATAAACCTGACTTTTAGAATCAGTGTACAAAAAACCCTCAGATGATTATTCTGGTGAATTTATGAAATGAGAATTTCATGTGTAATTGAGATTAATGTTATATATCAATTAAAATGCCTGTGCAGCAACAACGAACAGTTGTAGCCTCTGATTACCAGGGGGAATGAACGATGTGACTGAAAGCTACACTATTCTTAGAAATCAGTTATTGAGCACTGAATTGTTTTGGTGTCACCAAGTTTTCAGTGTCTGGGAACTCTTCAGTCAAGGAATGCTTTGGTACAGGGAACAGAAGAACTTGGCCATATGGACTATTACAAAAGTCTCTAGTTTGAAGACAAGCCATGAAACTGCTTTAAGTTATGTAAGAACTATGGATAAGTAACAGCTACAACAGCAAAATACATCTTTTAAGTCTTTGTGTTGGAATGCTGAGTCTTTTCCCCCTTCTATCACCTCCCACATTTTAAAATCTGCGCTTTCTTTGTTTGCAACATTTAATTGTCCAGCATGAAAAGTATCAGTCTGTTCTCTTTCGCAATCTGAGACGCAAACGGAAAGCTTACAAGCTGTCGAACGGCAGAAATGTCAAGGTACACGAACTACAGCGCGGGGAGAACTCCTGAGCGACGCGGGCAGCGGCTGCCTCCAACCAGCCTCTCCCGGAACCCCTTCCCAACCCCGGCCCGCCATCGCTCCCGCACGGTCGCGCCGGCGAGACCCGTCCACACTCCCGACGGCTCCCGCGGACCATCCCCACTTACCCCGGGGCCCCGCGCTCCGCGGAGGTGNTCGGGCAGGGAAGGGTGTCCGCGCCCGCCGCCCACCTGCGCTCCGCCGCCGCGCTGCCCCGCACCCCGCGGAGCACGGCCGCACATCCCGCGGGGCGGTGTCGGGGCCGAGCCGCCGGGCGCTTTGCCCCTGCTCGGGCTTTTCCCGCTTGCGGGGGCAGGGAAGGCAGGACCGTCTCTTTCCCCTCCGGTGCCGGCGGTGCGCCGAGTGCTGAGGCTGCGACGGGGGGCTCGTGGATTAAAAAGAGGAAAATCCCTTTATAAAGGAGGAGGGTTCAGTGGGGTGAGAGGACCGTGTCCGTCAGAGCTAGGGGGAGGAAGGGGGAAGGACGTCAGAGTGCTAGGGGACGTTGGGGGGAAATAAGGATGACTCAAGGGAGACTGATTGTCGTGTCATGGCAGGGAAGCAGGGTTAGGAAGTGGAACTGGGGTGAGAAAACAAAAGGGAATTAGGGGAGACAGGAAGAAACAGGATCATTCCAAGCCAACGGGAAAGAGGAAGAAAAGAAAGGGCTGATCTAAGGAGACATGCTGAAAAGAGAGGTGAAAGAAGGGGAGAGAGTAGAGGTATGGAGAGCAAAGGTGAGGTTTGTGCTCTCTTTGTGCTCCCTGGCAGCCTTCCTGCTCCATCTGTGGGCCTAGCATTGAGCAAGCACCAAGCCAAGGTGTGTCTGTGAGAGGCTGGTCAGGACCATCTTTCCTCCCAGTTCCCTTCCAAACCTGGTTAAACGTGCATTGTCTCTTCCCAGATGCAGGACAGCCAGTTGTTGGGGAGTCTCCATTTTTTTTTGCCATGCCTCTCATAAATGTCACCTGCAGAGCTACAGTAATACAAGCTTTCCTGTTATAGAACTCTTGCTCTCTGTCTCCAAATGATGCTGGACAATGAGCCTCTTAGTGCTATGACTAAGGGTACATGTGCAAAGAAGACCCACACATGCTCTTGCCCCAGTTTTTACAAAGGGAAGATCATGCTGAACTGTAGCAGTCTCAGCTCTTAAGAGGCAGTTAACATGGGCCATTGGCTCATGCAAGTTGAAAAGTAGAAATAAAAAGCCCACAGGAGTACAGAATTGCTATTGGCAAAAGAACTAGTTTAAAGCAGAAAATATGAAGTTGTGCTAGACTCAAGAGGAAAAACGTAGTATGGGAAGATGTAAAATCAGAGAGGAGGAAGGTGGCAATTCAGGAAAGCTCATCCCACTGCGAGAAAAGACCCTAGGGCTGGCACTTTCCTGCATATTTACCAACTACCTGGCCAGCCTGGCTGGCAAAGTGGCTTTGTCTGACTGGTCACGAAATGATGAGCACACCATACCACATTGGTCTCAGCCATTTATTATGTGCATCACGCACAATAAATTATGATTGTGTACTCATAAATTGATTGTGTGCATAAGACTGCTTTCAAGTCTGGGCTCAGTTGAAGGAGCCCAAATAAAGGTGGCCAAAGCATTAAAGGTTAGAAATGTTACTATTTTTGTCAGCCAAACTCGTGGGTTGTTAAGTGACGCCAGTGATGCAATGTTTGCTTTTGGAGTGCTCAGTAAAAAACTCCTCCCAGTAAAAGGCAACTGAGACACTTTAAATGCAGGTGAACATAAAGGCATCACCTAAACAGAAAGCCTGTCATAAACAAACACCATAATATAAATAAAAGGTAGAAGTCACACACCCTGGAACTGATGTTGAGGATGTTCTCAATTAGAAATAAGCAAACAAGTTCCAGCAACTAAAATCTGATAGAAAATGCTTGGATAGTANGCATCACCTAAACAGAAAGCCTGTCATAAACAAACACCATAATATAAATAAAAGATAGAAGTCACACACCTGGAATTGATGTTGAGGATGTCTCAATTAGGAATAAACAAACAAGTTCCAGCAACTCAAATCTGATAGAAAATGCTGGGATAGTAAAATGGATGTTAAATTAAATTCACACGAAGTTTTAATTAAGAAAGAAGTCATGGCAACACGAAGCGTGGCTCAAGTCTGTCTGAGGCAAATTAAAAAAATGTTGACCTATGGAAAAGAATCCTTTCTTAGATTAAATCCCAACTTTGGTCTTCACTGAAGACTATAATTAATTTTTTTTGTCCTTAGTAGGTCAATTAACACTTGTTGATGGCACTTATTGATAGTTGTTGGAGTGGGGAAGTTACTTTTAAAAAATAATTATTTCTAGAAAATAATTAATTTTAAGTTAATTATATTTTGATGAAATTCATTAAAACTAATCCTGAACGTCTATTATTTTTATTTTTTGTAGCCTCTTTGGATAAGTTTTGTCTCTTTGATACTCTGGAGTGGTTTGCAACCTTCCACTCAATGAATCAATTGCACTGACCAAGTTTTACTTTATGTGTGTACTCTACTCCTGTAGTTACTTAACCACAAATAAGTTAAACCATACATTCTCTCATGAGATATCCACTTAAATTATAGATTCCTTGAGTTGATAGGCCTTGGATTTTGAAACCATCTTCACCTGGATGTAGCTGAGAAAGTCTGATACAATTATTTTAGTGAATATTTGTTGATTTAATAACTTACTATCCCTTTTTTGCTCATCCACTACTACTATATTGGGTAGTTTTCTAATGCTTTCTTTTGGGAAAGGACCCTGCTACACTGGATCCCTGTGTGCATTTTGCCAGCTGCACTCCAACAGCATCCATCACCCACAGCCATACACAAAGCTCATTTCTCATGATATCTGAAGGTGTGCACAAATGAGTGCCAGCAAATTTTATGGTTCTTGGGAAAAGATTTGCTTTGGTGCCAGAGATACTATATGCAACTGCAAGACAGATTCCATATTAGACCTGACTCCGTTTCCAAAGAGAACTACTGTTGAAACACTTAGAACTGAGGTCATCTTTTCCAGGAAAGAAGTAGTTCATTGGCAATTTGTGGCTTCTAAAACAATTGTTCTTTCTTTGAATATAATTTTCTCTTTTAAAATAGCATAGATTGAAAACATGCTGTTCGAAAAGAGATCCTGAAACTTTGCTTTGTTTATATTTAAGAAAAGATGCACTTTCCAGAGGAAGGTGTCCCTGCCCATGGCGGGGAGACTGAAACTGAGTGATCTTTAAGGTCCCTTCTAACCAAACCAGTCTATGATTCTATGAAAGCTGGCATGGAAGCCTGCATTAGTCACATTTCTTTATACTGCTATCGAGGAGTGCTTTGTAGAAACAGTGGAAATTAGCTTTCATGTACAGTACCTGTCTTTTAAGCAAAGATATACAGTATTTCCAAAAATTTATTGAGCCTAGATATGGTTATTTGGACTCCCTCTGAGTAACAGTAAATATTTTTGCATTTTTAAACCTATGTTCACCACTGAGACTTTACTTAGAAAAAGGTCGCCCTGGATACAGCTCATGGATTTCATAAAAATGTTCGTTTAGGGACAGCTAGCCTAACCTTTCACCCAGTTTCTTTTTGTTTTTAATGCCTCTGCTAACTGATCTCTCAAAAGAGTTTGAATGATAGGAAATGTGAGGGACGCAATGAAGCCTAATCCCAATGAACATTTATGTGAAGGACTGTAATTCACAGTATTAAACACAGGTTTAAGTCATGATGTGGAACATCTAAGCAATAAATATCTATATGGTTATATATACCTTTGAGGTAAAATTCTAATTTCTCATAGATTTCTATGCTTAAAATGTTCATGGTGTAATTATACATTTTATGAGAAGGCATTACAGAGTTGCTTAAAATCACACGAGATTTCTTAAGGAAAAAAACAACCAATCAACCACAACAAAAACAAACACAGGATTTTGACGTGTGCTCCCTTAACAAAAAAGCTTTTACTACAGATAAGTTTAAGACCTATACTAAAAGCTTTCCTGAGACTGATGCTACAGAAAGGTTTATGGTAGAATTAGTGGAAGAAAAGGGCCTCTTGATCAGTTTGTAGTTTTTGGGGTAGTATCCATCTTAGATTCCTTCTGCAATTTCTCTATTAACAATGGAGTCCCCAAAGAAATGATTGATGCACAACAACTCAAAAAAACCCCATCTAGATGAGAACTCTTTTGGAAGATATATTTGATAGGTATTAACAGTCTCTAGTTATCTTACAGAAAGATAAACCTGCAGTTCTGAGCTTTTAGGGTTCCAGATGGTGTAGATCACTGATGTGGCTCATTTGATAGTAAACTGGACAAACTGTCAAAGAAACAGCTCTTTTTTTTCTATTGTGGCAAATGCTACGTGTGACATATTTTTTAATACTGTGCTTTACTTACTTTCTGTAAGTTTATGTTATAAAACAAACACAAAACCAAAACAGAACAATGAAGAATTGTAAGAATCTAAAGTTTAGTAATTAAAACCGTAAGAAAAGCAGAGTTGAGACTGTGTGTGAAATCTTAATGTGCTCTTCTTATCCATGTACTTTTTGAGTCTTCACCTGTGTAATGACATGCTATTTTTTCCTTGAGATACCTGTCTCTTCAATTAGAGTTATTCTTCACTCTTTTTGTTTATATTCCTCATTAATCATGTGGCCTTACAATTCATTCAAACTTCACACTGAAAACAAACCTGTTGTTTTACTCTGGGTGTTTCCGTGGTGTAAAGTATTAGTGTTTCACAAATACAGATAATTTTGTCTACAGAGCACATAAGGAATAGGTGACATTTTTGTAAAGCTTTATATATTTTTATATATTTAAAATATAGCTCCAGTCAATTTCCATTGCTGCTTTATGCAAATCTAAGAAGCAATTAGTTGAGGTTGTTTTCTTCCCCCCCTCCCCCCAAAATTCTGAAGAAAAGAAAATCAACATTCAATCTAAGTCAGACATCTAGCATGAAAAATTTCAGCCTGTAGCCTGGTGCCTGGCAAAGTTGTATGCAATTAAAAGTAAGCATTTTATTATGTGGAATTTCAGGCAACCTGAACTAGCTTTTGAATACCTGTTGCAAGAAAGCTGCCATAAAAAATTGAAATTAAGGGGTTGGAAGAGAAAATAAAGCATGTTCATTTTTTTGTTCTCTGACACTGTTGGTATTGCATTATTCCCATTTTACTTTAGTGTAAATAATAGTGAATCACATCAAAGAACTGCTTTATGGTGAACTGTACTGATTAAAATGAAGCAAGTAAGGATGTTTTGCATTATTATAATTATTGAATATTGATATTGACAGTTGTTGCAGGAAGCCAGTGACCTTAAAGCTCCATTGCAATAAGTGATATGCAAACATATTGTAAAGTGAAAATCCTGATTTTTCCTTTAGGTTTTTCTGCATTGTTGATCAGTGTCACTGAATAACATGAGAAGGAAGCAAAATAACTATAAAGAAACAAGACAATAATGCAAATTAGAGATTCTTAATATAGGCAATAATGCAAAATAGCTATTTGACAATCTATTTGGAAATAATGCTTGTTATTTTTTTTAAAAAGACAGTGAATTAGGATCAATAAAGGGGAATAGGTAAACCAGGGATCCACCTTTCTTTGAATGCCTGGAATTAAATGAGATCAAGCTGATTGCAATGCTTATTGGATTTCTGGGGAAATCTCTCCCTGAGCAATAAATCTGTCTGAAAGGAGACACCATTGATCAAACTTACAGCAAAGGGCCTTTGAACTGGTGGACAGTTGGCATAGAAACACCCTCAGCTAGGCTGGCATTTCTGCCATTCATGTTGTATGACAACTTACTGTGTGTCAGTGACCAGTCACATGCCCAAGAAAGCATCGAGCACAACTACTTGGGCATTATGATCTTAAAACCACAGTAGTACTTCCCACCCACACAGAAAAGAGAAAACCAGATATAAGCCAAAGTTGAAAGAGAAGTGCAGTGAATGGAGGGTGCCAGAGCCTCACACCAGCAAATCAAGTCCTGAACCTGTGAGGGAACTGATGCCGAGGTGGTGCAGAGGTGGACCACTGATCTGTTTGCAAACCTTGAAAGCAATCAAGTGCTATATCAAAAGAGAGAGTCCAGAACAAAGGAAGAAAGCAAAGGAAGGAGAGCAGTTTCTGAACCAATTTTGGAGCCGTTACTGACTATATGAACATTCTTAAACCATGGTGAAGTTGGTTTGTAGTCAGTTTGGGACTGAACTGAAAGGGATGCAAGAAAATACAATAAGTTCCAGATGAGTTTAATTCCTGCTCTGTTGTTTACATTCTTCCACTTGGCCCTGCAGTGCCAGTCAGGATGGCTTGGTGTTAATCTGTCTAGATTCAAATGGTCTATTATTTACTAGACAATTTTCTGTTGCTGTATTGGGAAAAATATTATGTAGAAATTGAGAAAGCATTTCAAGAACTTTTGAGTTTTCAAATTTAGTTTATAAAGGAGTTTTTTCTGGTGATATCATGGGAGAGATTTTTTACAACAGCAGTTTCAGGAAAAAACATGCTTCTGTACCTTCATTCAAACCCACACCACCCAGCACCATACTGTTTCAATCTTTGCTCAGACTTTACTCTTAAGAGAAAACTGGTGAAGAATTTTGGTAAAGCCTCTGATGACTGGTCCTTTCTCATGATGAACTTCAGATGAATAATATAACTTTTATAGATCCATGTATAACACCTTCTACTGAGAAATCAGAAAGCAAACTGAATTAAAAACAAACAAAAAAACTACAATAAAAATCTTAAGCACTGAACAAAACCATACCTAAATTGTATTTTGTTAACTATGATTCAAAGATACTATATGAACTTTATCTTGCTAATTTTCCTTAATTATCTTATTAATAGGTATGGTGCTTATGTTCTTATTACAAACATGGTTAAATAAGCCTTCCGATAATTTTCAGTGCATAATTTTTACCAAGTAAGCACTAACAAAAAAAAAATTGAAAAAAATCCCATTCTCATTTAATCATGGCAATTTCCTTAGAAATATCTAGTTAGGGCAATGTGAAAACCTGGCCTTAAGGACATCACTATCAGTATATGATCCTAAACAATATAAATTCATTTTCTCTGTGAAACTGGGCAAACTGATGTATCAAGAACTGTTGCTGTTTGGACGCAATTTCTCTTCGTTCATGTCCATGCACTTTGGTTAAAGAATCAATGTTTTCTCAAGGAAAAAAGCTGAAAAAATGATTTGATTATGTGAGGAATTTATTATTAGAAAAAGCAAACATTTTTTAAAAAATTATTTATTTATTTATTTATTTACATACTTACTTACTTACTTACTTATTTATAGCTGAAATGTCCCTACAGCATGGGTCAGATGACCCTGTTTGGGCAATGAATTCATCTGTTACTATGTGAATGGTCTGTAATAACCGAAAAGTTGAAATTAGTGTCAGTCAATTTCAAAATCCTGAGAAAGAAGAAACATGTATCAGCTTTAAACTAGTTTCTAAGAGACCCCTTGCCAGAACAATTTATAGAGCTCCTATATGACAGTTACAGAAATGTAATTAAAGTCTATACTCAGCTTATTGTGAAAGTCACATAAAATGTGATTTAGGCTAACATGATTCTATTCACAAAGAAAGTTAGGCAATGAATATGAGGCATATGAAGATGGTCAGTCACTGACAGGTAGTAACCCATTAAACAATGATATTTCCATGCTTGTTCACACTTCTAAAGCTTTCAGAGTAATCATGAGATCTGTATTCTGCAGAGATTTTAAATTCTAGCTTTAAAGTTGCCCAATATCTCTTCAAATGTCTATTTCAATTCTCTTGCTCCACCATTCCACCCATTCAGGAAAATTAAAGTCTGTACCTACTTACTGATATCTTAATGAGCACATGCAAGACAAAGTGCGTGGATGAATAGCAGAGAACCAAAATAGAAACCCTTACTATAAAAGCAAGTAATACTAAAAACGAAAGTGTCAGGTTCTCAGCAGCCAACAAGCTGCATATGGCCATTAGGGCACATTTCAGAGCTGTTTCTGAATTCTGTGATTTAATTTATAAGTGATCTACGAGAAATGTAATTTGGCATTTTCAAATTAAATTATCTGTCTAAATAAAAAAGGAAAATGTATTATTTCACTACGGTTAAGTCAGACAACTTGAAATAGCATTTGCAGCCAAATTGAAAGCAAAGGGTAAAATTATTCTGATTTTATCCCCTTTGAAGTAATTCTTCTCATCAGTGTCAACTGTTAAGAGACAATTTTATAAGCACATCTACTGCTACCAGGAATTTGTAAACAATGTTTATAATTAGTGTGGGAAAATAGTATCACAGTAAATATATCTTTGGAGGAATATGAAATAGACGCTTTTCGTTTTGTTTTTGGGGGTTTTGTTGGTTTTTTTTATGGTTTGTTTTGGGTTTTTTTGTTTGTTGGTTTGGTTTGGTTTTTTGTGGTTTTGTTTTGTTTAGCATAAATTTAGACAGAGATTTCAGGAGTTTATAAAGATACTGTTTAAATGCAAACTCCATGTTAATTAAAGCTCATTAAATATGTCCTGAATTTATGTAAGATTTTCAAATTGAAAAACATGCACCTGAGGTTTACAAAGCCAATACTTTTGGTCTGAAATACTGTCCAGTTTCACCAGAACAGTCCTTTCTAGTCACAAGTTCTTTATGACTGCTGAGTGGTTTCAAACTTCAGAGGAGTAGTAGATTAGTTTGTTGTTATTTTTTTTATTTACTAATGCACATTCAGAAATGTTACTGAATGCAGTACTCTAATACTTAGTTGAAGATGACTGGAGTATTTCTTCTTGGTTTAGAACAAGTTTGTTAAAATTGATGGGATTAAAAAAGCGCCTCTAACTTTCTCATTTTGAAAAAATCTTTGTTTTTAAAATATTCCTTTTCAAATCATACAACGTTTTACAGGATTTGGAACAGAAAGAAAAGACAATTGGATTAAGAGGATAATCTTGACCCTTTTAAAGATACAGTATAAAAATATTTATTCAAAGGCCTCGGCATTCTGTAGGCCCTTGTACACAGATGTACAAAGCATCATTTTTCTTTTGTCTGTATCACTTTGTCATTTGTTTCAGTCAATGCTGCTTAGATAGAAATACCTTGTTTACTGTATCTGTAATGCTGTCTATTTAAAACAGAGAATATTTCTGTGTTTGATGTTTATTGTTATCACTATTTAGTGATTGCATCACTGTTTAGTCCCCCTATGGATAACAGGTTGATCTTGTGGATTTCAGTGGTTCCACTAACAGGTTAACAAACTGCTTCAAGTCTGAATCTCAGTACCTACAGGTATCTTGAATGCAGTCCATCAAAGCTGAAAAATACTTTCACTGAAAATTTGACTGTGGACAAAAATGTCTTATTTTGTTTGAGATGTCTTATTTCATTTGAATGCTTTCATCCAAAACCCACCATGTTTCTGCACTTCTCTGATCTTAGTGTTTATGCTTCAAATGCACTTAGTATTTATATTATACACTTAGTACACAAATCTATTTTAATAAAATTGCAAATTCTGTACATCAGTGAGTGTATGATCCCAATTCAAGAAGGCTGCTTCACTGCCTGACAGAATTACTGTAACTAACATCAGTGAAACTTGTATCAGTATGTAAAAAAAATGGTGAATTATAGAAATAAAATTGAGGCCCCAAATGCCATAGATTTACTACAGGTATCTTAGTCTGCAAAACAGAGTGTAAATAAACAAAATATTCCAGGTTGTGAGACAGAGATGCTTGGTAAAAGAGCATCTGATCACAATAAGAAGGATTTCAAAAATAGAGTTTGAGATTGGAATGGCCAACATTGACCAGAACACCTTTTACCTACAGCTAATTCTTGGGCTCTTGGTGCTGTTTGCAAGGCATTCTAGGTTCTCAGTGTGTCAAAAACCCCCACATGTCATAGTTGTAATTGCTGTCTGTTGCTAATCTTGATGTACTCAAGGAATGGAGCAAGCGACCTTTCAAGATCTGTGGTTCCTGCAGGCCTGGGTCATAGCAGATCAAGGAAGAAGGAAGCCTGTGTCTGGTTGCTAAACTAGTTTCTGGATATGTAAGAAGCATAAGTATCTAGTTTAAAATACATCATTGTTACTAGTGTACTGATGAAAACTGACACTGTCACAACAACCTTCTTTAGCAGTTTTGGTTAATGCAATTTTTAATTAGAATAATTACTTCTATTGCTTTATTTATGAAAAAAATGTAAATAACTGAGGTCACATTTGTGAACTAATCCTTAAGGTATTAGTGCTTTGACACATTTTGGAAGCAAATGTAAATAGCATGAAAGCTGGTATTTTTCTATGATTTGTTGTTCATTGAAATTGAAGAAAACCTGTGACAATTCCATAGATGCATTTCACTTGGGGAATTTGCCAAAAATGTGCTTTAGAGAATAATGTTGGAAAGGGTTCATAAATTAGCTGAGGTGAAAAATTAAAAAATAAGAAAAGAAAAGAAGCTAGGCTCCATTACCCAGCACTCTAGCAGATTTATTGGTAAGTCACCCTCTCAGCTAGTGTTTTTATAACTTAAACAAATTACAAGTAAACATCATATTTGTATGTGACTTTTCATGAAAGCAATGCTTCAAAGTGATTCATTATTTATTACACGCTCTGTGGTATAGAAGCCTATCCATCCTGCAGCTGTTAGACGTAATGAGAACAAGAAAAAGACCTTGTGTGCTTTAGCAAAAGATAGCAAACCTGGAGTAATTTTCAAACAAAATAAAAGAAAGCGATTTATTCACAAAACTAATGAAACTTAACAAATGAGAGGCTGTCCAGAAATGCAATAGCCCTTCCTATCAGTTATATACTGGTTTAACCTGGCTCTCCTTCTCTGCTTAAAATCATTAAAAATATTAACACATGGAAAAAAAAATAGCCAGAGGCACATACTCCTCTTTGATTATGATTTTTTCTGATTTTTTAACCTATTTTTGTAATTTATAGACTGGTTTTGTGCTATAATTCCAAGACACATAAACTGGAGCAAGGAATTATATTGGTATTTATACTATCACCATAATTATTAAGTGATATAGTAATTGTAAATTATTATATTTATAGTATGAGAATTAATATAGATTAATTAAATTAATTTACACATTTGGAACCCCAAACTTTCTATTATTTTTACTTCCCCTCCCACCCCCGTCGTCGTTTACAGAAGAGGAACCAAGCAGGCTGCAGAGGTGATCAGCACCATGGACAGACGCCGCGGTGGCGGGTGGTGTTCAGCACCCGAGACACCCACCCACTCACCCGTGCGAGTGTCCAAAGCCTCCCGAAGGACTGATTGCCTGAAACACATCTTAACCAGCAGCAGAACCTGTCACTGGCGTCATAGATCAGCTTCAGTCACCCAAATAACCAGTGTGTTGGGAGCAAGGAGAGAAAGATTACAGTGTGTGAAGGTCTCGTAAGTTCCAAGACCTTAGTAAACACATTGCAATGAAAAATGAAGTAAGTCATGCTTTGTCAGCTATACAAGCTACTTTGAAACTGTTAACTCTTTGATGTAAGGACTTTATTTTCCCTTGGAGTTTCTGTTTCATTGGTTGATTTTTTGTTTTAGGGTTTTGTGGTTTTCTTGTTTGTTTTAATTTGTTTGGTTTGGTTTCAGTTTTGTTTTTTTATGATAATGTCAGGCATATTCAGATACTCTTAAAACACAGTCAGGCACCCATATTTGAAAGTAATGGTCTAAGCAATATTAATTATGGCCCTCTTATCTTTTCGGTAACAATCATTAAGTTATTATGGACTAGATAGCCGGTAGTCAAATTAACAGACTATTTTGTTCTCTTCCTCCTTTCCTGTGGGAAGACCAATACTGGAAAGTCTCCCTGGGAGGTGGGATAGATTCCCATGCAATAGAATTGTGAAAGCATATGTGGTACGTGACACTGCATTCAATAAAAAAGCCCCAAATAAAACACCAACGTTCTGTCACTGGCATTAATTTCCTTGCTATTGGGATCTGAGTCAAGAATGACTTGGGAAATAATTACGTTTTCCATTACGTGAGTTGAAAACCTATATCAAAACCAGGTACTGTGGTGGCAGTAGATAATGTCTGTGGTTCAAGTAGCAAAACGTTAACAAAAAAAAACACCCAAACCTTCTTACCTAACTTCAGACAACAGCACTCCAGACTCCCTTCATGGTCAGTAAAGTGTGTGTTCACCTGAAGTGAAAGGTGCAGGTCACCTGAATCTTTGGAGACATCTGCTAAGGAAAAGGCAAAGGTCTTATTTTTTTTCCCCAGTGATTAAAAAGGAACACTGGGATAACTGCTTTAGAAGGAGGCATATCCACTCCAGATGCCTGTTTTTGTCCAGACAGACCCCTTGAACAGTGACACTAAGTAGTGTGCAAACAACTGGGCAAGCATCAAGAAATGCCAATGTCTTTGGGAGGATTAAATATCTAGGGGCGGGGAGACTGCTGGGAAGCTCCACACAACACCTCATTTGCCTGTAGGATATGTTGTCAGATGAGAGATAGTATCTGACTTGTTCAAATACTTCCACTCATACTGAAATACAACCTAATGACAAAAGTCCACAGATTAAACTTCTTCTGTATGCATTTTATACCTCAAATATAAGCCTCTGCCAAGAGCATTTTATATGAGACCATAACTAATTTAGCTTCGTGTTCTCCTCGCTATCTTGGATGCTGATTATACTTCCCTAGTTTATTCATTTTGCAACATCCTCCACTAAAAATTTCAACCAAAACAAGTGAAATTACTCAAGAGACACTGAAAGCTGACAAGTACATTTCAATTAAACTGCCTTTTTAAAATTTTTTATTTTTATTTAGGTATTGGTACAGAAAAGTAGAATGAAAAGATGGAGATAAAGTTTACATTACAAGATCAAGTGATTAAAGGAAAAATATCTAAAACTCACTCTTCTGTATTTGGGGTCTGCTTTGAATCAAATCTCTTCTTCATATCAATCCAATGACAAAAAAAAACAGAAAAAATTAATGCAATATTGTCCTCTTGCATCTGCAGATAGCTGAAGAAACAGTTCTGCTTCAGGAAATAGTAAGGATACTCTAAACTCATCCAATGTGGTTGTTGACTGATAAAGACTGGAAGTAAATTTGAATATAGGCTACCCAATTTTAGGCATCTACTTGAGCCAAAAGTTGAATTTTCCCTAGACTACATATTCAACCAAGGAAGAGAGACTGGACTGGAACTGGAGCATCTACTGGGATCTCTCTGTCTTTCTCACTCTGCTGAGAAATTTTACATATTTAAGCTCTTTCTGCAGGCATCTTCACTTCCTGCCAGAATTATGCGGTCTGGACTTCTTTTCAACTTCTCTCAGTGCCTCTCCATCCAAATTATAGAGTGACTGAAAAATTTTCTCAGTAAATATCGATGAGATTCAAGAGCTCAAAGCTGTTTTCTGAGCTCTTTGTATGCCAGAAAGGAGGCCACGGAATTGCTGTAACTTTCAGAGGCCAATTTCTCTGATGCACTCATCAGCTTTTCTGATGTCATCAGATTTTGATCATCCACCCACTACCAAAATATTTCTAGGTAAAGAAAAAAATTTGTTTGTGTAGATAGGATTATATCATGTGTTGCAATGAGTAGGTTTTGCCATGTTGCCAGAGTATTTATAGTGCCAGAGTGGTNAAACAGGCAGGAAAGAGAAAAGGACAAGATCATTTCACTTGCATAGACGAGCAGACAGAAAAACAATAACAAAGCCATCAGCTGAGCAAACAGAGACTGTGGCAGTAACACAAATGATCATCACTCTCAAAATATGAGATGCAAATAAATTTGTAGTGGAGATATTAATCATGACATAATTCATTTCAAATAGATTTGTTTATAGAAGGCCTTTTATTCATGGCTATAAAATACTAAAGTACTAAACAAAATCAGTAATCCTATTCCTCTGTGCAAGATTTTAAAATCTCAACAGACTCCTTTCCCCCCATTCAATTACAATTAAAGACTAGATCATCCACTACTCTGAATTACATGCTTCCATGCCATTCATCATACTTTGTTGATGTACATTACCTGAAGTTTGGGTTCTTTGTACTCAGTTTAGTGATGGTGAAGATATGAAAATAAAGTATGGAGTTGAAAACCTTTTTCTGTTCAAGATATGAACATAGCCTGGGAAATACAAACTTTCCTGCAGCACATGAAGGTATCAGGAGCAAGCACCCAGTAGTGGAAGAAAGCGTATGAAGATCATAGTGTATTCTTATTTGTAAAAGAATATTTACAAGAAGACAGTTCAAGACGACATTTAAACTGTTTTCCATTCTGGTTTGGCCTTTAGCTTCTAAATTAGAGGGAATTTCTCTTAACAACAACAACTAATTTAAAAAAATCTCTTCAAATATGTTTAAGTACCTCCTAGATCTTTCTTTTTCCGAGGATATTTAACACATAGATCTGGTGAAATTTAATACCAGCTGATCACTGTATTGATTAGGGAATCTTAAAAAATGTTCTTTGATGTTGAGTTGCTGGTATCCATAGGTTTAAAAGTTCATAGGACTGCAGTGCTCTTTGGGTTGAAAGGGACCTTTTAGGCCCCCTATTTCCAATGCCCCTGCCATGGGCAGGGACACCTTCCACTAGACCAGGCCGCTCATGACCCCATCCAACTTGACCTTTATATTCCTCACAGTTTTGTGCCTAAACCTTTTTAAAATATATTTTGTATTTCTCAGTATATACAGCTAAAAAATAAGGATAGATGTAGTTTCTCTACTAAATTTGGCGTCAATTTTCCCATTGTTTTCAGTGAAACATAGAAGTTATTGCAAGATAGCTCAGTAGAGAATTTAATTAAAAAAAATTACCTCAAAGGCTGAGAAATTTTAAGATCTTTTCTATTTAAAAGTATTTGTTAAGAACCATAAAATGTCATACATACATAGTTGCTGTACTTTCTGTTAAATGCTTGAGAAGGATGTTTTTTAGTAGCACATACATACACTTCAAAGAAGTTGCTAACTTACATTTAGTAGCTAGATGTTTTTATTCTAGATATACTCTCTTGGCCTTGAAAGTATTACAGATCTTACAAGAAATTAAGTAGGAGTAGTCTCATTTCACTAAACTAAAAAGCATGGAAGAGGGATTTAGTGGGCTGAGCACAAGAGAAAAAAATATGTGTCCTTGACATTTAATTCTGTGGTAAAGCAGAGTTGAGAACCATGGGAAAAACAGTCTGCATGAAGTAGTTGGGAACACACATTACAAAACATAGGAAAAACCCAACCCTTACCAGGTGACTATGTCAGGAATGCTCAAGGAACTGTGGATCATGAAAAAATTGACAAGTAATAATTGTTCAACCACATAGAAATGGGAAAGAGGTTCATTTCTTAAATGGACTGTCAAGAAAGCATTTGCTCTAAAGTGTTTAAGACATACTTGGTGATTCTCAAATTCTTTGAGATGTCTTATTCTTCATGATGAAATATGCTTCCTTCATTTCAGGAAGACTGAGAATCAATAGGAACATGCATCAAGTTATATATCCAGGAATAATTATAATTCCAATAAAAGAAAGCATAATCAGGAGAAGCACAATAAATGGTCTGACTTCCTGGCATATATTAACACTTATAAGTAAACAAGCAGTACAACTGAAAATGGTCTGCTGGAAATTTAAGTAGGATACTCATATAACCTTTGAAATAAGTAGAGCAAAGTTTTCATCCGACATCTGAGCATTAGAACTTGTGTTGTTTAATATTTGACTTAGGTTTCCATTCATTAGAAGGGATTATATTTGACCATTAGCATGCAGAATTCCTGCTCACACGGTATGGCATTGCTTGCTTTCCACTGCTGTGCTAAACCTACCCAGCTAATGTGGCCCATCCCCTCTGGCTAATGCCATGTTTAAGAAGAAGGAGCTAATAAGAAATATTGTAATGTAGATTTTAGAGCAGTTCTGAGAAGAAAGAATCATAAATGCAAATGAAAGCTCATTTTACTTTTAAAAAATCACCTTTGATTAGTGAGCATTTTAATATTTTCTCCTTTTTCTAAAGACATTTTATTCTGCAAAGCTGAACACACTTGCATTAGCAATATGTTCTGTCAAGAGCATCTGGGGAAATACATTTGTTGTATTAAAAAAACCATATAAATATTCCCACATTTGATGTGTGGGATAACACATAGCAGCTGTATTGTAAAACCTCATGCTTTGCAGAACACAGTCCATCAGAAGAGATGTGTTTTGGTTCATCTGAGAGAGAGATGACTATAAATCACCTGGTGGTAATAAGAATTGTCAGGGAAAGCTCTGCCCGGCAGCACAGGAATGGAGGTACAGAGCACAGTTGGTTGGGAGCCTGACTTCTCTACCCACCTGTCACTCCTTCCCTGTGCCCCTACAGCCATATGCTCCCAATTTTCATTTCCTGTCCCAGGAAGGACAGCTTCCCTCTGCCCTCATTTTGTCTGCCTTAAATGCCTTTGCCTCATTTAACCCACCATTGCCTCAAATAGAAAAGCTCCCTATCCCTTTCTTGCCACCTATTTCCCTGAGTAGGCTGCCGAGATACTTTATTTACCTGCACCCCATTAGGGAGCTGCCTGCCTGTTAATAGGTGTGATCTCATCTCCCCCAAAATCCTTGCTGCTTTTCTGTCGGGGACATGCAATGCTTATCATAGGTGAGAATTAGTGTCTCAGTATTACAAAATGGATTCCTAATGGAGTTTCAGAGCTTGGAGATTGTGAGAAGCACAAGTGGTTAGTGTGTGACACTGGATCTGATTGTATATCTGTTTTATATTAATGGAGGTGGAAAGCTGCTCAGAGAGTTGTGATTAGTTCCCAGCTCAGTGAATGTAGGTACCTTCCAGATTCCACTGGGATAATTGAGCTGCTTTGGTAATTTCAAAAATTTCAGGAAAAAAAATTTTCTTGTAGATACCTGGTGATTTCTTCAGCTTTTATTTTGCATAAGAAGGCAAAGTTATTTTAATTTTTTTTTCCCCTACAGGTAGAAACCTGGAATCACAGAATGGTTTGGGTTGGGAGGGACTGTAAAGATCATCTAGTTCTAATCCCCCTGGCATGGGTTGGGGCACCTTTCACTAGAGCAGGTTGCTCAAAGCCCCATCCAGCCTGGTCTTGTCTATCTAATCAGTCAATGGCATTTTGTCTTGCAGAATGTTTCATTCGTTCATGTTTCTTACTAAAGTTTTTTCTGAAAAAATACCCTCTTGTCCAGTCTATTAGGTATTCATGACAAAGAGCCAGGTTTTGGTTCAAGAATCATGATGTTGTGGTGTTTTTAAAATAGAGCATTGATTTTTCAGTGTTTTTAGAAATGCCAGTCTCCCGCAGTAACAGAACTGAGTAATAAGTCATTTGATGTTGACTTTGAGGTAGTGAAATTCAGTTAAAGCAGAGGAAGGTTGAAAGGATTGTATTGCTGTAATTACTTTTATGTCTGTCTGTTTTATTTAAAAGTATTTCTGTGTTTCAGGCATACTTTTGTGGATTTATACTGTGGTTGCAAGTTACTATATTTCCGTACAATCTCTGAGATAATTCCAGTGGATTTGCTACAAATACTTGCAGGTATGGTCCTGCACGGTGCAACAGTGAGGTACTGGAGGCATTGGAAGCAAGCAAATGCAACAAGATATGCTATCACAGATCCTTTCATCCTGCTTCTGGCTTGCATTCTGGACCCAAAGATTTCCCTAAGTCCAACAGGTTGGAAGGGGTTTTGTGTACTCTATTATTTAGAAGTGGTATTGCAGGATATGTCTGCAGAGGTCATCTATGCATCTACAGAGTTGAGCCAGGGGTCACAGTGGGTCCCTTACTGAGAAACACAAAGCAAAGTTACATCCATCTGCATCTCAAACTCCTCTAGGAGTAGAGGAAGAAAGAAGCAGTTTAAAGATACTGTGATTCCAGATGTTTCATGTGAGAAGAGACATTTGAGATTAGTAAAGATTACAGTCAAGTGTACAATATCTGCTGGAGTGTGAAAATCCTGGAATTAGAGAAGATAATTACTCACCATGCAACACCCAGAGCTCGGGGAAGGGGGAGCTGTTCTTGCAATGTCACACAGTGACAACCTTCAACAGAGCTGGTGGGGAAACAAAATCTTTGCCACCTCTCCTCAGCATTTGATAGAAACAAGGCTTTCTTTCCCCATTGGGTGAAAGGAGGCATGGATGGGAAGTTCAGTCTTTAATTCTCTTACTAGAGATCAGAGATACACTGACATGGCTTTTATTCCTTGGCTCATTCAAGGAGAGCAAAGAGCACAGAGTGAAGAAATACAGTATTTACTTCTTCCTCAGGCTTTTTATTTAGAAGAAGACTGTAAAAAAATAGAACCAGGTTTTTAAGCCCTTTATCCCATCTAGTATTGGGATTAAAAGATCATACAGCTGTGTTGTATCTTCCCTATGGGAAAAACAGAGGAGATTATTGGAAAGATCAAGATTGTGACATATATAAAAATTGTAGGGTTTTTCACATAAGTGCTCTTGATGCACATTTACTGTGCTCATTTTTAAGAAGAAACATGCAACAAATTTGTAACTTCTTATTATGAAGCTTACAACATGGTTACCATTATGGATAGTGCACGCAACCTAGTTAGAGTAAAGTTAATCTACACTAAATTACAAGTATCCTTCTATTAATCTGCATTGAAGGTAATAAAAAGGTCTGGTGAGTCTGGTGACTCCAACAAGTCAACTCATAAGGTCATCAGCACACTCCTTCAGTTTATTCAGTGTTAGGCACTGGGCAAGGTTCATGGTAGCAACACCACTGTAAAAGTACATCCAGATTGTCCACACCTGAAAGTTTACAGTCCAAAGAGGTTATCATCTTCCTCAGACCTGTATTTCCTTCTCTAGTCCTCACTGTGTTCAGTGTGCCTCCCAGTTGGAAAACACTGATGTCTTATGCACCCGCAACCCAGCTCTTCTCAAGAGTCCTGCATGTTGCTGCAGCTGGGGCCAGCAGCCAGCAGGTGTCAACCTGCTCCGAGGTCCACTGCTGGGAGTAGGCGTTCTTGGGAATTGTCATAATAGGAATGATTTCTATTTCTGAGGCATATTTTCCTCCAGGACAAAATTGGGAGGTCATAACTATGTGTGAAAACACATCATAGAAAGTAGATCAGCTTTCTTCCAGGACTGAGCAGAAACCATCAACTGTTAGTATTTCTGCAGCTGTGAATGTGCCCAGACCTCTTGGCTGCTGTGCAAAAGTGCCTCAGAGACATATCTAGATTTACCCACTACAAAGCCAGCCTTTCATTGCCTCCATGATCAATGGTTTTGGATCTCACCAAATATATTCTATATTCACAGGCAAAAAAGGAAAAAAGATGGAACAACACTGTTTACATTGCCCCTGCATCCAAACCTAATCACAGAAAACAACTGTTTACGGGAAAATAAACTAGTGGAAAACAAGGGACAACCTGGGAAAAATTGTTTTGCTTTCAATTCACAGTTCAGGCATAGTACAGAGAGAAGGTATTGACTTACTGCAGATATTGTATGGCTGTTACAAATCTTCACTGACCTCAGAGCACAACTATATCCAGAAATGTCTATTAAGATGGGCACTTCCAGTTCAGGTTAGACTCTCAAGCATTGTAATCCTCAAGGACTTTGTACATATCTCAGAAGATCTTTACAGGCATGGCCACCACATTCAGGAGGGAGTGGATTTGCCATTGGCTATTTTATTGCTATTGCCTGTTGGCCTATCCTGCTTCCTTTATAAACATTGGGCAGCTTTATCTTAGTGTCATTAAGGCTAAACTGCTTCTCAATTATCTTGTGGTAAACATAAGCAGTTACCACAACAGAAATGACATATTACAAATCAATGTAATGTAACTTATTCTTGTGATCATAACCAAAATTATGTACCTGCCATGTCATGTGAGGCTTTCTCTTTCCCTGCTGAGGGACTTGACCTTCAAGAGAGACATCATTATTTAAGGACATATTCTAAGGATGTATATTTCCTATTGTAAAAGTGGGCTCTGTTCTTTGTTTGTTTACATGGTGCATCTCCCTGTCAGGGCGAGGTGTATTTATGTGTTGCCATAGAAGAGGGGTACAATGGATCTGTTTTTCTGTAACAGAGCCATCATCACAGCAGCACTAATGCTGCCACTTGTGCTAGGCTTGTTATTTGAACAAATACAGGTGTCCCATTTCTGATGCTGCCGGTTAGAGACATTCTAGAAGTGGAAAACTCACAGAAATACAAAAAAAAAAAAAAAAAAGTGATAGAGTGTCAGAGCTGGCTGCATCAACAAACAGCAGGAATCCAAGAAGGCAGGAGACCTGACTATGATCATGCTCAGAGACTTGAAGGCATTTGGAGTAGAGGATAGTGGAGGATTTCTAGCTCCCCAGAATTTAATAATTTCAGATGAATGATGATACAAATCTTGCATGTGTTGAATATAATTTTTTTTCATGGAATACACATCACATTTCATTGAATATATGAACATGAATGTACAGTTTCCCACAAAAAATACCTTTTCACTTGAGTAATATTGTTAACATGACTTTCCTAAGAGTCTTTCTTGAAATACAGTGGGAATTTAGGTATAGCCATTGGTCAGTCAGAAGACAACAGAGATTGGAAGAGAAAAGTCTTATCTGTAGCCCTTTCCTCACCAAATGGTGAACATATAGCATTATTCTTTCAGATTTCAAATTTTTTTTAAAAATTGGGGAAATAAAAGAATGGAAGATTGTCAGAGTAGTACAAAGTTAGGTGTGCTGCCTATTCTGTTTGGTTTAGGGGAAAATATCAATACCTTTAGCAAGTTATAAACAATAGCCTACTATAACTATACATAAAGTAATTTGCAGTGACAAAGTAGAAAAAACCCATAGTAAGCTAAATAGTTAAGGAGAAAATGAGAATTTTGATATAAGACTATGTGAAGCATACCTCTATTTTGCATGTGTTTAGTGCAGTTGTGGAGGCAAACAGAACTTTAATATCTGAAAATAAACTCTTAGCTCATGAAGAACAATGGCTAATGGAGAAAAAATTCCAAGAGAGCTTAAAACTCGTGTGTCTCATTCTTTGCATTATCTGTTCTTTTGAGGCAAGCCAGGAAAAGACAGATCTGTTTCAGAGAAGAAAGTTAAACATAGAAAGAGGAGTAGGAGTGTTAAACAGTGAAGCCCTTAGGAGTGATAGAGGTTCACAGAAAGGAGACTAGGGAGTGATTGCAAGTACTCTTGGGGATCGAGTAATGCTGAACTTGGAAACATGAAGCTAATCCATCTGGAGAAAAAATAAGCTGACACACATGTCAATGGCAAGGAAAAATCTCTGGAGCAGTAGTGCTGAAAACAAAGAGGATCTAGAGATAAGAATTTGCAATGCAATATCACTTAAGAAGAAAAGGCTGGTAGAACATGCAGCTGGATGGAGGGAACAGGGGGGATGTGAGGACATATATCAACTGCTGAGAAGCAGCAGCAGCATTCTTCACACGAGTCTACTACTCTAGTCCTTGATGGTTACACATGGTTAGAATGACTCCAGAGGTGAGACTGATTTGTATTAAACCTTTACAATAAGAAAATTCACTGTGACTAAATACAGGGCTCAATGGAGGTAACAATTAGCAATTAATTGACAGGTGAAATCAGCCACGGAAAGAACTGGTTATTATTTTATATAAACCAATCAAATATTTTTATAGTAACAAAGAGAATGAATATTCTGATAATGTAATGTGTTCGAAGGGAGAAAAATAAGTCAATTCCTGTGTGAAACATGGAAAAAGAGAGTGAGAAAATAAAGTATATAGTAAAGAAACAATATTGAAAAAACAGTAGTCTAAAGCTGTACTTAAATAAGAATCTCTGTGTGATAGGTGTTGAATGCTCAGGCTTTAAAGGCTAAAGCTTTAATTGGTGTACTAGAGTTCTTTGACCAAATACTCTTTTGAATCTCTTCCTTACAGCTAATATAAACCTACTCTCTTTCAGTTTAAAGCCATTACCCCTTCTTCCTGACATTTCCACACCAGCTTTCTTGCAGGCCCCCTTATGGGGGAAAACTAATATACATTTTTCAGAAAAGCTTAAAGGTTTGTTCAGTATTCATAGTATTTCAGGGTTTCATTTGTGGTCAGGCAATGAAACACAGCCCACAGCAAACAAGTTTATCTCCCCTTTTTTTTTGGAAAGGTCCTATACACCTCCTGGGAGCAGTGACAGTGAAAAGAGAGATGAGGAGAGCGAGCAGGGCACTGGAGAGCCTGGGCTTTCCCACGGGGAAAGTGAAGCCAACAAAAGGATTGGGGCTGTCTTTCTCTTGATTTCGAGTGAAGCGATAGGAGAATAAGAAGTAGGAGGGTTCCACCTGCCGGCCAAACAATTAAGCCAAGTGCTCCTGAAAAGGAGATGGAGAAGGTTTCTGTCTGCGATTCTATGTGTTTACCTGCGCGAGGCAGAGAGAAACTAGCAGCACAGGTCTGACTGCTGTCCATACCCATCAGCAATCAGTGTTGCGTGCAAAGGGGGTTTCATTACTGTAATGTCTTCTCCTGCAGTGATTTTCTCTCGAGGTTAATAGATTAGTATCAGAGGTTTCCAGATCTCCTAGTTAGCCACAAACGTAAAAGCAATCAGCTCAGATACATTACATGCGAAACCCACTGTCCTGTCTATTCTACCGGTGGTTGCTGAAATAAATAATGTAGCTCTTAAGGAGACATTTTCCTTGTGACTAAGAGGTGCTGAGATTTGCAGGTTAAGATGTTTATTACCTAATAGCAGGATCTTTTTCTTGTGAGTCAGAGCTAATCCAATGCCCCAGAATGCAAAATGAGATGCAGTGTTTATTAGTCAAGTGCCACAAACCCCAGAAAGTTGTCACTTTTAGAAGCTGAAATTTGAAACACAGGTAATAAATTACTGATTTTCTGTCTCCTCTCAAGCACTTTCCAAAATACCGCTACAGGTGGTTGAACTTTCTGCAGGTCCCAACTGACTTGACTCATGACTTCATTTATTGACGCAATTTGGAAATCCAAGTAGCACCATTTTACGTCTTTGTGATTTTTATTTAAACTTGTGTCCTTCGCTTTAGATAACGCTGGGACAGGTGCTACCTCATACTTGGGTTTTGAGCCTGCTCCAAGCCCTACTAAGACACTGGGAAAACCATCTGCAGGAATCTGCCACCATGCTGGGGTTCTGGAAGAAAGAGGAGCCAAGGAGTTATATGTATTTAAAACTCTGTCTATATACATATTATGCCAACACAATATATGTAATTATGTATTGCAGTTAGTAACATTAGTACTGCAGTTAGCAACATTAGTACTGCAGTTAGCAACAGTATTGTGGTATTTGCACTTATTATTACATTATTTCCACTGATTCTTTACCCAGTTTCTTGTCTCCTGGGGGATATTTAATAGGATGGAAGGTAGAAGATATCTGAAAACTTTGTACAGACTGCAAGGAAGTAATTGATTTCTTTTTTTTCTCTCTAAAATGTACATTCTTGCAGAACAGTCTGCAGAAGGGCAAACTGGTAGCACCAATTAGTGACCGTATTTCTAACAAATCTAGTCCATATCAGACATACACAAAATAGAAAGAAATAGTAAAAAAAAAGAAAAAGATTACTAATGCGGGCAGTTGAATCGTCTGCTTCTACAATGCAATAACAATACCAGAAGAAAAAACACAACAAAGATATGTGGAATACAAATCTCGAGAAGTCCAGGATGTTTGCAGTTGTAGTGTGTAAACAGGACCTAATTTTGCGGGGAAACTGATTAGAAGCACCACTTGTCCTCTAAAGATCCAGATAATATATTTTTAAATCAATCTGTAGCTGAATAAATGTACAATTCAAAAGGCTTGACATAGTCCCAGGATTAAATGGATTCTTGTTACAGGTTACCATGATGTAAAGGTAGCATCAGTCTTCTCTCATCACCCTCTTGGGACTCACTTTCTCACCTGCTGTATGTTAATCACACATTTGATGAGAGAGAAAGATACCACCTTGTGGAAATGGCTAAGTGTTCCCTCTTGATTTCAAATTATTGTCTTAGAAAAATACTGCTCTTTTGTAGGATGTAAAGATAGAACCACATTTCCTGTGTTGAAATGTAACTGACTCGCATGCTCCTTAGAGTGAACAGTTGGTAACTCACTGCATGAAGTAAGGATCAGTCCAAAATAGGTATCTGGGCCTTGCAGCAGCTGGGGAGTTTGCAAATTGACTTCTTACTTTCCTGCCTCAGCAAGAACATTCACAAAATGCAAGAAGTTAGATTCTGCTTTTGACTTTGCAGTCAGAAAAGAATATGGACCTGGAGATTATAATGAGTGTTTTATTGGTGCAAGAGGGAAAACACCTCATGTGCTGTACTTGCTAGTAAGATATGAAGCTTTAAATGAATTTAAAGTAACCTTGGCTTTAAACCACTTGGACTACAGTAATCTGTTTAAGGGTCCTGCATGACCATACACACAAATTGTCTGCATTTCAAAGAGAGGGTTTATAACACGTAACTATTTTTGACATGCTGTTTCACTAGAAGATCATGTCAGAAGGATGTAAATAATTGCATTGGCTGTTGGACTCCATACTGCTACTTCCTGTAACACAAAAATAACTGAGATGTAACTGACAGAAAGATGTGATCTAAACATCCCCCATGATACTCTTTAAAGTGGAATAACTGTAACCCATTTACTAGTCAGACTTAATACAGGAGTGATAACAGCTGCCTAGATGCTGTCATCAGAATTTATTAATTCATTCATCTTGCTTACATTTTGTTAATAGAACTAACTACGGAGTGATTTTTCTTTTTCAAACACCTGGAGTTTTGCAGTCACCAGGAAAGGCTTAATCATCCCTCCTTCTGTGAGCTGAAATAAAAGAGTATAAGAAGAACAACAGAGCAAAATCCATATACAAAAGTTTGTGTGCTGTCCAGGTATTTGATTTGTTTGTTTGTTTTTGAGGAAGAGTATGGCAGTGTGTGCAATGAGGCTAAAAAAGAAAAGAAAACCAGCTGTGGTCAGTGGATGTGGCCTGAAGATGCAGAGAAGTTCAGCAGGAGGAGGCAGGCAGTGGTCACCCTTCCCGGGTGCTGCTGCTTCGCTAGAGGGAGGCAGAGTAGCAGCTCAGAGTTTTGTTTCATCTGGTTTTAGCCCCTGGAAAGGTTTTCTTCTGTGAGAAGCCTCCTTGTTAACCAGCCTTCTAAATCCTCCCCTGCCCTTTTGCAAGGGCCCATGATTGATAAAAGAAATCCAGCTGAGGCTCTCGCAGAAATGTTTTAGAATCAAAATATACAAAGTGCACTGCCATTATGTATAGTATATGGATCTTTGTAGTATGCTGGCAACATGCCAAATACTAGGATAATTTCTCCCTTATTCCTGCTAGGCAATGGATGACTGGGCATTTGTACAGTACTTGTGAAAGGAGAAAGTTTCTCTTCAGGCCAGGCAGGGAGCTGGCATCTGTAGTTTGCCTTTCTTTGTGTTGTTTTGCCAATGCCATCAATCTACACCCCCCTTTATAAGAACGAAAGGCAATCTGAGAACACTGGAGTAGCTACCTTAAATCAAAATAAACCCACAATGTCAGATGAAGTTTGCAGCACAAACCACACTTGTTCCAGCCCCAGGGTAAAAATCATCTCTTTAGACTGCCCTGTCCAAAGGGGTCTGGGCAAAGAGGGGCACGTGGATTTATGGAAGGGGATCCTGGTTTCTGAATAATGCCCCTATTCAGGGAGTGAAATTGTAGAGGTGTCCAGCACAGATGACCAAGTCATAGAAGCATAGAATATCCTGAGTTGAAAGGGACCCATAATGATAATCAAGTCCAACTCCTGGCCCCGCACAGACAGCCCCAAGAGTCACACCATGTGCCTGAGAGTATCACACAAACACTTCTTGAACTCTGGCAGGCTTGGTTCTGTGATCAATTCACTGGAGAACCTGTTCCAGTGACCAGCCATCCTCTGGGTGAAAAACCTTTTCCTGACTCAGTTTCATGCCATTCCCTTGGGTCCTGTCACGAGTCACCAGAGAGAAGAGATCAGTGCCTGCCCCTCATCTTCCCCCTGTGAGGAAGCTGTAAAATGCGATGAGGTCTCACCCCCTCCTCTTCCCTAGGCTGAACAGACCAAGTGCCCTCAGCCGCTTCCCCTCAAGGGCCTTCACCAGCTTTGTTGCCATCCTTTGGCCACTGTCTAATGGCTTAATATCTTTCTTATGTTGTGATGCCCAAAACTGCACAGAGTGCTCGAGGTGAGGCCACACCAGTGCAGAGCAGAGTGGGACAATCCCCTCCCTCAGCCAGCTGGTGATGTTGTGCCTGATGCATCCCAGCACATGATTGGTCCTTTTGGGTGTTGAAATGGAAAATCTGTTTCACCACCTGGATTTGGTGGCAACACCCCACTGGGGAGTACTGTGGGCAACTGTGGCCAGTTCAGGGGGAAGGAGCAATAATCTTGGAATGGTACCAGCGGAAAAGGGGTCAGGAGAGGAGGGATTAAGAGGGAAGAGAAGGGGAAAATGAGAGGCTGTATCCTGTTTTTTGGGGGAGGGGAAAAAATGAGGCAGCAGAACTGACCCATGAGGAAGAGGAGCAATCAAGTCTGTCATTGCACCCAAGAGGAGTGAGATATTTCCTTTTTCTTTTTCTTTTCTTTTTAAATTACAGAACAATCAGTATTTCATTCCATTTCAAAATGGAAAGCTGTTCCTTATTCATTAAAAATGTACATTCCGTAAAATATGGATAAGCAGCAAGCCCCTCTGGTGAACAGTGAGTTACAGTCCTCCCAATTTGAACTAAATTATTTGTGTTGGTTTTATGATCTGAAATGCAAAGTCTTGTGCTCCAGTGCTTCTTTCCAATACTTTTAAACAATTTTATTATAATACTTGCAGCTTTTTAATGTCTGAACAAAGCAATACATTCAGGGGTTATGAGAGGAAAAGGGAAAGGCACCAGAAAAGCACCACTCATAATGGAAAATAATAATAAAATAGTTGTAAAGCACTCCTGTGTAGGGGAATGGGTAGAGGGCAGCGGGACTGAGTAATGGAACCTCAATGTATAGTCTCTTCAAAATTTAAATGCTACATACTGAATCATTTGGCTTGAATATGAACCTACAGTTAAAATTACAACTCAGTTCTGGAACATGAAGGGCCTTGTTGCCTTGCACAATGCAGAAAATTTTGCCTAAGTATCACTTTTTCAAATGTAGTCTCAGTTCAACACAGTCTTGTATAGAAACTCAGCTAATCTTACCTGATATACATCATTAGTTGCAGCCATGAAGGAACACCAGAAGAACATGAAGAAATGGTACATTTTGTCACGAAACAGAATCAAACCCAACCTTGCCTTTATTTAAGATTTGGAATTAAAATGCTTTTCCCTTACATTTCCTCAAAATCAAAACTATTAAAGCTTTTGGACTGTCCTGAGTTGAAAGCATCTCTGACTTTTGAATCTTATGTTAGAGCCAGGGTGCAAATTTACATTCCTTTTTATTTTTAGAGAGTTTTGTTATGTAAGAGTGTGCAAAATGTTTCTGTTTCTTCTTTCTAGGAGTTCTAGGGAATAAAACTCTCATTTATGCTAACTAAAATGTGTAGTTTTTCTTTTCTTTTTCAAAGATTTAGAATATGTTTAAAAGAACTCATCTTCTGATTAATGAAGCCATAGGCTTGAAATTCATCTGAAGATTAAGGATACTGTCTTCTCTGTGAAGTCACACTACATTGAATGTGATTTAAAATTCATAGGAATGATGAGTAGGAGGAGACTCCTGCAATATATAAGCTTTCATCCATTAATTTAATGAATATAATTATATGCACATGAAAAATAAGGAGGTGATTTGTGACAGCCAACATGGCTTCAACACTGCACAACATCTAAGCTAGAGAGACATGGATTTGATAGATAGACCACTCAGTAGATAAGGAATAGGCTGGACGGTCACACAAAGAGTTGTGTTTAACAACTTGATGTCCAAGTGCAGACTGGTGCCAAGTGGCATTCTTCAGAGGTCATAATTGGAACCAGTGCTGTGTGACACTGACAACATGGACAGTGGGATTGAGTGCACCCTTAGTTTGACAATGGCACTGAGTACTGTTGTCAACATACTGGATGGAAGGATGGCATCCAGAGAAATCGTGGCAGGTGGGCCCATGAGAACCTCATGAAGTTCAATAAGACTAAGTGTAAGTTCCTGTACCTGGGCCAGGGCAATCCAAAGCACAAAGACAGGCTGGTCAGAGAATGGATCAAGGGCAGCCCTGAGGAGAGAGACTTATAGTGTTGGTTGACAAGAAGCTTAACATGACCCAGCAATGTGGGCTTGTGGTCTAGAAAGTCGACTGTGTCCTGGGGCTGCATCAAAAGCAGAGTGGCCAGCAGGAGGATTCTGGAGGTGATTCTGCCCCTCTACTCCACTCTGGTGAGACCCCACCTGGAGTGCTGCATCCAGCTCTGTGGGTCCTGCCATAAGGTGGACTTGCTGGAGGGAGTCTAGAGGAAGGTCATGAAGATGATCCAGAGGGTTGGAGCACCTCTTGTATGAAGACAGATGAAAGAGTTGTGGCTGTTCAGTCTTATGGCACCTTCCAGTCCCTAAAGTGAGCAAACAAGAGAGCTGGAGAGGGACTTTTTACAAGGGTATGTAATGATAGGGTGAGGGGGAATGGCTTTAAACTGAAAGAAGAGAGATTAGATTAGATATTACGAAGAAATTCTTTACTGTGAGGGTGGTGAAGCACTGTAATAAGTTGCTCAGAGCAGCTATGGATGTCCCATCCCTGGAAGTGTTCAAGGCCAGGTTGGATGCAGCTCTGAGCAACTTGGTCTAGTTGAAGATATCCCTGTCCATGGCAGGGCAGTTGGAACTAGGTCTTCAAGGTCCTTTCCAACCCAAACCATTCTATGACTGTATGATTCCCTAGAAGTTATGCATAATAGTTACCATGTTAAAAGACTACTTTGTACAAATATTTCAGAGTATTACCCCAAAACCTCCCTGAACATCTCTCAATTTACTTTTCGAGATGCACTGAAAATTACTTCTGGGAACTGCATTACTATATGCTTTATAAGTTCCTTCCACACATATTCATAAATATTGTAGTGCAAATTATATATGATAGAATCATTCATTATTCATTATTCATCAATCAGAAATAAATGCATTTACAGGCCTAAGCTGCATCTTGATGAACACCTTTTCCCTAGCTGAAAATTGTTGAAACAACTTTGAACTTTAGAGCTGGTCACCAGTGCCTGATGCAGCTCCTGTCGAAGTCAATATGTGTGTCCCTTGATTTCAGAGAGAGATAATTTTGCTCTTGGAAGTAAATTTCACTGGCAGATACCTGAAGATATTAAGGACAGCAAAAACTTCCATGAGACTCTTCACACTGAATGTTACAGATATCTAAGGACAAACCTGTTTAATAATTTTGTTATAAATTGTAAGTCCAAAAATTATGTGCTTTCCAACACAGTTAAACCTTTGCTTTCCAAAGTTTAAGCCACTGACTCTGTGAAAATCAAAGATGCATGAGCAAAAATACACAAAGCGTCTTTAGCAAATAAGTATGTGCTGAAGTGAGTGGGAACAGCAGGAGAGCAACACCTCTAGGAAAAAAAAGGAATTGCTCCATATGTTTTGAATTGGAGGCCCATACACAACAGACTGGAATGTGAATCTTCCTAATGCTTAAAGAATACAGAAAGAGGGGTGCTTACTAATTATCTTTTAAATTGGCTAATATGTCACCTGATGAGTATGTGCCTCTGCTGGGCCATCTGGGAGTTTAGTAGCTGCATGAGGCATTAGGTCACATTACAAAACACACAGGAATTCATTATCTGGGGCAATTCTCTTTCAGCCATCAAGCTATTCCCCCCACTTGAAGCCAATGAGTTTACTTTCCCATGAAACCTACTCTGTATTCACTCCCTAAAAGAAGTACTAATTAGCTAAAGATAACAGTCAAATAAACCACTCTAATTGGGAAACAGAAATTGGCAGTTAAACATAAAAGTGTGTATGTAAATATGCTAATTATCTTCAGAATTTGAAAAAACATCTGTTTTCTCTGCAGAATGCAGGTATTTCTTCTCCAACCATGAGTACACTGCTATCATCTCAGTGCCTTAACTATATAAATTAAAAAGAAGTCCAAAATAATTAACTCAATGCCTTTTTTTTTCCTATATAGGAGATGGTGGACTGCCTTTTGCCTTGGTAATACACTCCTTTCAGCGCCTTTAGTTAAAAAATCAGAAACATTGTACCTTTCATTGCTTTTTCATGTTGTGAATGAAAAGTAAAAAAACTTCATGGAGCAAATTAAAAAGGGTGAAAAACATTGACATGAATTTATTGAAAGACTTCATACATAGTTTCTTTCTTTGAACTGTATGTTGTACCTTATGCATTTCAAAACCTGATATACTAGTTCAAACAGAGAAGTGTGATCACATTAAGCTATGAACTGCAGAATTATTCAAACGTCAATGATTTTGTGTCAAAATCCTCAGGACAATATATAAGCTCTTGTGCAATGTCCCAGTTCTGGAATCATTCTCCAATGGAAAAACATTCTATCAGAACATTTTCAGCCACCTCTACGCCCCAGTCTTACAAGGTCATTCACTGTAAATCAGCAAGGTCATAGAGTAATTATCCTCTCTAGACACCTTGGTTTTATTAGCATGAGTGCAGTTATTGCTGAGATAGTCGCCGCCATTCTGAGACAGAATTAACATATGTAAATATGACAGTAGGTTATATCTACTTGGACTGATTTTTGAGTCCTTGAGCATGCATTAAATTTTAAATAGCACAGAGTTGTCATATCTAAACATGTTTGCAGGACTGAAGCCATTCCCAAAGCTAGTGGGGCTGAATGTCTGTGAAACCTGCATGAGAGCAGCACAGAGCCTCTAGTTTTTGTGATGGGGAAAAAAAAGTTTATTATATTGTTCAAAATATGAATTTCATTTAGTTGTTTATTTTGAAAGGGGAAATACAAAGCAGATACTGGGGCAAATGATGTAAAGTCATCACTGAACTAAGTGATGACCATGCCTGTGAGCTCAGGACCAGATGACTCTCAAGGCTACTATAAGTTGAGTGAATGTCTGAGGACCTCATGTTTGTCATGCAATAACCCTGAAGGCTGTAGAGATTTCTTAGAACCTCTATATTGCCTGTTTGGGATAGTCTTTGGCCGGTGCAAAAGTTTGTTTGGAAGAGTCCCACGGGATATGGCCCTGGACAGAAGAGAGATCCAGGAGAGTTGATTGATTTTCAAGGATCACCTCCTCAATTTCCAAGCATGGTCCATTCTGACATAGAAGAAATCAAGTAATGATGGTAGTAGGCCTGGCAGACGAACAAAGAGATCCCGATGGAACATGGACATAAAGACAAAGTGTACAGAAAGTAGAAGCAGGGACAAAAAAACCAGGAGAGATAACACACGCTGTCAAAATAGGATAGGGACTTTCCTTAGTTATACCAGCTCTGAGCTGACCATGAGCCCCTCCAGCCAAACACCCAGGATGAGGAACGTTTCTAGGGTCCTTACACAGGGGTGGGGTTTGGAAAGCCAAAGCCCATCTGAGGCTGAATCTGGCTGTGAAAAACAACAAGAAGGGCTCCTACACTCTTCCTGTGTTTTGTGGAATGTCACCTTCCATTAACCAGCAGAGATCATTGTATGGCAGGGCCAGGGGGGAAAAGGGCCTTTCCCTCAATTCTGTGTGCCACGGTGAGCAGGTGGCAAGGCCTACTGAATGTTAAACATTTGATCGCATTGTCCTTAAAGACAATGGTCACTGTAAACTCAGACAGAGGACCAAGTATGCAGGCTCTAATCAAAAAATCTGTAGTTTATCAGAAAACTTTCTTCTTCCCTCTCTTAGCAGTGTGTTTACATCAATCCTGTGGTGTTCTTATTGAATTCATATACAACCTTTTATTTCCAAGATCCTTTAGCCTATCTTTATTTGACTCATTCCAAAAAACCAGAAACTCCCTGCTTGTTTAAGCACAGGGCAAGTATGGCAGCAAGAAGACAGCCAGAAACAACAGTTGGTGCAGGAGATTATGCACTGGTTAAAAATAACCACAATAGTAAAAGACACTGTGCCTGCATCAGCTTCTAGAGAAGTTGCAGTCCGCAGGCTACTTGCTCACACTCATCCCTAGAAAAATGTCCATTAGAAACTGCAAAGCACTAAATATGAAATGCCTTGAGACATTTATACTAGAATACCAGTTGCCTAAGAGGTTAAGAATACTTGGAAAGCCTTATACCCTGCAGTGTATGTTCTGTGGTGAGGAAGCACTGCTGGAATGAATGCAGCTGTATATTCAACTGAGTAAACTCTTTTCAATGGACTTGCACCATTATCTGGAGTCTGCACGCCTGTTTCCAATTATGGGTCTTCATTTTTCTCATTCCAGTGAGGGAAATGTGTTCCCAATGTCCATGTCATGACCAAAGTTGACTGAAAACTTCCAAATATGGCGTCAAAAAATTAAAAAAAAGAGAAGAGGAACAGATTAAAAAGAAATCTGCTGGTTTTGAGGCAACTAGAGAACTGATAAAACCAATAGGAAGATAATGTTTTAACAGTCTGGATATCAATGACTAAGTATGGTACAACAGATATCAATTGTTCACAGCCATTAATATACTTACTGACCCCTTTTGCTTCCTGGAGAAGGTATGAAGAAACATTAGATTGCAGCTGCAAGGTTTCTGCGATCTGTAGCCTTAATCAATAGAGAGGCCAACAATATGTTATTGCTAGAACTAACGTGAGTGCAAAATTCTTACTGGCAGAATTAATCAGATTACCAACAGACTTATCAACTTCATCTGCTACCTATTCCTATTTCAAATCATAACACCTCTGCACCAATAAATCTCCAGCTTTCTGCAGGCAAAGACAACTGCAACAAGGAGAAAATCTCCCTAATGATGGAGGACTGGATGAGACTGCACACTTTATTAGCATGCTTGTACAAAGTGTGGTCAGCTCACACAGCTGAAATTTCCCCCAGGGATAAAAGCCAAGGAACAGAGTGACTCTGAATCCTAATTGCTATTGCTAGCAAAAGCAACTATGCCAAAATACATCATCAGCACAATGTAGCAGCACAGGGTGAAGGCGTACACATAATTTTCATCATTCTTTAATGGTAAATTGCTCACTGAAAATGAAAACTTCTAAGCTCTGATCAACCTGTGGATGTTTCAATCCCCATCCCTCTGGGTGTCCCAGGCTTTGGTGCAGGTTGCAAGGGTGCAGAGAGGAGCAATCCTTCTGCCAGAGATGTCCAGCTGCTGAAAAACCTCATGGCGAGATGTCTTTAATAGGTCTCAGCTTTTACTTGTGTCCAGGACCCCTTAGCATCAGGATTCATGTACAGACATAGCACAAAACCTATTAGTGATCTCCTCAGGGCCATGGGCACAGCATGAGCATTCACACTTACATTTTTAGAGCAGACTGCCAGAGATGATCACAAAGTACAGAGCTGGCAGGGTAGACCAGCGTGCACCAAGCTGGCAATAAGACACTTTGATTTCTCTCTTTGTATAGTGGGGTGTTTAGGTATTGGGGTTTTTTTAAAGTTTGCTTTCCCCCTCACCCCCCAAAATTCCCCTCCAGTTAAATGCATTTTCCCTCATGCCCGAATTGATTTTTGGTTCCAGAAAGGTGAAGGCATCTATTAAGCAGAAGCGTGCTGGCTGCAGGGCAGCGTGTTTGTGGGAACTGCAGGCACAGCATGGCAATTCATTTCTTTGCTACTTCATTGTTTTGTCATGAAAGCAAAGCCTAATTGAAGATAGTCAGTCTTTAATGAATAAAGCTTTCTGTAATTTCCAGCTGTGGCCATGTAATCAGCGTTCATCTGCATGAAAAGGTCTTTCTGTGCCCATATTTCATTTTGATGTGCATCTGTGCCCTTCTGATCAGATTGACAGTTTTCATCTTTATTAGTTGTGTCTTTCACTTCTCTCTTCCTGTTTGTGTTAGAAAACAGCAACAAAATCCCAGAAAGCCCCCAATGGGTTATATTATCTAATAGTTTATTAGAGTGCCTGTCCGAACTTGATAATTTAAATGAATTAAATCCTGTTTGTTTCTGCTTATTATTTTCCAACTCACTTTGTAGCAGAACTTCAGAATTTTTCTACTGTGTTATTTTTGGTCACTCTCTCTCTGCAGCACCACTGTGCCACTGCAACACACTTTTTAATTAGTTTCACCACAGTCATCAGCTTTGTGATTATCTCTGCATCTTGAACACCTGGTTTGACTTTAGAAATGACTTACCATCTGGTCAAATACTGGGTAATTATAACAATTTAATGACTGGATAAAATATTGTTGGTTAAGAGACTTGATTGTTCCCTCCATTCCTTCCCCTTATGCAGTTTGGTTGCATTACCTCAAATTAAATTAAAATCCCATCATCAAGTTATCAGTCTTGGATGCTGGTTTTTTTTTTTAATCCTTCATTCACAATACTCATAAACATCTCCCAGAGTTAGTTTGGTTTTGGACTCTCCAGACATCATGTCTCAAAGAACAGTGTGAATTACTGCTTTAGATTCACTGATATGATATTTATTCTATAACTTGTGTTGCATATCAATAAATAATGCAATAAATTGGTCTTGTCTGGAAACTAAATGCTGAGACAACTGCAGGAGAGCCATTTGTCAGGAACACACTCAATGGAATCTCACTAATGTGATACAAAATGGTGGGTTTTTTCTGTAAAAGTAGTTTAATACTACTGTATGCATACTCTTGGCAGCTGATATGCTGCACCAGCTTATAAATAAGTTGATTCTTGTGAAAAATCAGTGGATTGGACAATGAACCTCATGCAGACTTGTCATTTTATGATTGGCTCATTTTCTGACATGTGGGTGATTGGCTGAGAAAAATATTTGTGAAGCAACTTCTCCAGTTTTTTTTTCCTACTAATAGAATCTGGATTGGAAAAGTAAATAGTTGTCATTCATATAAATTTCTTTCACATTATGCAGAGGAAAAAATGCTCTCTAGACTTTTTTACACTTAAGTCCTTTCCGTATTTGTAGTTTGCTGAAGTATATTGTTATAATTATTCAGGTTGTATGATGATAATTATGTTAATAAAAGCAATAATGAAGTATATTTCTATTGGGAAATGAATGAGAAGAACAACCGTTTTGCAACTCTTTTTTTCCCAGATACTAGTGGCAAGAAAAAAAAGGTCTATTTAATTTTCTAGGAATTCTTTCTTGTATTAATAACAAAGAGTATTAGATTGATTTTTTTTAACCAGATCCCTGGGAAATTAAATAGTTTTGTCATGTAATACTTCCTCCACCAAGTTTAGTTTGTAAAAGCACCAAGTCTGTAAAACAAAAAAAACATTACTGAAAGTGAAGAATGGACGGGGACATGGAATTAATCTGGAAAGCCAATGATAATCAACAATATTGTCTGTGTATCAAATAAAATTCCCCTTATTACATCCAACACATATAGGATGTAAAAGGGCAGTCTGAAACTTCATCCTTATCTACCAGAGAGGACACTACACCACCAGTCATTGTGGTCATAGTTGCTGTCTCCTGAATGAGGGGATGGAGCCAATGTTTGGCCCAGACAATGCACCTCCCAGAGTCTCTGCAGGCTGGGCTGCTTCCTCACCTCTGCCATCGAACACCCTTCTCTCTCTGAGGTGTAGAGAAAGCTCACAGGTTCCTCATGGCACAATCCTGCATAATGAATGCTTAAATCTTCATCTGATAATTGATTTATCTAGGAACTCTGAGGAACAAAATTTCAACATTAAAGCAAGCTAATTGTTGGTTTGCATAAAGATGTGGTAAATTTTTTTTTTTTTTTTAGTTTTTAAATTATTCATTCCTTTTATAAGAAAAATGCTCTCTGACGTAAAATAATAAAAGACAGGAATAAGTTTGTCTTGCTTATATGTAATATTTCAGATGTGCTGTGAACTGGTAGTAAGTTCTTCCCACTGTCATTGCATGTTTTCAGGTGGCATGAGGGATGTGCTGTGAAAAAGAAAAATCCTCCCTTTCACACACCTTCCTCTTGCTCCACAGTCTCCCAAGCCCATTTCTTTGTCCTGTCTCCATCTAGTGTGGTTGTGTTGGCTGCAAAGCACATCAGAGCAGACAGCCAGCTCTGAATTAAAATTCATTGAATCCAGACCAGATTCTTTTTCTGGTGTCCTGCCTTTGTTCTTGCTGAAAGGTGCGAGAGGGTGAGGGTAGTAAGCAGGGAGGCAGGAAAGGGCAACCCTTTGGTTGCTCAGCTGGCTGGAAATGGCTGAAGGAGTTCATGGATGTAGCAGGTGCTCTAGTTGGTCTCAGCAGACACAGACACCATGGAGCATTCAGAAGTCACTTGTTTCTCCATCATGTCTAAGTGTTCCCCAGCTCAGTGACACTGCTTTCAGCCAGGACCACTGCTGCAGTTCCACAGAAGTGCCTTTCTCCAGTGAATTGTTCCCCTGCTGGCACCGACTCACCAGTACAGTTTGAGTATACATAGGGAATGAAAATCAAGACTCGTAGAAATAAAACCAAAAATCTCACTGATTGCTACAGGGGCAGGATGTCACTTTGGAAGAGGATAAAAATGCTATAGAGAGATTGAGTTAATCCAATATGAAAAAAAGGCAGAGTATGGAGCAGATGAACAGAGTTGGTCTTAGTGCTGAAGAAAGTAACGGCGGGGACGAAACTTCAAGAAATTTGGGGAATCACTTTTGTTCATAAGCCCATTGAAATTTTAGTCCTATTAATTTATGTTTGCATGTAAATAATCTTGTTTCCCATATCTTTCATTTTGTTTTATAATAGCTAGGTCATACTGTTCCAAACTCACAAATTTGAAGCCACTAAACCTAATTTGAGATCAAAAAAAAATCAGATATAAGCTGTGAGTTTCACAGGGTTGATCACATTGTTTCTAAAAAAATATGAGGCATCCTAGCAGAAGACAGTTTAGGACCAATTGATTTATCTACAGATTTGTCAATCAAAAGAATTAAGGAAATTTGCAAAACCACAGGCAGTCCAAACTAGTAAAATAAGCCTTAAATATATTTAAAACACCAGCATGTAAGTTCAACATATCAAGTATGTGCCTTGATATTATTAAAGAAGTTATGGCTAATCTTGACTGAAACTAATAGGAAATTTGGAAAACTGAAAAACTAGACTTTATTCTGTCTTTCCATCCCTATAGGAGTTGCAACAATGTCAGCAGAGAGGACTGACCTTGCAATGTTCTCTTGTCATTTACTATAATGAAAATATGATCAGAAAGAGAGAAATAAAAATGGGAGGGAGGGAGGGAGGGAGCTGAGTCATGTGGCTTAGCCCCTGGATACTGGGATAGCAGCAGCCAGAAGGGGTGCTCAGTTGTAGTAAGTCAATCCCCAGGGGTACTTTCATGTGAAGTACTGAAGAGGGCATCATGTTCAAACAATCCTTTGCATAAGATATTTCTCTGTAAGTGTTATCACTTTAAAGAGTGGAATCAAATCAATTTGCTTCTTTCTCCTCTACTCGTCTCCTACTACAAATTTTTTCTCATGTTGCCAATTTAGCAGCAGGTTGGTCTGAGCTGCAAACAGGAGTTGCACTCATGACCTCAAAGTGACAGTATGAGCCAACAGAACTCAAAGAATAAATTAATTGCTTCAAAGACAGTAGCAGATTCAAAACTCCAGTTGAAGTCTAACCACTCCTGGAAGAAAGACAGAGGGAAAACAAACAAATAATCAATCAAAGAAACAAAACCTGCCAACTATCATTCTTACAAGCAGTGTTGTAATACAGCCTTAGCCGAGCTATGGGAAATGCTGTTAGGTGCAGACACGATAACTGTACAAGTGAACACAAAGGAAGACTTCCTTGGCAATCAGATGTCATCCTCAAAAAAAGTTTGTTTGTTTGGTTGGTTTTTTTTGCAGATACATGACTGTTATCACCACAGATTCTATTAGTGATCCATCTAGCCTGCCATTATTTCTCAGGAAATGCTGAATATTTACAGTAAATGGGCAAGAAATCTTTGTTAGCATTTTGCAATAACCTATCAATTCCCCTTTATTAGTATTAGCCCTATGGCTTGAAACAGGAGGATTTATAGTTCTGTAGTGAAATTTCAAACAGTTACAGCAGTGCCATCACAAAATATTGCTGCACAGATTTTAGTATTTTAGTGACAATTGAATCATTCAGAAAATGCTGCATGGTTACAAATTTTATGGTGAAATGACATGCAACAGATGACGTTTTCTGTCTGTGCTGTTGTCTGTATATGGGCCTGTAGGCAATCCTCCAGACAGAACAGCTTCCCAGGGACCAGGGTTTACCAGCTAGATTGAGACTCCTACAACAAGTTTTCCTTCTTGTGGTTTGTCTTGTGGAATTGATATATGAATACAAACAGAGCAAGATGGACTATACCTTGTACTTGTCCTTTTGGCCTCAAAGGCCATACTAGTCACATATTCTAGCTAGAATCATAGCAAGCTTTCCTCTGCCAACTGCATGAGTACAAGTGCAGGCCCACACTGCACACTGTGTCTGAGCAAGGTATTTCTTGCCCTGTTGTTCACAGACCCAGCCAGACGCAGTCCATCATCTCTGTGAGAAGCCACCAGGCATCATTTACTGGGCTGCTGAGTGACAGGCTCTTACTGTTGCAGTCGTCCCACCTACAGCTGGCCAGAGCCCCACCAACTCCAGCAACTGCATTTACAGAACAATGCTGTCTTTGTTGGGTATTAAAAGCATTTGAACAGCTGCACTTCCATAGGAATATAGCCCACAAATAAAGCTTTGCCTGTGTTTAGGCACAAACACAATCCCTCCTTCACACCCAATTTCAAGGGCTACAGATTAAATACAGTATTTACATTTCATATACAGGCAAGATGTCTGGAACCCTTATAAAAACATCATTATTTTTATATTCTGTAGATGCAGAACCATAGGCTCATTATGCCAAAGAGATGCCAAATCAGAGACTAACACCTACACCTGATTACGAAGCAATAATATTTTCTTACTAAAAAGTATTTATGTTATATACGGTATTTCCATCATGTCTACAATAGCACCAGTGATCAATTATAAATCATGCAAACTTACTTGCCTCACTTGTCAAGTGGTTTATTATGAAAAAGTCCCTGGAGATCATCAAGTGACATAAGTTATTCCACATTAAATGGAAAATTGATCTAGTGGCTAAAGAAGCTAAAGTTGGTGATGTTTTCTGTAACAGGAATCTTGAATTTTCAACTTGCTACAGTTTGAAAAGAAATCTACTGCACTTCATAATGTTGCTATAGTAATCTCTACTAAAGTAGTGCAAAGAGGTAGTTTTCCAAGCAAAGAGGAGCTGAAGTAGTTTCTTGATGGACAACACCACAGAAGGTGTTAGGCTGAAGCAGCAGAAGGCAGCACTGCGGGACAGTCCACGAGCTTTCCCTGCACCTCAGAGAGGGGAGGATATGAGATCGAGGAGGTGAGGAAACAGCCCAGCCTGCAGAGGCCCTGGAGTCTAGGTTTGGCGCAGATGCCACACTTCCCAGAGTTTTTTTGCCCTAGGAATTTGCAAAAGAGCTCAGAGGTTATGCCATCTGATAGCTAAGTGGACAAAAACATTTCTGGTATAGCAATCAATTCAGTCTTCTGTGACATCTTAGGTAAACTTATCGTCCTGGATGAACTGAGATATTAAAAAAAGCAATCAATGGACATGTGTGAAGACATCCCTCCTTTGGTGGCTTAGCATTATTTAGGTGAAAGGAAAACAGCAAATGTTAGACAGATTGTAAACTAACCTGCATCACAACTTCTCTGGTACTTGCTGATTTTTGGTCTCAGTCTTTCAACAAATAAATACAAGTAGGTTTTCTTCTTGTCAGTATATTGACACTACAAGACTATGGCTTTGCAGAGATCACAGCAAACTCAATCACATGGATTCTGTCACTGGTCATCTGGAAGATTTAACACCTCCTCTACCACAGTGTAGCAAACTGAAGTTAATATAAACTTAATTATAGTTGCTTAAACTTAAGAACATTTGCATGGTCAATTGAAGACCCAGCAAAGTCCAAGCTTTACCAAAAATCCATCCATACATATTCAGGACCCCAGTTGCTAGCTCTAAAGGACCTGACAAAAATGGATGAGATGTTACAGGCTGAGCATCTCTGATTGTGTTTATTTATTGCTAAACACATTTGCATGGACAGAAGTAGGAATCCGGAAGGAGTGTGTTCCCTATTCTGTCTCATTTTTTTTTCGCAGAAAATGCTTTTATATCTGTATTTGACATGCCAAATGATATATCAGTGTATGCGGATCCCCTTCAAGCAGTAGCAGGGATACCGCAGGGATGCCCTTGGCACACGCACAAGCATGGACAATGTCTGGTATTGCTGCATACCTGCTGAGTCCTCTGACAGATTGTGACCCCACACAACAATCCTCTCGAGGCCAAAGTGGTATCTTACGGGTTCTGATTTGCAATACGGATGGCCCAAGACCTCAGTCCTTAAGCTGGCTCTGAATGTGTTACTGATATCCCTCCATTTGCTGTTGTCCTGGTAGATGTCATCTCAGTAAGGAGCTGGTCATCACCAGCTTCCAGATGAGTGCTTAGAACCTCTCTGACAGCAGCGCTTCTGCCTCATTCAGGGAGGAGCACTGATGTCCCCCCTTAACCACCATCCACAGATCACAGTGTACGTAAAGAAAAACAGAGAGGAAAATTTACTTGGGAGTTAATTGAGTACCATGTAATGTTCATGTAGTTTACGCTTAGTTCTCCCAAGTAGTCCTCAGAGAAGCCACCAAGTCCGTCCCATATGGCCTTTGAAAGAGTTATGCATTTTCTTCAGTCAGGAAACTGCCAAACCTCTGAAGCAATGTGAAGTGATCAGGGACAGTCAACTACCTTCATTGAGAGCCTCCTTTTCTGGAGGAGGCAACATGGCAAGGTCCAGCAGGCAAATATGGAAACTCATAAGAAAGCCCCAGACAGCTCAGAAATCACCACTGACGTGTCTGTATGAAGTATATCTTGTGCAGTGCATTCCACATTTTTAAAGTAGATACAGGAACAGGAAGTAGGGGAAATGAATGGGGAAGTTTAATTTAGCAATTTCATGCCTCCCATTTAGGAGGCATGAAGATAACTACACTGAGCTCCATGAAAACAGTTAGGTATCAAAAAGAGGGTGAGGCGTGGACTTCAGTGTTAAGTGGAGTTGTTAATTTATTTTTCTCTGTATAAGTCTGCCTCCTGAGATATTATATGAAGATTTTAAAGGTTTATATTTTGAAAAAAAAAAAAAAAAAGAAGGATCCACAGAGTGCCAGTATAGCACTTTTTTCTTCTAAATGTCATTTTTGCTGACAAAATTGTCAAGGGCTTTAGTTGGCCTAGGCAGGTTTTTACCAAAGAAAAAAAGAATATTCACACTAAGGACTGAGGAGCTACGCTTCATCCCCTGCAAACCAGATCTTGCCAAAAAATAAGTGGGAAGTTTTCTCCCTCCCTTTCCATGTTAAGGGGTCCATAGCAGATTATTTGATAATAGCTGTTTTGACATGATAAATGCTTTCTGCCTGAAAAAGTGACACTTCTCCAAAGAGTGTACAGCCACATATTGTCATGGTAAGTTACTTTTTCAAGTCATTGCTCTCTTTGTAAGAGGTCATTCTATGTGATTTTAATAGATTTAGTGGAAACTTTAAAAAGGCAACTGTGTTAATTTTAAAGAAAGCAAATTCTCTGGTTTATGAAGTTTTATTAGTTTCTTTGATATGGAGATTTGTATTAGCTGAGCATGAAATAAAAGACCATGGTGGCTGTACATGAGAGATAAGTAGGCTCATTCATGTATAAATTCTCTTTTTGGGAGTAAGTTTTGAATTTCATGCTTCAACTCTCTTTTTGGGGGTAAGGTTTGAATTTACATCACTGTGGACACTGTCTGAGAGGTGAGGTTGTCACCTGCGTTTTTAGGCCCAGCAAGAGAAGGATTACTTACTTCTGCTAATTTCTTTCTTAGCTTTGCTTTTCAGGCAAATAGCCTGGAAAGTATCTCTTTTCAAAGTAGGACATTACAGGACATTACAACCCTTACAACAGTTTTGTCTCTCGATTTTGAAAATACCTATGCCTGAGTTCTTGTTACCTCCTCAGCTCAGCCCATTTCCTGCACATACTTTACACAAGAGGGCATGGTAATATTTTTTTTAATATGCATCAAATATATATACATATATATGTTAATAGAACCTGAACATAAAGTATCCTTTGATGCTTGCAACTACCTCAAATTAATTGATAATAAGTGTACCTAATCAGAATACACAATGGCAGCAGTGGCATTTTACACCCACTTGGTTTAAAAGTAACTGAACAAGCAATACTCAGGGCAATGAAGAGTGAAAGCCCTAATTTTAACTTCATTCAGCTAGTACTTTAGATTCAAGCAATCCATTTCTCAGCCTATGCAATTAATTTTTTTCTCATACATTAGTAATGTGGAGTAGCACAGGAATGCATAAGTCCAAAAATCTATTTTTCCTTGACTTTTAAACAAAGACACCTCAAATGCTGTCTTTCAAGTCGCATTGATTATAATTACTTAGAAGACCTTAAAAACAAAAATGTTGATTCTTTAATTTTCTTACATCCAAAAGTCACTTTATGTAAATATCCTCTTCCATTTTTTCCAGAAAAAAATCCCAGAAAAAAAAATTCTTAAATGAAGTATTTGAAAATTTTACAGACCCAATATAGCAATTTATTCTGATAAACATATTAGCATGATCCTAAATGGGATTTGATGTAAACAGGAATTGTAAACTTTATGCTTTCCATTCAGCTATTCTCTCTTTTTTCTTCCATTAAAACTGCATTTACAGAGGGATCAAGAAATACTACAGAAAACCTGTTAACTAGGTTCCAACACAATATCCTCCTGAAAATAGACCAGGTCTTAATTTTTAGAAATGCCCCAGAAATCCACCTTATATCCATGGCATGTTTTTGTAATCTATATATTGTATCTGAGGGGTCCAAAATAGATCCACTTACTGCTCCAAACACAAAGTGTTATTTAATGTCTTATAGCAGTCTATAAACCAGAAGATACATCTAAATGACAACTGAAGCAACCCAAAATAGCACTGCTCTTGGGCTTATAGCTCTCCAGCAGCAGAAGAAGGCAAGGCTTCAGCCTTTTCCATCTTCCCTACCCATGACTGTCCATGCCAAAACACTGATAAGGCCATGACATATTGGTTTGGTCATGTGGTTCTGTGACAACTTCACTCACTCTTTGCATTTGCTTAGAGGATGTCAGAGACCTAGCAGCAACCCTCATAGGAAAAAGTCTTATTCCAGTAAAACCTTTGCCATAAGAGCTTATTTCTTTGTGAAACTGTAATTTCTTGGCTATTATTTCTTTATGTTTTACTGTAGCTTTACAGTAATGGAAAAGGTATTTTAAACAACCTTAAAAAAAAAAAACCCAAACCAAAACAACAAGCACACACAACCACTCAGCCTGTTTTACAACCAAAAAATAAGAAAGTTGAGCATTAGCTGGGAGTTTGCTACCATTTCTTGGCTACAACTGAGCATTAAAAAAGAATAGTAACTTGTGTAAATACTGAGGTGGACTTACATAGTAGGAAAGGCAGCTTTTCATCCATGAAATCATCTCACATGCATCTGTAAAACAAAAAATACTGGCATTAGGCATATAAGATATTTTTTTGAGGAGAGACTCAAGAGCATGACAAACCGTGATTAGATCCCAGTAAGTCCTAACGTGCTTTCTAAATTGCTTGGGAACAGAAACAAATAGATCTGGCTACTCACATGAAAAGCCTTTGTGGCAGGGAGGATGTGAAACCATGTGGGGCAGACTACCAGGCTGTCTGTGGAGGAGGTTTGATGAGGTTTAATGAACTCAAATGTTCATTAAACATTTGAGGGCTGATAAGTGGGACAGGCAAAAGGATTTGCAAATATGAGACAGATGTGAATGTTCCCATAAAGAATTAGATTTTGGTAATGGAGCAAGCTGGACCATCAGCTATCTTTTCAAAATATCATTTCAAGACCTATAAAAAACCCCCTTGTCTAAGTAATTTTTTGTCATTCAGCTCTGAAAAGAAGATCAGATGTCTCATATGGATGTGACACTTAGTGCCATGGTCTAGTTGACAGGGCAGTGTTGGGTCGAGGGTTGGACTCGTTGATCTCAGAGTTGTTTTCTGGCAGATTCTGTGATTCTCCGATTCTGTGATATCTGCACACTTACTTCAGATAGCAGAAACAGTAAAATTTAACGAAAATGTGTTACTGAAAATGCATCACATGGCAAACTATCCAATTAAAAGTGTATTGTATCTATTTTATGAATAGCAGACTACACTATCTAACAGCAGCTTCTTGCAAGATAAACATATTTTAGGAGCTTGAAGTTTTGTTTGTAATGACTTGCATGCACACTGATTCTCCTCTAATGAAAACAGGAAATACGATGAGCATGAATGAATACAATGCTACTAGTCTGGGAATAAAAACCCATTTTATTTTTGTTGGAATGTGTGTCTAATAGGTTAAAATAATTACTATGTAATTTTTCCAGTGTTGCGTGTGCTTCTTTGAATACTCATGCTTTTCATTTCACCATTTATGCACAGAGTGCTCACAGTATCCATCCATCTCCTGTCTGTGAAACAAATCTCCCCCCTCACCCAAGCAGACTCCTTGCCACTGTTATGCTGAAGCTTTAACTGACAGCTCACTGCTATTCAATATCTCAGTATTCTGAAAGATCAATATTCTGCTGGTTCTAGAAATGACTTGCTCAAATCTCTGACATTTCATGTGCTGCTTTATTAGAGCCATGTTAGCAGAAATGTCTGTCTGTGTGTGTGTATGTGAACAGCCAGTGATTCATTAGGTTGACTGAGCAAATGATCACCTCATTTCCCATGGGGAAAATGCATTTTACCAAATCCTTGTGTTGGACCCAGCTTTGTTCCCTGAGTAACAAGTCACATAACCTTTGTGTGCATATTGCTATGTTCCCTCCTCAATGAGTCTGAAACAAGTTGGATAACTGAGTGAGTCAAGTTCAGCATATTCAAGTTGACGCATCTCAAAGCAGAACTATATCAAGTCACGTGGAAAATACATGCTAGAAATGCCCAGGACTAGGAAAGCTGTGAGGCAATATTTTGTAATTGAAATTCAGCACCAGGCATGCTGAGCTGAAGCAAAACAGTATTATGAAATTCATCCCAAATTTGTATGCATATAAGAAGGCAATACCTTTTTTGTCATGTTGCTGTGAGAGACTATGATGGAATTAATTTAAAGAAATACTTGAGGTTCCAGTAAAGGTGCTGTGTAGCATAGTGATATCTGTAATAGTTTATGTCACTATGGATTGTTAAATATAATAATTAAAGATGCAACTTTACTGCATAAATCCCTCACCATAATTTATGAGAATAATGGCTCTCCCTCATTACAGTAATGCATTATACCATTGCTTTTGTGCTTCACATAAGGGCATATTAGACCTAAACTATAGGATGGATCCATTCACTGCCAGAGTTTGATGTGCTCAGTTGGTAAAGACTGATACAATCGTATATTGTTACACAAGTGGAAATGTGAAGAAGATGCTTCATGGGGGGCGGGGGTGGGGAAGTGGGAGTGGGAGGACAGGCAGGAAAAGAGAAAGTAACCCATTTGGGTATCCAAAAAATTCCATTAGACTCCACACTATTTTTTCCCTGAAGGGTCAAATTCACAGCAAAGCACAGAAGTCTGCTGTAGTGCCGGGTCCCCAGGTCCTGCAGCAACTCATCTCAGTGGAGGCAGCAGAGGAACATCATCTGCTTTCAAACATAAATATATTGCAGATATCATTCCAGTTGAAGGAAAGAGTAATAGCTGATAAGAGAGCCATTCCAATCCTTCTCAAGGCACTGGTGTGCACAGCCTGCAACATCTTCCACTAGCCTTTGGGAAGCACAGCAAAGCCTGGAGCTTGCCAAGATTAGTCAATCATTGTTTCTAGATAAACTTTGTCATGACGGGAGCCTATAGAGAGCTATTCAGTGAATTACTGCTAATGGCATTTATTACCAGCATTAACAGTAATTTACCCACTGTTAATCAGAGCAGCCAGTTACAGAACTTCTCAATCATTCTGTCTTTACTTCCTGTTGACTAAAATATGTTATGCCACCATTAGTCACAAAGGCTCAGCAAACAGCCTGTAAATTTCTAAATTTCTGTGTACAGAGCCTGAATCTTGAAAAGTTACACCCTGCTTGTGTGCAATTTATTGTCACTGTTTATGTTTGTGCCAGGACTCAGGCTTTCCCACGGATCAAGATTTGAAACACATAATCATAAAATGTTCTCTAGGAGTGGGCTATCAGATTACTAGTAGAAAATTATATTCTGCTTAGTGGAGACATTAGTGGTACATTCATTACATGAAAAAGTGTATCTTCCTATCTAAAAGGCTGGTACATTTTGCTTGGATCATTTAACTTGCTACCTGTAGGACTTATTGAAATTCTCATTTGTCTCTGTATTCATTGAACTGCAGGACATATTGAATATATGGTGGTGTAGGAGCCTTGTTCAGGATGCATGAATAGGCTGCCACTGAGAGAGGGGTCTGGTTTCCCATCTCTCCAGTGGAAGATCCAGTTCTCTAACTTGAACAAAAATAGTAAAAACATCCTTCTGTATGTCAAGATGTAATATCAGCGATAATTAGTCTTCCCTGAAAAGCAGGAGAGAAGGAAAAACACTGAGATGCAAAATAATCTCAAGGTAGAACCTCTTTATGTTGTTAGAAAGGCCAGTCTAGCTAATGATGCATTTATATTAGGGATGCCCAAAGGGAAGGACAAAGAGAGTGCCTTTGTTAACACACCAACCAATTCCCTATTAATTCATGCCAGAAGCAGAGTCTGTGCTCCCTCCACAGAGTTTTAGAAGCTAAATGTTTTCTAGAAATCAATTTAAGATGGCCACTCTGCTTAATCAGCATGAAGTTCGGTTCTACATCAGATTACTAAAGCATACCATTACCCCCAAGGGCTTAAAATTCCTGTAGTTTAATATCAATCATTTTGCCATGAACACTGCAATTCCCATAACATGATCCAGGTCTTGGAAAAAAGGGTAGGAACAGTTAAAGTATCAACATTAGCTTGTCTGACATAGGCTACACTGATAAAATATGAATTTCCAGATGTTTGGCTTCAGAGCATTATTCAAACTGACGCATTGCAAAGATTTATCTTTATTCAGCCTATATGATACAACCTGGTCAGACACAACAAAAAATGAAATATTTTCTTTTTAAATAAAATGGAAGATTGTTGAAACATACCATTCACAGTCTGTCCAATTTTCATAGTGATTTACCAACCTCCTGGTTGCACTTGACCAGAAGTGTGCCAGCTGCCTTTCCACATGCTGGATGTGTTTCTTCTGCCTCAGAGGGGAGGTGGGTGCCTGAACATCAAACAGCCCCAGACGCCAGTGCCCATGGCCTGGGACAGACTCAGAGGAGGCCATTCAAGTGAGGTGTTGTTCCCAGAGCTGTGTGGGGTACTGTACTTTCTTCTCCCAGCTTTTTTTCTTTAAAAAACCCAAAACATGTATTTCTTCCTAAAAATGGAGTTATTCTCTGCTTGAGTGTAAACATATAAATTCCTGGTCAGTCTGTCTGTCTGCAGGCATGTAATAATTACTGTTTCATTAGATGTGATGGTCTCAGGATATGTCTGAGTGCAGGTTTAAGAGAGATGTAATAACTTTGATCAGAGCAGTGAACCGGGTTGGGCAACACAAATACATTTTGGGCACAGATATGAAATGGAAGTCTTTCAAAGACTGTGACTAATAAACTACTGATAGGGTTTTTTGCCTTAAAAAAAGCTATTTCCTCATAGCCCTGTGTGCTTCCATTAAATATTTGTGGGTGCCTTTGGTAACGGGCAATTCTATAACGGCTCTTGTGCATATCTGGGAGCAGATCCTGGATATTTTCACAATAAGATAGAGATAGAGAGTGCTCTGTTCTGAATTTGGATGCTCTGGCATTGAAGTATTTTCTTTCAAGATCTTAAATGTGAATTTAAGGAACTGATAGTGGTACTGGATGTTCTGCTTCAGGTTTACAGATGTATTACGCAAAGCTGATTTGGTTCTGGCATATTCTTGATGAATGCTAGAAAAGCCTCTTGGCTTACCCCTGTTAGTGTCTCTCCTGACCCCATGAGACCAGGTGTCATGTACTGGCTTAAGTTTTGGGGGGTCCTTGACCCACTGGCTAGGCTGAGAAATGTGCTGGGGGAGGGGAGTGAGGTATCTGGTTAAGGTGTCCCACTACCCTGGTCTGTAAATTTATATAAACCCCCAGGGAAGGAATGTTTTGCTGTCAGCCAAAATTGCTCTTAATTCAAGCCAAGTTAAGGTAAAGTGCTGGGGGAGAGAGTGGAAAGAGTGGATTTACTTAAGCAAAATTGACAACACAGCTGCCAATGTTTATAAAAGACATGGGTCAAGAAATGAAAGAAAAGAACATACTTACTCTATTTAATTTAAACCAAAGGGGTTCTCTCACCTCACTGCTGGCTGATTTGCTGTAGACATTCCTCAGTCTACCTGCTTAGAGATTTTTTCTCTGCATTTTTTCTGTCTCAGATTGCATCCACCACAGAGAAAAGTACTTCCTGATAGGTTGTATTTGCTTTCCTAGTTAATTCTGCTTCCATATTCCACTGATTTAATATTTTTCTTCTGAATACCTTTCCTTTCTTTTGCAAAAGATGTAATCTAGCTCTCCTTTTTTAATTAAACAATGTTATAGTCACTCTGCTCAAACAGCTGTTATCTTCTTTTCTCGATTGTAGTTAATTATTGTGTGACAGTGTTTTCAATGCTATTAATGACCAAAGCAGGAGTTTGAGATGAAAATTAGAGGGACCTACCAGAGTTAGATAAGTAATGGGAATAGTGACAAATGCAAGGTGGAGTAGCTCATCGACAGGAAATATTAACACTTTTCATCAAGTAGTTTGGGGTTTTTTTTTGTTGTTGCTGTTTTGGTTTTTGTTTTTGGTTTGGTTTTTTTTTTGGTTGTTTTTTTTTCCTTTTAATTTTCCATCCAAATAGCGAGGGAAAAGTATGTCTTTAGATATCAAGAAAACATCAACCTATGCAAAGAAACAATATAAAAACCAGATAATTAGAAGATATTGCATATATCAGGGTTTGAAAATAGTCTGTGAGTCAGTGCTATTTTCACATATTATATCCCATGCAGTTTTGGTCATTGCGGTCACTAAAAGGTAAAACTATATTCTAAATAGAGAAACGAAGTGATTACTGATGTGAAAACTTTCTACGTGATATTAGGATGAAAGCTAAAAAATTGTATTTTAAATTTTTTTTTCAAAAAGAGGAATATTTTAACAGATACTACTTACACAAACATTGAGGTTTTTTTCTGGCTAGCTACTGTTATGACTAGTCTAGAGAGGAAATGTATAAGGTGATATTAAACTGTCATCTAAAATAAATGGGAAGATACATTGGATGCAGGAGCTAAAAAGAAAAAAATCAATTGGAAAAGGAAACATTTAAAAACTGGCACTTGAAATCAGAATACATAATTCAGTTCTGTAACCCCATGACAGATATCACCCAAGAAAAACACTTTGCAGAAGGCTAAAAAGGATTAGATACAGATAGGTGAGCAAGATGAATATCATTCAGTTACACTCGTTAGGATCAAATTTATAAGGAAAACAAGCAATTTATAGGCAAATAGCTCCATGGAGTGAAAAAGAACCTTCCCTTTAGGTGTATTACAATGCAATAGCTCATTACAGGTGGCATTCACTTTGGCTTAAAGCCCTTGCCCTGGGCTGCTGTCAGGCACAGAATATTGATCAAGAATGGCTGGTAGCTGAGGACAGCTGGTGACCTGTTCATAGAGATTTCTTGCCCTTTTCCTTTCATGCACCTTTTTTGTCTTTTACTCCTCCCACAGTTTTCATTTTATGTCCCCACTTTTTGTTATTTGTATTTTCTATTTTTTTTCTATCTACACTTCTGCCTTCAATTTGTTTCTTCCAGTCCCACTCCAAGTGGTTTGGCCTCTCTAAGAAATTCCTGACCCTACTACCTTCTCATGCTGTGGATTTATCTTACTCACAGAATCATAAAATGGTTTGTGTTGGAAGGGACCTTAAAGATCATCTAGTTACAACCTCCCTTTCACTTGGCCAGGTTGTTCAAAACCCTGTGCACCCCCAAGCAGTTCAGCTGTATTACCTTGTAAGTGGATGTAGACTGACGGACTTCTGGTCAAACCAGCCCATGACATCTAGTGCAGCATTGTGCTCTCTGTGCTAAGATGTTCTGGTTTTGAGACACTGGACCCATGTTTTTGGTGGTTTTTTTTTGTTTTGTTTTGTTTTGTTTTGAGTTTCTTTTTTTGTTGTTGTTTTGTTTGTTTGTTTTTGTTTTGGTTGGTTGGTTTTTGTTTTTTGGGTTTTTTTTTGTTGCCATGTTCCATGTACATGCAGGTACAACCTAGTAAAATGTCCAAGCAAATGTATTGCAGCTAGATGTCAGGAACACCAGGTCAGGATGACTTTCTCTCAGTGTTTGATTTCTGCTCTTAGAAGAAACTGTTACAATTCTACCATCTTCAGTTCATGTGGATCTAATGGATCATCACCCAGCATCATCCCCAAAGAAAATATGCAAAAACTCTTCAGATGGTCACTACATCCACTGTTTCCAGGTGTTTAAGAAGGGACTCAGCTGATGGTGACAAACTCTTTTGTCTTTTCATGGACTGCCACTTATTGGCCCAATAGCATTTCAGAGACATGCAGCCTTTTTCAAACAGCAGCTACCTTAATATTAATTTCCTTTCCGTGATACTCAGTTTGAACATAAAATCACAATTTCATTGTCATTTCCTCCACAAAGCCAAAACCTATGAAGATCCACCAAAAGGGAGAGGCAGTTGAGACAATAGTCTTCTGGTTTACTGATGGCTTAGCTCATGTTATGATTGCAGTAACCTGCAGTGCATAGGAAACATCGATATTAGAGATGACATGACAAACCTCTCAGTGATGTGTTATCAGCTCTCACACAGTGTGTGTGAATATGGTGGCTGTGGGTCTGTGCGAAGGAGAGAGTCCAGCTGTTAGACTAATACAGCTGGATAACTCTACCTCTGAAGATTTCTTTATCTTCACCCTCAGTTTCATGGGGAGATCAGTCCCAATCCCCAGCTGCAGCTGTGCTGGAAGCAGTGGGCACTGTGGGCTGATGGCTCTGCTGCCATCCTTCTGCACAGGAGAGTGTGACGGCTCAGACTGCACCACTGCTCAAATGCTGTCCCCAAACAATTTCTTTCACCTGTGCTCTAGCACAACTGACAGGTATGAACGTGGCTGGCATAAGGAGAGGGTTTTAAAGGACCACTAGAAATGGGGACTGCACTACTTAAGAAAACACAGAAACCTTATTATGGAAATTAACCAGTGTTCATCCTTTGATGTCACTGGGGGTGGGTTTGCCCGCAGGCTATTTTTTCTTGAGGAGTTGGTTGGGATTTTCTTGCCTTTTTTTTTTTTCCCAATTGAAAACAAGTGGAAGGAAAGGAAAAATACAGAGAAAATTAATTCCCTCTGACTTCAAAGCAGAAATGTTTCTCCTTTGGAAATTCATGCAATTACCAGAGAGTGTTAAAGTATAGTAATGCAGAGGTGTATGGATAGTATCATATACAGCACATTCCATGCTGAGTGAGCCAGCAAACACTCCTAAACAACAAGCAGACAGACATGAAGCAACTTTACTGTTTAGTTTCAATGAGCCAATTTACAAGAAGTGAGTTTCTTCATCCAAAAGATCTGAGACCTCATGTTATCTGCATGGATTTACTTTGCCCAGACTTGAGGTTTTAGAGATTAAATTAAATCCAGGCAGTTTCCAGACAGATAAGAAGGTAGATTTCTCATCCACAGGAGGTGTAATAAAAAGTGGACAGATGGAAAAAAAGCTAGGGAGGGGAAGCTAGGAGACATGTAGCTCAGTCCAAATTCAAAAGTGAATTAAGGCATTGCTTTTAACCCAATCATTTCACAAACATCTCAGAGTGACATTCACTGTCCTTATGGTTTTTGCCTGCCTCTCTCCTCCCCTTTTTCTTTGTTTTTCTTCAGCATATGTTTCCTTTTCTTTATCTGGTTCATAACTAATTCAGAGTGTGTACAAGTGTAGATGCTTAAGACAATTGTTCAACCTTGAGAAGAATTCCTACCTGCAATCACTAGCTGCCTAAGAAGGATTTTGCTCCTGCCCAGTAATTGTCATTCACCTGTAACCTCTTCTTGGTAAGCTCACAGTTGTTTCATTATTACTTTGAAACAGGTGTTTGGAATAAGAACCTGTTCCATTAAGCAGGCACATCCAAGAGAGTATCTAACACCAGTGCCTACAAAGTTCATCAGAGGAATGCTGATTGATTTTCTTCAAATAGACCAGACGAGGGATAGAGCACTAGGCTTGTCTAAACAATATGCAAGTCAGCATGGGGCTTTGCGTTTTCAAGGAGAGCAAAAATGGATTAATTCCAAAGGCAGGATATAACACTGAGAATAGCCTAAACGTAGGAAACTTTTAAAGGCTTTTCCATTGGTTTAAAGAGGAAATATTCTCATTCCTCATGAGCAGATACTCATACTTTTAAAATCATGGCATTAGCACTTAAGTGCAGTTTATGTTACAGAGCTTCTGCTTCATCAGTAAATAGCTGCTAAATAATTACACACAAAGGAGTGTAAAGGGGAGCTGAACTGAAGAAAATTAGTTTTGGTCCCTAGAACTAGGGTATTAATATGTTTTAGTGATCAAAGACATGTTCATAGAATCATAGAATCATAGAATCATAGAATCATAGAATCATAGAACATGCTGAGTTGGAAAGGACCCATCAGGATCATTGGGTCCAACTCCTGGCCCTGAGCAAGACACCCCAAGAATCACACCATGTGCCTGAGAGTATTGTCCAAATGCTTCTTGAATTCTGGCAGGCTTGGTGCTGTGATTACTTTCCTGGGGAACCTGTTCCAGTACTTAATCACCCTCTGAATGAAAAACTTTTTCCTAATATCCAGCTTAAATCTCCCGTGACTCAGCTTCATATATTTCCTCAAGTCCTGCCACTGGTCATAAGAGTGTCAGTACCTGAGCCTTTGCTTCCCATCCTGAAGATGTTGAAGAGTGTAATAAGGTCTCCCCTGAATCTCCTCTTCTCTAGGGTGAACAAACCAAGTGTTTAACACCTTGCACAATTTTCAGGAAGCTGAAAAGCGTCTAAGACAGCAGACTTTGGGTTTTTGCCTGAAGGCAAAGCTCGGAATCCCTGAGCTCCAGAAAGTCCTGCCCCCCTTGCCCCAAACTGTTTTACATCAGAGCAAGATCCAGCAAAGGGGAATTTCTTATCTCATCGGAAGACATCCATAATTTGTCTCAGTACCTGTAAATGCTATACCCTGTCAAAACAATCCTAACCATAATTGGTAAGATTCCCGGATTTGCTTGGGTTTTCCATCTGTCTGACTGCAGAGCTAATAAGAATCTCAGCATCTGGAAACCTTTGCCTGCCTTGATTTTCTTCCCAGGTTGCTGGGGTCTTTGAAGTTACTGGACTTCCTGCTGCAGACTTGGGCCTCAACTATCAGGGCAAGCTGGCAGAGTATCAATCAGGAAACATTCAGGAAAAGTTCCTACCCATTGACAAGCAAATCAAAATTTTCTTTTTCCTTATTTCATCTGCCCCAGCAGGGCAGGAAAACCTGAATGGTACACTCTAGGCAAAGGTCACCAACTGCTCTGACTAACAATGTGTGTTTGCTCAAGAATGCTGCTGGAGGCAGGAACTGTGTTTTTAACAATAATACCGGTTCTTGCATTTGGGTTATGGTTCAGGACAGGTTGTGCCAGTACACCTTGAAGAAGTGTTTCCACTGGCAGGAAAGTAAGGGCCTGAAGTTGCATTTCCCTCTCATTCACCAGCATCCAAACACTACTCTTAGCTGCCACACCTGACAATAGAGAAAACTCAATCCAAGGTTGCACAGATAAATCACCTTTTTTTCCTTAAATAATACTGAGCCCTAGTTCTCATTTAATTGTTGTGGAAAAGCACACGGTTTATTCAGGAGCTTCTGGGGACATATTGGTTTACATATATTTTCAACCAGTTATTCATCTTCTGTTCCGTTCTTGGCATAACTCACATAACTAATATTTCATGAGTGCTTGGAATTGCAGCAATTGTAAATGTAGGGTCAGATCCTATGCCACAACAAATTGTCTCAGCTTTCTCAAGCTGCCTGGAGGTAAGTCAATGTGTCTGCACTTCAGCAAGCACCCCACTGTGAGTGCCCAGCGGCACAGGGAGTGGGTAGTCCCTTTCCAGTCAAAAAGACAGGAAGAAAGGAAGGGCAGGTCCAGCCTAATAGCAGCCTTAGCATCTTTATTTACTGTGCAGCCTGACAGCAGGAAGGGAAGGAGAGGGAAGCCTTGATTGAGGGTTTTTCAGCTAATCTGCAGCCCCTTGCAAGACAGGAGTGGTAAGAATGGAGCAACAGTGGCATAACTGATACCTCTGAAGAACTCTTTGCTCTCTAACTGTGGGGTATTTGTGGATTCCTGCTGGCACTGAGAAACCCCTTGCAGTGTTGCTGCACACATGTGTTGTGTCTCTTTGCAGTTCTTGAGTGCAATGAGGAGAAGTTCTTCAATCAGATCTTTAATCCAGAGATGTACCAGTTATCTCTTGGTATTATTCAAATCAGTCATATGCCTCATTCCTGGCACAGACTAAACACCCCACGGAAGTCTAAGCAACAAAAGATACCGGCTCAGTGTGCACTGCAGACTTTCAAGTGTGTGCTGACTCATTTCAAGCAAATCACCTTCCATGCTATGACGAGCTAGTTCAGAGTCTGTACCCTTAGATTACAGTGCAAAGACCAGAAACAGGTGTAGATCAGAAACAGGTGCTAAATGCATGATGAAAGTTTAAATAAAGCTTACTTTTCAGAATGAGGCTCATCCCTGGCTCTTCAGCTGGTTTTCAGAATACTTACATCTTTTGGAAAGTGTGTTCTGGTTGTAGAATGAGTCCAAAACAGGACCATGGTTATCTAGCTAGTACAGCTCATACAAATAAATTGCCCTTAACACTGAGTATATTTTCAGCTGTTTAATCAGCTTACGATTGCAGGGACTGTTTTAAGAAGACAAAATAACATCTCTCAAATATATTCCTTCAGTTCTCTATAAACCTCAAAGACTGAGTTGCAGAGAGAAGAAGAAAAAGAGATTGTTCATTAAAAGGAGTTTTACAAGTAATTTATGGAAAATCCAGACCAGCATGGATGAGATCTTGTCCTCAACCAAGGCACAAACACCAGCTGTGGGAGGAGTACCAAAGCTGATTTGCTTGGGTGTAGTCATCACAGAAGGGGAATGACATTTCACCATCCCTGCAGAGGGCTGGAGCTGTCCACATGGAGTTCTGATGGAGGGGTGCCTCAAGTTCTCCTTGCCCCCTGGAAGAACTCACAAGCCAGATTTGGAGGTCACTTCAACTCTGGAGTAGCCTGACAACTTTCAACCTATTGATTTGCCTGTGCCTGCTGTGTCCTAAGGGTGGCTATTTGCTTAGTATTTACTGTTTATAGTTCCAACAAGCATAAAATGAAAAGTACACAGCTGAGGATCCTTTTCTTCTTTTACACTTGACAAATTCACTATTCTATATTTCCCTTGTTGCAGTCAGTAGCATCAAAATTGAAAATAATACATAGTGGTCTGAGGGTGCAGAAAAAGACATTTAGATACCCACAGAAGAGGGCAGAAATGATTGTAAAGAACAAGCTTTTCTTACCTTTGGATTTTATCTCTTCTGAAACTTAGTCTGAAACTCAGAACTCAGTCTGTAATATCAGTGTAGGAAATTCTCCACAGGTGACTTTTCTTTTTAAATACAGCATTGGAAATGTGCAGCGTTCATGACAGTGCAAAAATGGCTGGATTTGGGATGTGTTTTCCAAGTAATTCAGACATACAATATTATTGTCCCTTTGAGACATCACGGACAGCAATGACCAGAGTCCCAGTGCCAGATCCAACCATGTTGGGAAACCAGAAAAACACAACTGCTGGGCAACCTGATGTGTGAAGGAACAAATGTAAAGACATTTTAAAACAATTCACCAAATGTGATACTATTCAGTAAACTGAAAGTGTGTAGATGTATTTGTTGTTGGGTTGCTGCATACATATGAAATCAGAATTTTTCATCTTAGGGAAAGAAAACCCACTGTTGGGAGTTTTGGTTGTTTGGGGTTTTCTATTTCTTCTTCTTTTTTTTTTTTTTTTTTAATAATGCTGTTTAACACCCTGCTACTGTTTGATCTAGACCTGTACATGAAACCCCATCTTTATGGGTTTCATGAGTGTTGTTAACTGGCTGTTGTTGGAATCAGTGTTGTGAAAGAAGCACCAAGCTGGACCATCACAAATAAAAAGAAGAAAATCTAAAGAAATAATTTCATACTGCCATTCATTGTGCTACATTCTCTTAGAGACATCTTCTTTGGGAAATGGAATCTACCCTAAAGCAGACTATTAGGATTTTTACTTGCATTGGGGAGCCAAAGGTACACGAACCAGCAATAGATGAGGAAAAGTGCTGGACAGAGTAAACCGACAAAAGTAAAAACATTTGATCAGTTAAAGAAAGTGCCAGAAGGAGCACAAGAGACCTAGGTCAGCTCCTCAGTATTGCATTTAAGCTTATTTCCTAGTGGATTTGATGAAATTCAAGCTACTCTGGATTCCAGATTGTGTTATGTTTTCCTTCCAACATGCATGCATGCACAGTTTTCCTTTCTCCAGAGGACAAGTGAGCTGTCAGTTAGCAGAGGGTATGACCTCTACTCGACAACAATATTTTAGAAGAGGTTAGAGCTGTTGAAATTTGAAAAGCAGCAAAGGATCTGGAAGCAATTTTTGTGCTAAAATAAACTCTATGGTTTTAATTCTGAAGTTTACATATTTTTGCTCACTGTGGTGTTCTTAGAGAATGTACTGATGGAACCTGCAGTGTTTTCTGCTATGTATTGTGGTCTCAATGGCCAGCTAGGCCAGCCCAGCAGACTGAGCTGGGGAAATAACATGCTGCAGATTCAGGTTGCAGTAACATCCCAAAAAGCCAGTTCGGAATAGTACAAAAATACACAAATCACTACTCGGTCAAGACTTACTGTGTTTGCTTTGTGCCTTGCTGCACATTGATCACCACACTGGTCTGTCCTGTGGATCTAGCAGATCCTTGCTAAGAAAGGATAAGCAAAGATGAAGAAAGTTTATAAACACTGAAGGAGCATGTTTCTGGGACAGGCTTCCAGTTAGAAGAGAACGGGGTCAAAAATATAAAATGGATTATAATATTTCTATTATAAGGTGAGCTTAATCCCAGGGCCTGTAATTCAAGCCTGTGGTTAAGGTTTCCAATGCTGACTTTGCTCGCAGATGCAAGTGAAGTTTGAAGAGATTTAGGCATGTATGCTTGTCCCACATATTGCTGGTGTTTTAACTGAAAATACATTGGAGGGTTCTTGACCACCTGCAGGGCACAGGAAGAAATTTGTTTGTTCGTTTGTTTGTTTTATTGCAGATATATAACTTGGTTTTGAGGAAGAGTGGAGAGGAATTTGGTGGTTTACTTCCTTTGGAGGGCTGAAAACTGGCCACAGCTAGCAAAGGGACATTACATGAGCATCTGCTTGCAGCAATAGTAAACTCTTTTATGGTCAGTTGTGTGAATCTTATGTATGCCCTGCTTATATATGCAGGGCAAAACCAACTGAGTTATTGGACACAGGAAGGATTTTTTTTGTCTATTATGCCATCAAGGACTGTTGATTTGTGTTTTTTGCCTTCTGTATTATGGTCCACTTCCTAGGATCATTTGGTCATTTTCACTCCAGTAATCTCACCATATTTCTCAATTGGAAGTCGTCTCATCCTGCAGGCAGGTATTTTGTGAAATTCTAGTCACTGTTCTAAAGGGGTGAAGACTGTTTCATGGGGGCAGGGAGGGTTTGATATCTTTTGATTTGGGGACGCCCGGATCTTATTGATCCAGGTAGTCTCCTCTTGTCATATGACACAGCAAAGCAAATGTAGCAAACAGAATTAGACCCATCATTGGTGGAACATTTTGAGAATCATCCAGAAGAAATGAGAAAGTGATGAATTAAAAGGGTTTGCACTTTTGGATGCTGCTCACCTGAAAGAACACAGCTTCGGAGGCTATATATAACCAAATATACATGTTCATTTAAAATACAGACTTTACTAATGTCAGCTATGATTATATGTCTTGGTTGACCACTTAAACTCCTTAATTCAAAAGTCTGAACTAGAAAAACAATTACCTACTATTTTCTCAGCAGAGTTATTGCAGCAATGCTTAACAATCTGGACTTGTCTCCTGCTTATTTTTGAAAGGACCATCATATGTTTGTTTAGACTAACAATATGAGGTCAGTGATATTTTTCGTGTGTTAAAAAACACATTGCTGAATTCAATCTTCCTGCATTTTAGGATTGGCTTTTCTGATAGACAGCCAACTTTGTTTTGGAGCTATTTAGGCTGTTGGTCTCCTGGCTTAAAAAGAGGGAGCTGATTTCAGGACAGTGGTTACAAAAATCCTGGCTCAGAACTCACTTTCAGCTTTAGTGAAAAAAGACATGAAGACATGTTGAAAAGCAGATCTTCATTATTGCTCAGAGGAGTCTAAAAAATCTCAGAACCTTAGCAGAAGATACTTTAATCAATATGATTTGACATTCATAACTGAGTCTGGCTGGATCAGTTTTTGTTTCTATTAAGTGTGCATTTTATATATTTTCTATATAGACATTGTAGATATATAAAATATAAATACATGTATAAATATAAATATGCATATATGTACACAAAAATATGATCCCCCTATTTAATGTAACAGGCGTTATCATAATTATAGATAGGCTTAAAGAATCAGTTAGGGAAAGCACGTTTAAAAATTGCCTGAAATGTTGAACTGATGAGTCAAGCTTCTTGTTTATGTCTTCATTAACCCAAAATACTAAGGATAATATAGAATAACACTAGCCAGTCAGCTGGCACATGAAAATAATGCCTCATGATTCACCAAGACTGCTGAAAATCACTGATGACCCATCTAACAAACATATGCACATTTTCTTCCTCACTAGTTTTAAATGATGAACAATAGTTTTCTGCCTGTCCCTCCTACCAAAGCGCTAATTTCATTTCTCAGTTTTAAAGAGCACTCCTGCACACAAAAAACCCCATAGTTTGCATGAAGAGACTTTAGTACCTTCTGATGAAAATATACAACACTTGGTTCATCAGTGCTTTTGTAAGCGACCTTGTATGTGTTCAATTAGAGCTCTGTGTGGAGAATCTCTACAGGATATGGCCCTGAGAACATGTGGAATATATATGCATGATTACTCAGATTCCCTCTTGTGAACAGAGATGTGTACTTGAAGAAAGATCAGAAAAGGGTAGGGAGTAAGTTAATTTACAGTAGCTTTAACCAGCATGTGCTGGATTAAGGTAGCCAGAGATCAAGGAGGGCAAATACATTAGTTATGCAACTTTTTCCATGGTCACTGTCTGGGGTATAAAGAAGTACATTAAAGCAGCTTTCTGGTGGTTCTGCACCTGGGAATTTGTCTGTACAGGTGGAATCCCAGGAGTCTCATTAAGGCAGCTTTTAATTTTCTTAATGATTTTAGGAGAGATTCAGAATGTGTGCTTCTGACCTCTGGCTTTAAGAAACATAAATTTTATTATTTCTCAGATGGGGTTTGGCCAATGTTTATCTTCTGGATGAGTAATTTTTAGTATTCACCTCCTAAAGCAAATGTCCCAATTGCTAGAGCAAGGCAAATAAATATGCACACCAAGAAAAATTCTGTGTGACCCTTTTCTTCAATCTGTGCAGTAAAAGATGGCTATATGAGAACTACAGCCCTAATGTATGCTCATAAAATCTTTCATTTATTATTTATATAATTATTTTCAGAGAACTGTTGCCATGACAACTTTTACACACTGTGAGATAAATCCTTACATAGACAGTAGTCACGACTCCAAACACTGTCACATGAAGATAAGTCTATGTGGACATTTCAGACTTTGCCAAGCTTTTCTAAAGTAGTTATTGACATCAAAATAATTTCATTTTGCCAAATTAAAGAAAACAAATTTCCTTAGGAAAAAAAGACTTAAGGAATAATTTTCTCCATCCATTTGTCTGCTTATCGTCTCCTAATATCTTTCAAATCTGCTGGCATAATTTCAATTACCTTTTACAAAGATGTCTCAAAGATAGTTAAATTTGACACACTACGTGGAAAGTGGTTGCATGAAGGAGCAGACATCCTAAAATAATGTGCCTCTAACAGCATGAGCTTGAAAGTGGAGAGCTCCTATTGTTTACTTGTTCATACAGCATCAAACTGGTCACGACACATTTCCATTCCTCCCTTCAAGTAGTTAATGGACTTTCAGAAATAGGCAAATAGAATGTTGACATGAGATCTGTGAAAAATATTTGCAACAATATATGAGAACAGGTGATTTTAATGTGTTTTTTTTTAAATAGTTATAATTTAATAAGCAAGTGTATTGGGTTTGCGTGGCCAGGTTTTGATAGCAGGAGGGTTACAGGGGTGGCTTCTGCAAGAAGCTGCCATAAACTTCTCCCATGTCTGATAGAACAAATGCCAGCTGGCTCCAGGATGGACCCGCCACTGGCCAAGGCTGAGCCAATCAGGAATGACAGTAATGGCTCTGTAATAACATATTTAGCAAGGAAAAAAAAAAGTTATTAGGCAGATGAAATTGCAGCCACAGAAGAGCGGAGTGAGAACATGTGAACAACTCAGCAGACACCAAGGTCGCTGCAAAGGGAGGGGGACGAGATGGTCGAGGCACCAGGGCTGAGGTTCCCCTGCAGCCTGTGGTGCAGACTATGGTGAAGTTGCTGTGCCCCTGCAGCCCATGGAGGAGCACAGGGGTGCAGAGATTCACCTGCAGCCCATGGAGCTGGTGGATGCCTGAAGGAAATTGTGACCCCATGGGAGACCCAAGCTGGAGTAGGGCCCTGGCAGGGAACCGGTGACTGGTGGGGAGAGGAGCCCACGCTGGACCAGGTTTTCCTGGTAGGACTTGTGGCCCTGTGGGGGACCCATATTGGAGCAGCCTGTGCCTGAAGGACTGCACACCGTGGAAAAGTGACTCATGTTGCAGAAGTTTGTGAAGATCTGTTGCCCGTGGGATGGACTCATGCTGGAGAAGTTGGTGAAGGACTGTCTCCTGTGGAAGGGTCCCCACAGGGAAGAGGGGAAGGACTCCTCTCTGAGCAGCAGCAGGAACAATCTGTGATGAACTGACCATAACTCCCATTCCCCATCTCCTGGTGCCACTAGGGGAGAGGAGGTACAACTTGGGAAGGAGTGAATGGAGGGGAGGAAGGCGTTTTTTAAGATTTATTTTACTTCTCATTATCCTGCTCTGATTCTGTTACTAATAAATTTAATTAATATCCCCACTTTGAGTCCGTTTTGCCTGTGATGGTAGTTGGTGAGTGATTTCTCCTGGTCCTTATCTAAACTCATGAACTCCATCTGGTTGCAGAGGGGAGTGAGAGAGCAGCCTTAGAGGGTACCTGGTGTCCAGGCAGTACATCAAGGCATCTTTGGTTTTATGTATCACTAGCTTGTGCCACTGAAAAAGTCACAAAACAGGAAAAATGAGAGAAGAAGTTGGAACTGCTTGCCCATTCTCACAGACATGACACCTCATTAAATCTTGTTGGCACATGTTGGCTTGTATTCTTTGAAATATTTCTGAGGGTAATCCTGGAGATTTTAGGACAGAGAACACCATCTTGATAGAAAGTCAGTCTTCTGAAAAGCAGAACTGCTTCAGGACTGGGAAACAGCCTCCTAGAAAAGTGGATTTTCTGAAAGTGTCAACAAATAAGGCAACAAAGATTGGCATATTTCCTCGGCAGTTTCGGCTAAGGCATCAATTTCCTTTTTGTCTCTGCACACAATTTTCATTATAAACTTTGGAAAGCTTCCAAGAGGATTTGGATTTAGACCTATCTTTCCTAAATGGAAATAGATTCTCCTAGCTGCAATGCTCATGTTAGTATAATAAGGGCCACTTTTACTGCTAGTAGGCTTTTAGGAATTACTCACTGAACAAACCACATGTAACCCTCAATTAATTTCTGCCCTCATGTATTCTAAATGAGAAATCTTAATATAGACATGAAGAATGCTGAAGGAAGAAGGTCGCATGCCTACATAGCCAGAAAGAATGAAGCAAAAAAATAAGGACATATATTTCCCCTAATCTTAATGGGGTGGACATGCACCACCACAACCAAACGCACAATGTTACTGTTAGTTAGGGAAAGGGTGGTGCAGAAAAAAAAAAGAAAAGTATGCTCCAAAAAGAACATCGTACATACTTCTTACACACATCTGAAGAAGAAGAAAAGAATATTCCTTCCTGTCCATTTAAGGGCATCTCTCTTCTTGGGAGCCTTTCACCTGAAAGAATTACAGTCTTCCTCCGTTATTTGACCTTTCTACCTCAAACTGCAGCAAAGCAATGCCCCTCCTTTCAAAGGAAAACACCTTCCTTTAAAGATGATGAATGTGGAGGTAAGAGTTAGTCAGAGGCCTATTCCAAGTGAAAGAAGTGCAGAAAATGGTGGAAATCACTTAATTCATATCAGCTAGTTAAACTTAGTAATGGAAAACAGAAGGACATACCTCTTCACCTCAACCTCATTCATGGAAATAACAAGTGTAGAAAAATTACTTTTGTTTCCTTTTTCATCTTTCCACTGCCCACAGCATTCCCAGCAGCACAGAGCTTTCACGTCTCTCTCCCAGAGAAATGCAAAGGCAACACATGCCCCAGATTGATCCCACTAGCATTTCAATGCAAATGGTGATTTCAATTGCTGTATTGTATTACTTAAATAAACACACTAGACAATCTACTGGGTAACAAATTTGGAAAGCTCTTCTCCCTAAAGTACATAAAGTCTCAATGGTGTCTTTTGTTGTAACTTTGCACCCTAAACTTGGGAACAGCAGGAGAAACCAAGCTACTCAAACTGTGCTTGAACCACACTGACACCTCTGCAGAGATAAGGGGATGTGATGAGCTCTCTTTTGCTATGATTCTCAGCTTATTCCTGCAAGTACATGTTGTCAGAGCAACACACCACCTTTCAAAAGAATGACATAATCTCTCAGATGGAAAGACTCTTTTTGAACAAGACTGCACTTCCATTCACTTCCCAAAGCAGTCTCTCAATGACTTTCAGAAACTGAATGCTCCAGGGCTAGGATGAGTAGCAGAGTGTATGTCCTTGCATTGTAGGAGGCTCTGGTTGCTATCCACTTTTGTGCTAGAACAAGCACCTCTCAGCACTCATTGATGCCATTGTGGGATACTGGTAAATTAAAATGTAAATGGTTTAACCTTTGGACCTTGTGGCAGGAAAAAAAGTACATCAGTCTGAAAAGCTAGATTTTCAAAGTGACACACAGCATAGACCAAACTTGGTGAGAACTCACTGTTTGAGGCTGTTATTTGGTTTTGAATGGAAACTAATTTCATTGAATAATTCCGCTTAGGATACCTCACAACTCTCTTTGCTGTCCACCCCAATGCTTTCCTCAGTGGATTTCAATCATGGGGATGGCACTGTTAGGCAACCAGGGACCCTGTCCAGACTACTGCCATCATGCAGAGCACTAATTGCTGCCTCATGCCAAGCAGCTCAGATGGGCTCAGTTCAGTGTTGAGCAAACTCATACGTCTGGAAGAGACTTTGCTGGCTCACCTAGTGCAATCCCTTTCTCGTAGGCACATCAATGATACTTACTGACAGATCTTCATCTCTTATGTTCATAAAGAAACTCAAGTTTCCCCAAACAGATCAGTTCATTTTTATCCTGGTCCTAGAAAGGACACATGTTCCTGTGATATTACATCGTTTTTTCTGCCATTTTAGTCCATTACTCTTGTCTTGCCTACGATGGTCACAGAGCACTAGTTTTTCTTCACCTTTCAGTAACCTTTTCCGCCTTTCAAAATTGTTGTCACATCCTCCCTCATGCTCCTCTTTCTAAGCTAAACTGCCTCAAGTTAGATTTTTGTTGTAAGCCATGAATCATTCCTAGATGGCTTGTCAAAGCTGAAAGAGAGCATCTGATGCAGTAACTCTGACAAATTTCTTTTGAAACAAACTATCATTTTAGTATTTTCAAAAGAAAGTTTGAGGTTTTATTTTTTCTTAATTTCCTGAGTTCACATCATAATAGTATCATAATATGGGATGAAAGAAAGTATAGGAATATCTGAATTTCACATGGAAATTAAATTCTAGCATCTAGTTGACACTTGGTGATTTGCTTCCCTGTGTCTCCAGGTCAGAGGATGATGTGTGTGTACATGCATGTTTTTAAGCTAAAACAGAAAGATGGAACAAATAACTGAAATGCAAAATATCTCTGCTGTTGATTGATACTGTAGTAGGCACGTTATTACAGATTAAGTGCAAAATCTGTTTTGTTGAGTTATTTTCAATGCGTGAATCATGTACACCTGTACCTTCACTGTGCATAAAATGGGAACACAATCTAAAAGCCTGGCATTCAAACTGCTTCTGTGTCTGGGCCAAGGCCTTGACCTGGTTCAACTGTTCATTTCAGCGACTACAATTCTAAGCTTGATCTCTGGCACCTTTAACCCTGATGTTGGGTTTGGATTTTTTTGTGATTAGAGTCTAAGTTTGTGTTGCTGCTGACAGGGCTGCTCTTATCACTATAGATCTGAATTTTGAACCTATGTAACCTCACCTTGTCACCTCCTTAACATTTAACACTAACAGTAGCAGGAGAAATGTTACAAGCATCTTGATATCTTCCAAGAAAATGTCCGCCAGAATGCTGAGCTGCCTGGAAATTAATTGCTTGCTGCTGTTGTTGGATTGGGTTTTAGCCCTGCAGCATATAACTCATGTTCACATTGGAGAAGTGCCTCGGATATGTGACTGGAAATAGGATAGGTCAGAAACACCTTTTTGAGTGGAAACTGAGAATTTGGCTTAGGCTGTTGTGTGACCTCCATCAATTTAACTATTAGCTCTGCAAATTCTCCTATTGCACTGTTGGTTCTGGTCCTGTCTGTTCCTTTAGAGTAATTCATGTGTGCTAATCCAGCAGAAAATCATCTCAAGAATTCACTTAGTTTGCTGAAGTGGTTCAGGAGAGTGTTGGGCAGTACTGGAGCAGTACAAAGAGGGAGTTGGATAGTGGCACAAGAGTCACCTTTCCTCGTGTGGACCTTCAACTGTAGATTAAGGATGAAGTAAAACCTGATATTTCAAAACCCTCTGCTACCTTAGGGCTAACAACACCAAGATGAGGTCCCCTGTATGCAATATGCTCATGCTACTATAAGGATGATCCCTTTGAAATACACTTATTGACTATGTCGTTATGTGCTACTTTCTCTTAAAAATTATCTCCAATTCCTATCTTTCCATTTATAGGCAATGCTTCCTGTTCCTTCATTTCTCACATACTCCTGGACATTTGCTTCTCAGATTCTTCAGTACTCACCTGCTATCTCACATGATGTTAGGTGACTCTTATAATAATAGAAAGAACTACCTGGTAGCAGGTAGCTGAGAATCGGCAGCAACATGCTTACCCAGGGATGCGCAAAAGAGAATGGGACTTTCTGGTTCACGCTAAAAAAACTTGCCCAGTCATCACCATTAACTACTCTTTTTGAATCCATAATCCAAGTTACAATATAATTTGCATTTAGTAAATGTTTGTTAATTGTTAATGAGATAACAGTTGGTAAATATGAATTATTTAAGGCCTCACAAATATAATTTGATGGCTACTTGGACAAACTTTCAAGGGAACAGCTAGTGAATTACTGCAAGCTGCATGTTTTTGCCTGTAGAAGCTGGCTAATCAGAGGGCTACCTAAACAATCTGTAGGTGCAAATTTGCCCACACGTACTTTTGGCTATGCATGACTGAGCAAATTTAGAGCCTGTATGTGAAAGTATATTCCCCTTGTATTTAACAAATACAAGAGGAATGTATCTTAACAAATGTATCTTAATCTCTATAATGAAATAATTCCACTTCAGCAACGTTTCACTTTAACAGACTATATTTTGGTTTTATTTTTTTCTGGTTTATTGTTAGGGAAGAAATATGGTATCAGTTATAAAGTATTTATTTTATATGAATTAAATATCTTAATAAATCTAAATTAAATGTACCAAAAGTATTCAAGTGCCACTAAAACAAATAAGCAAACAAATAAAATCTCTGTGGAAAGGTATAATCCTGAATCAAGTTTGTTTTGAGCACAGTTTTGTTTAGATTTTCATCACCATTTTTGCATACTAATGTTTTTAATGGGTTTCAAGTGCATGCCATATCCAAGAGCTGAGGATCTCGTACAATGAATCTTTTACAGCTGCTAGCTCTGTGATTCCACCACTTGCTACTGAATAATGTATTAAGCTTTTCCAGGCTCCTTCTGTTTGCCAGATGAGAGCTGCAAAGGTCTCTTCATGTTCATTTATTCTCTGCATTTGAGTAATGTCATGTTGCAGCCACAATACTGCCGTTGTTAGACAACAGAAAAATAATAAATTAATTGGAGAACCTGCTTAGATTTACCTTTCCACAGAAAACCAGGAAAAAGTATCTAGTACCTGCCTATTGTCAGTGTCCTTGTAACATATGACTACCTGGACATGAAAATACCAGCTATTATGTATGGAGAGCTACTGGCTTATCTTCCACTAAGAAATGTTAGTTCTATTCTGCCTTTGTCATAATTTTCAAGTAAACTTGCACCACATCCTGTGTTTTGATCATGTAAGTATTGTAATGGAGGGAGCCCCTGGTGGTCTAGTGGTTAAGGATACGGCACTGTAACTGCCGAGGCCCGGGTTCGATTCCCGGTCGGGGAAACTCCCCGGGTAGGTGGAGCCCGTTAGCCCTGTAAGGCGATCCACCTACGTCCTGAGGACCTCGCTGCCACTGTCCAAGCTCGCTTGGCCCCGGCAGATGAACCTTAGGATTAAAGGGTGGGCTCAGTTCTGCACGCACTGTGTCCCACCTAAAATAAATCCAATGCGCAGGCTGGAAGGCGTACAAAGACCTTCCACAGTTCTTCGTTCGCGAAGTCTGGCCGTTATTATTATTATTATATTATATTGTAATGGAAACCAATTTCAGTTGAAAACCTTCCTTTTCTATTAATATTATGTTTTTCATTATGATTTAGAGTACTATGGCAGACACATGGATATCCCATTACTTCAATGCTTCCAACAGAGACTGTAGATGAGCTATTAAGTAAAGCTGTTGGGAATTAGAAGCAGCTAAGTCAGACATGGCAGAGTAGCCACTTTGTCACTCAGTATATTCACTTGAACAACAGAGGAATAAAAGGTGCCCAGAACTTCTGTTTTGCCAAGGAAAAGTGTGGCTGACATGCTTGTGAGAAGGAGAAGTGGTTGTGATTTTTAGCTAACAGGATGGGAAGTAATCTGCTAACTGCTGTAAAGGAGAAAATGTCTGGGGTTGGGAATGGTCTAAATAGCCAGGTAGAGTGAGGACATGAAAGGTGGGACAGATCAAGCATGTTAGAGCAGACCTATGGGAACATAAATATCTTAATAAAATGCCATGAGAAATACTGTAATCCACTTCTCAAAAAAGAACATATTTCTAAGAGGAAAAAGGACCTTTCTCTAGCCATGAGAGACTATGGCAACGTGAAAAAGAATTAAAACCTTTCTCCAGCCAGTTAATAACATCTATGACAATATGTAAAGGAATTACCTACTGTGTGAACCCAACTGGAAGGTTTAGTGTAATCCCAGTGACACAAAAATTATTTGCATTCTGCAATCAAGAAAGAAGAAATGTATCCATGGACCTGGTATGTTCATCCATATAAACACGTTGAATGCTGAAGCAGAATTGAGGACAGCTTGTATTTATTTTTGAAAGCCTATTTTCATCAGTCTCTCAAGTTTTATATTCACTCAGGATCCGGCATTATGGAATAACACTTTTTTTTCAAATTCAGATTTGAGCAAAGTGGACACTGGTGCATATAGTTATTACACTGCACTGCATTAGCACAGCTAATCAGTAATGATCATCCCTCTTCAAGGAGACAGAAAGACCACAATAAACTAGGCTAAAATGTGCTCTTGGGTCTGAAGAAATTTTACAGCTCCAGAAACATTCATCACTGGTAACTCAAGGCTAATAGCTGTGAAATTTCTAAAGGGAATATTTTGCTTTAACATTCAAATGACCTGAGATTTAACAATGTTTCATTGCAGCTGATTTAAATATTTTGGTATCTGGAGAAAAGATGTAAAACTCTCCCTTAACTCATTCTGTGCCCTTTCTGTTGATGTGTGTCAATTCTATTATTTTAGTGAGAGAGACTGGTGGATCTGTAGATTCAAACAAAAAAAGGAAAAATCTGACAACAATCCGTCCACTGTCCTGTGTTTTTGTTGGGGTTTTTTTGGTGAAAAATGTCCCCAAGCTTAAAAATTGTATATCCAAGGAAACAGCCAACTGCAGGTCATTGCATAGTCCTGGGCATACATTTTCTAATTTTGCAAAGTTAAAGTTATATGGAGCCATTTGGCTAATATGTGGATTCTGAGGATGATTAAAATCTTTGGAGTGATTCTTCAGTGAGTTAAATTCAGACAGATTTAAACCAGGAAGATAAAATGAAGCTGAATGATTGTCATTTGCCACAATAGCTCATCAGACTTAAGGGTACTGTTACCCGATGGATAACTAGGGGTAATTATTAATGGTGAATATTTTGAGGGAAATTCGTACACAAGACCCACTTGAAATATGTTCATGCTTATCGTTGCCTGTCTTTTCTGTGCTTCATTAAATTAGCATAAATACTTTACCAAGAGATGAAATACGGTACTGAAATGAAACCAGTTGCAGCACCTTAAATGTTCTAATGAAGCTTCCAGCAGGCAAAGGACGAAAGGCAAAATGATACCCAGCTACTGTCCCTCATACAAGTGTCACAACTCAATTCTTGTGTATTCCTTTGTCTGTGGTTTTAATCAGACCTTACCAATAAAACCTATTTCTCTTCTATCAGTTACCTTCCACTACTGAAATTTTCCCTGGGAAATCTGTAAGACTGCAAGACAGAAAACCTGTCTGTACAAACGCACCAAAATCTGGCCTGAGGAAAGATATCCATCCTGGCCTTTCTGCCTTTTATATCTGAGAAAGAAGTACATGTTTTTCACCAATATTTGAGATCTTTCTTGGAAAGACCAAAGTAGGATTTAAATTTGGACTGTTGGAAGAACAAGGGTTTTTTATCTGTGGTACTTCTCATAGCTATCGCATTCACTTTTCTCATTGTCCATAACTTTACAATATCAAATAGTGCATTTCATGTTTCTCAATGAGGGCTTTGCATTAAGGCTGAAGTGGTTGGAACTCTGTATGCTTCCTTTCAACACAGCATGGATGCTTTGTGGCTAGTCTACTGATCACTAGGAAGACTGAGGCAAAAGAACATTAGGGCAAATTATGGCATTTTGATGGAAGCTAAGTTTTGTCTTCTACCACCAGTGAAGACTATATTTCATTTGCTGAGTACATCAGCTGTGCTGCTGTAGTAATGTGATTGTGGATCTGCCTGAAGTTCCTTTTTCTACAAACTCCATCTCATTTACAGAAGCTGTATGGAGTAACACAGTCCAGGAAATCCAGGACTCCAAGCAGCATGCATGAAAGGGGGGAGAAGAGGAGAAAGTAAAGTCATTTGTCAAACCTCAGCGCGAAGTAACAACAAACTTCTTCCCAGAGTTCAGGGATATTTTGCTGTAGGCTTGTGTCTGTCTAGTAGCATGTGGTCTTTTATAAGTGCTTTGGTAACTTCAGACCTTCATGCAGATAAGGTTTACTGAAAAAGCGATCACCATACAATAAAAGATGTGACAGAAATCAAACCAAAGCAATAATAGCAAAGGCACTAATCTGCAAGCACAACAAGAAGAAAACATGAGCGCAAATCAACTGTGCTTGATAATTATGGGACATTTTTCTTGAAATAATTCCAGTCTAATTCATGTGAGATGCTGTCCTGCAAGGTTTTTCCGCTGCTCTCACTTCTCTGCAGCATTATGCCAAATGGTGACCATGTTAACCTGTTTCAGTTACCTTGCAGTTTCCCAAGGAATTGAACTGAGAGCACACTCATGGCCTAGGGATTTAATCATCCTAATTAGCTTAATTAAGTGGTTCATTTACATCTAGAGAACAAAGAAGGAAACAGCATATTTGCATTTATATTTAACCAGAAAATGTTGCTCATTTAAAAAAATTGTAGCAAATACTGACACAATATATGTCACTGCCACTGGTCAGCCCTCAAAGACATCCTTACAACTCCCATGAATCACAGAAAGGGAATTCAGATGACTATCCCAGCTGTAAAAAAACTCCAATGAACCCTCAACCACTTAATTAACCAGACAGGAGCAATTTCTTTCTCTGCAGTCTACAGAAACATATGCCTCTGCAGGATGAAGATTCAAATGGGATAGTGAACAACATCTTTCCATGGACAATGTGACTGGTATTTTAAACTTCTTTCCATTTAGGATGGTCATCTACAGCTGTCTTGTTAAGCCACAGCCAGGGATTCTTGCCCATCCATTTCCAACTGAGCGCCCAAGCAAGGATGGAAGGATTTTATTATTCGGCTCCCCAGTTGGGACCTTTGTGCCCAGAACAAGCTGAAAAGCAATAAAAGTTTTTATTGTCACTGATGGAAAAAAATTATTAAACAGACCAACTGTTGTTACGCTCATAGAACAAGAATGGGAGAATATAATATATTTTTACTGTATTGGCAATATTTTCAGTTTCTGAGAACTTTCAATGACTGGAAAACTGGGCCAGAGGGAATTCTAGGTCAGGTTAGAGTATTTTACCATGCTGACAGGGCATACAAACCCAACCTACAACTTCAACTTACCATGTGATAGAGTTATATTTCAGGTTTTCTTTCACATTCAGATGCACTTTAGTAAGAATGATTTTGTTTCACTTTGTTGACTCCTGATGTTACGTTTCACTGTCTCAGGGTCTCAGCGTCTCAGCAGATTAGATTTTTCTTCAAACTCTTTGACTAAATATTATCAAAACTAATGGGCTGTCAGAAAGTTTGAAATAGAAATAGAAACAGAAATAAAAATAGAAATAGAAATGAAGCTCGTTGCAAAATCATACCTGCAATAGATTTTAATCTTTTAAATTAACTTCTCTTTTAAGTGAAACTGGTGTTGGAGCTTTACAGAAGGTATGACTATCATTTGCCATCAGTAGAGATCAGGTTGTATTACTGAGGGGAAAGGGTAAACCAAAATTCATTATGCTCTGAGATAAAAAACTGAAAGATATTGAACAGAGGAATTTGAGACCAACCCAAAACAGATGTTGAAAATATAGGGATAAAGTAAGAGGAGCCTTAAACCCAAAAATGTGCTGACTAATATATTAAAGAAAAGATAAAAAACCCAAACCCAAACTAAAAATCCAGATATGAAACATACACATGTCAATAAGAAGAGAAACCTGGAAAATGTCCTGAAATAGCAGCAGCTCTTAAGTGACCTAACCTTGGTTCCACTTTAAAAATTCTGGTTTAAGAATACAGACTGTCAAATTATTGCAATGTATGCTGAAATGAACGGGGTGGAGTAAATAAATGAAAAGGCTCATCTTCTAACATTGCATCAGCAGTGTGTTACAAATGAATGCAGCATGGACTGAAATCAGAATTTGAAATAGTCTACCTTCATTGCATTTGAGTAGAAACAACTGATACAGGTGTAGAACTATTTAAAAAACGTTCAAAACCAAAGCAGTAGCTTCACTGCTGCCTCCCAGAAGACACAGAGGCTTCAAAATATGTTTTAATTTAGAATGTCTGTTTATTTACATACCTGTTTTTAGGAGAAGATAGAGAAACAAAAGCAGATGACAGCCCAAAATATTCTGAACATATTGCTTTGTCAGTTTTAGGCATGGACTGTCCTTAGATGTGAGAGTGCCACATGGGAGTGACCGGTGCTCAGAGAAATATACTTTTTGTGTTAACATAAAGGACTTAAAGAGCTCAATCTATTTAGCTATCAAAAAGAAAACTGAGATGTGGTTTGATTACAGTATATAAGTACCCTCATGGGTCAAAAATACCAAAGGGGTCTTTTGTATAGCTGAGAAGAGACTTTGAAAGTATCAGTGACAGGAATTCTGGTTCACGCTAAAAAAACTTGCCCAGTACATTAATTCACATAAATTCACATTGTTAATGACATTATTTACTGAAAGCAAAGGTATGTGGGAACTGGAACAAAGTCCTAACCAGAGAGCGGAACTGGAGTCTTATTCTTCAAGTAAGAGGGCAAGTTTCTATGAAATGTATTCTTTAGTTGATGGACGGAATATAAGGGAAATAGGTTACAATATAACAGCCACTATACATAGAAAATTACTTCAAGCTTTAAAGGTGGTGTATACAGCTGGGCTAAATTCTCCTTAAAATTTACAATTTTAACATTCTATGTCTCTGAGCCTGAGCAAACTGTCCAGAATCTCCCCTGCTCTAACATGCCATTGAGAAGCCTCACATTGGTCAGTACTTCCATGCTGATCCAGTTGCCACATTGACTTGTCCTGATATACATACTGTGGTCAGCCTGAATCATGTTCTCTGAAATACCTTGCTCGTGGATAAGGTACTTTTATCAGAGTCAGTTACGCAGCTACCTTTTGTTCAGTGATCTGGAGCATATGGCCAAGACAAGGAATATCTCCATTCCAAGCCCGAGAAGAGAGGTACTATATTCACACCTTCTGAATGTGTCATAGTAATCATAAAACTTGAACTGAACCATAGGCAGGGCCTGATGGCTGGAGGAAGATACAGACTGACTCTTTAGCCTATGGGTGGTGGGAGGAATCCCAATTACTCTTCCCATTGTGCTTCTGGCACTTGGGCCACTAACTTTTAAAGAGAATCACAGAAGGGGTAAGGTTGGAAAGGACAACAGTGGGTCATCTGGTCCAGCTTCCCTACTCAAGCAGGATCATCCCAGAGCACATCACACAGAATTGCATTCAGGCAGTTCTTGAATATCTTCAGTGAGGGAGACTCCACAACCTCTCTGGGAAATCTGTTCCATTGTGTGGTCACCCACATAGGAAAGAAATTCTTCTTCATATTCAGGTGGAATTTTTGTGCATCAGCTTCTACCTGTTGTCTCTTGTCCTATTGCTTGGCACCACTGAGAAGAGCCTGACTCCATCCTTCTGACACCCTACCTTCAGATGCTTCTATACATTGATAAAGTCCCCTCTCAACACAGAAATGTGAAAACACTTCTGGGACCAGTGCCTCAGGGTACTCCTCTATTCCAGGCATACTCATTCAAATACCTGCATGAATCACGAAAACTCTACATAGGATCTCTGTGAGGTTACCCATTTGTTGAAAGTTATGAACGAGTTACTTTTGTTGTGCAAAGATTTCATTGCAATACTGGAGTACAAGTCACACATTGCACATTGCCCTACACAGCAGTGCATAGGGAGGAAAAAACCTCTTCCCAGTCCTGCATTAGTTTTCAAATGAGAGGGCTTTTTTTGGTGCAACTTAGAGGGAGATAAGGTAATCAGAATTATTGTATCTAAGATTGCTACTATTTTCTGTGTCTGGAATATAACAGATTGTCAGACACTGGGCATATGTGGGCTTCAGGTTCTTGTCTATTCAGTTTATCAATAAAAATAACTATGAGAACAATTTCCATGTCAAAGAGAGATTATGTTCCCTTTTCACACTGAAATACATCAGGGGTGGAGGACAAGGTGGCAGACAGGGGATGTTGGTGGCACAGAAAGCAGTAACTCTAAGCTATGGAAAGACAGAAATGTATGTGTTCAGTCTCGGGTAAACTGACAAGAAAAAAAGAAAAAAATGAGAAGAATTAATCAAAACTGACTCAGCTACCTTAGCTGTTTTTTAAATGAGGCATGCCTTATCCTGTGTTGAAAAGAATGTTGACTGAGCCTCCACTGGTACCAAATGCCACTATGTGTACTGAAACAAGTATAACACTTGTTACCCCAGAATCATGTACCCTCTCAAGGATATCATGGCTATAGGAAATCATATTTCTTAGGTTAATCAGGCTCACAGACTGGCATCTAATTTCTCTGTATCTCAGTCATGATCAAAAATCTGGGTGAAAAGACAGGTATAAGACTAGGAAACTGAGTCTTTATAATTGGGGTGAGTGAGAAGTGTTTCTAATAGTTCAGCCATATGAATCTGACTGTTAGGACCATGGGCCACACTGAAGGTGGTGGGATGCTGGTGGTGGTGGGGAGCATATTTGCAATAGTGGGATGACTTGGAGCCTAGCTGAAAAGGAAGACATGGAGGAAAAGTACAACCGAATATAAGTGAGAGGAGAACAGTTTGGGGGTATTGAGGTTGTCAGTAGGAAAGACAAGCAATGGACATCTACTTCTTCATTTATGAGTTTGATAGAGGTAATGAGAAAGCAAGTGGATATAATCCTTTCAGATGCATGAGTTTACCTGAGGATCCCTCTGTGTTATGGTAGATATATATCTTTGTTTAAGTTCAATCCACAACTAAATACCATCATCCACTTGCTCACACCCTCCCCCATGGTGGCATGGGAAAGAGAATTAGAAAAAAAAGTTTAAAACCCCCAAAACTTGTGGCTGGAGGTACAGCCATTAATAATTGAAAGCAAGTAAAATTATACTAATACTAATAACAGGAAAAATGTGAGAAAAGAGAGAGAGAGAAATAAAACCCAAAACCCACAAGTGATGCACAATAAAAATGTGATAAAATAAAAGTGATGCAAAATTGTTCACCACCCACTGAGCAATGCCCAGCCTGTTCCTGAGCAGCGATCATCCCCTCCTGACCAAATCCCCAGCCTTTGTATACTGAGCAAGACGTTTTGTGGTATGGAATATTTCTTTGGCCAGTTTGGGTCAGCTGTCCCAACGCTGCTCCCTCAAGGCAACTTGTGCAGCTCCTCACTGACAGAGCACGGGAAACTGAAAAGTCTTTTACTTAGGGTAAGCACTACTTAGCAACAACCAAAACATCTGAGTGTTAAAAACATTATTTTCATACTGAATCCAAAACACACTACTGTACCGGCTGCTAGGAAGAAAATGAACTCTATATCAGCTAAAACCAGGACTAGAGGATCCAAGTTCAAAAGAAGGGCATGTTTTAGGTGTAATAAGCCAAGAATCATGTCAAGTCTCAGAAAATAACTGGAAACTTTCCTCCAAAAGATGCATATGTAAGAAACTGATTACAGAAGGCAAACAGAAGTTAGTCTACTTTCTTCAGAGCAGATTCATTGTGTAAGGGCTTGCTGAAAAACAAGAAGTAATTTTATACCAGTTCTTTACTTTTTTCCAGGGCTGATGTGCCGCCCACAAGAGGATCTCCTCCAGAAACTTATCAGAGTCCTATTCCTTTGGCATTCATCACTCTTCTCCATGGATGCCTACAATAAATGCATTAAAGTCTGAGACAGATGCCTAGATTTTGTGCCTTCTCAGCAGAGAGAAATAAGCACTTAAAGGACATAAGCCATCTCCTCCTAAGGGGATCGCTGGAAAAGATCAGATGAATCATAAGCCAAAAGAGCCTATTTCTCTTTATTGACTATAAAGGGACCTGATGGTAATATAGACTCGTCCATATGCTGCTACGTATATCAGTTTCTGGGAGAGCTCCAACAATTTATTAATCACCTTCAAATTGCCAGTATTAGAATTAAGCAGAAAAAGGGTTTGGAACACTCAGGTGCTCAGATGTTTGCTTTCATTATAACTTGGAAACAAAGAAAAAAATATCTAAAATAACCTGTAGGAGATAATGAAGATTCCTCATAAAGTCCTGAAGATATGTATATCTAAGGATATGTATACAGGAGACTTCCAGACAACCTGCTGAAATGTCAAGGAGATAGAGGGCAAAGAAATAGTCTGATGTTGCCCATGTTCTAATAGAGAACAATCACAGTAGAAATCTTCCCCTTTGGGTGTTTTGATATGTTTCACAGTGTTGTCCTCACTTCATAGGTAAACAAAAAAACCCCTTCCTACTTTGTTGATGAACCTGAATCGACTCTTTTCCATCAAAACTATAAGCCCTCTGGAGGAATATAACCCCTCTTCAGTCCTCTCTGAAGGACTGAAGGACAGAGGGACTGGCAGAAGCTACGGATATATTATCACCTGGGAATTAAACTATCAATTTCATAATGACGGGCTGATGATGCTTCGATTTACTTTAACCTACCCTCTCTTGAGAAGTGGCTTTGGGGTCCTACCATACTCAATAGTAAGACCACACTTTGTTACAATCAAAGGCAGCTGTGAATTCTAATTAAGCTGTGAGCCTTATTTCAGCATGATTGAACTATTGTAACTGGGGAGGAAATGGAAGAGAAGACGGATAGAAGTGGAAAAAATAAAGAGAAAAAAGAAAGGTGAAAATTTTGTGTGGCAAGACCACAGTAAAAGCCAGGAAGAGGTGGTCTTAGAAGACATGTTTCTGATGTTATTTCAACTCCCTGGAAAAGTCCAAGTTCCCCCAGTGAAGGAATTTTCCCCATAAGTGGCTCTGCTCAGAGAAGCAGAAAGCTCTTTGGCCAGGTTTCCCATCTGTGTATCCAAACATCATCTCAGTCAATGCAGTTGGTAATGCAGCTTGTGTATCTCTGGAGTAAGACAAACATGGCTGGGAGGAAAACGCATAACCTGACAAAGAGACAAGTTTCATCATGTCTGGGTAATATCCAGGACCATCTGGCTGGTATACAGGAGTCTTATTTGTTAGGATGGGTTTGTACTCAACTTCAGCAGAGTATGATACAGCAGTCATCTCTCCACAGGGTTCAAAGAGAGGCACTAAGTTTGGCATGCCACTGGGCCCAATATCAAATGATGGGCAACAACAGAAAACAGGAAAATATTTCAGCCTAAAATACATACAACAGGACAAAGACTCTAGGGAAATTATCTCACCCACTAGGATTTTTTTTCTGCGTGAAATACTTAATTAATTGAATTGTATTTTTCCTACAAGTGAAACTGTTAATATAAAGCTACTTAACTGCTAGCAAGAACTTTTTCTAAGTTTGAATTGAAAGTAAAAAGTCTAAGCACACCATTATGTACAAACTATGTTAAAAAAAAAAAAAAAATCCAGTCTAGGATCTCTTTCTAATATTCCACCCCAGAAGATGAAAAAGCTTTGGGCACTCAGTGAATCAACAACGGAGGCAATACTCATGTGTCCCTCAGTAACTGACTTTAAAAAACTTTTCATAGTTGAAGTTTTTATTCCTGTTGCTAGCTTTGATAAATGTTGACTTAAAAAGGTACTTGTCAAGCTCTCTCAAGACTCAAACCCCACTATAATTTTATTACAATAATCTTCAGTACAAACTGAATGGAAACTCCTTAGTCAAAGAGTGATAATGGAGATATCTCCTTGCTTTTTTAAACACATTGTTCCCCCTAATTAGAGTCTGCAGGAAAAGCAAATAGAAATAAAGTTTTTGCATTCCTCCCCCCAAAACAAAAAAACAAAGAAACCAACCAACTCCAAACCTCCCAACAAAACCAAACCAAAAGCAAACAAAAAAATGCCCAAACCAACCAACCAAAACTAATCACCAATGAGTTCTCAGTACACAAAGCAGACTGCAGGCATAGGATGCAACCTGTTGTTTTGTGCCTCAGCATCAATGGACTTGTATTGACAGGGAGCATCAAGACGGAAGATCAACTCCAAAACATTTACCGTTGCTTGAGCTTGACAGTCCAAACCAATGAGATACAGGTTGCATGGCACAAGATATGGGTGGAATAAATTCATCCCAGTTTGTCCTTCTTTGTCTAGGTGCAGTTTGAGAAGTCAGGACGAGCTCAGTGCTGTGGAGCACCAGCATCTGTGGTGGTGTTGCTGAATATTTTCTGCAACCATTAGCTGCAGCCCAAGCTGAGGAATGGGGTCTGTCTGAAGCTTTGACCTCCCATAAGTGGATTTTGGAAAATAATAATACCTGTTCTTGTTCCTGCCATTTCTGAACCTTCCAGGTTCTTCCTGATATCTGTAAAAATGTCAGAGTTGATGAGTCTCCCTCCTGGCAGAGATAAGGACAGGCACACACATCACTGGCTCAAGAGGAATTTAAAAGTACCCAAATTATGTGTGTTGCTCTATATGTGGGACAGGGACCCCCTAATATTTTCAGAGGGAGTATGAGGGAAATTTGAAGCCTGCCCAGTCCTTTTGGATAGCCAACATGAACACCAAGATCCCCTGAAGCCCTTCAGCATCTACACTGAGTCACATAAGGTGATGGTCATCACCAACAAATGTAAAGGAATGTGACTGAGAACCTATAACCCTCATAAAAATGAGTACAGTTTTGCAGGAAGCATCATTTCAGGCATGAGAGAGTTAACATCACCCTGTTTGTCAGGTAAGTGTTCCTTCAGAGATTTTCTTTAGCGAATGGTGTTTGAGCACTCCTAAAAAAATTATAGAAGAAGCATAGTCCTGTGAGGAACAGGGAGTTAGACTCAATGATCCTTATGGGTCTATATCAACTTGAGATATTCTATAATTCAATTAAAAAAAATCAACATCATTGCTTATTTTTGCATAGAAAACCAATAGAAATAAAAAGCTTTATCAAAACTTAGCAGATCAGACTCATAGCTCTCCTGATCTCAGGGAAGAAACTGAATTTGTACTTCTAATCATAACTGTTGTTTATGTTTTGATAATATGACATCGTATGGGAGCTGAGTCACTGAAAACAGGATCTTGCCTCTCTTGAAAGTGTTGTCAACTTTTCAGTGGATTGGTACTGAATTTTTCAGGTTTACAGTGAAAATTGATATTTGTGAGCAAAGAATCAAAATGAGTTAATATGTGCCAGAGATAGGAAAGCAGTGCAACAATTTTTGGAAGCTTACCAGAGAGAAGAAAGCAGGGTTACTCATAAATAAGGAAGAGATGAAATTAATAATGTTTCAAAAGTTGACTGAGATAACTTACAGTGGTATCAATCCTGTCATCACTAAGAATATGCATTAAAAAAATTGAAATATTAGGTACAGAGAAAAAATATGCAAATGCATTTGAAAATATGAATGCATACAATCCAGCTGGTCTTGATCATATCTTATGGCAATCATCTTCAGGAGTTACATAAGCTGTAGGCTTCACCTACTCTTGAAAGTCATAGCAATAAAATTGATGATATGACCCTATAATTGAACATGATTGAATTACTGCAGGTAAGCAAGTTACTTCATAGCAGCTGAGCAACTGGCTCTGTGTGCTCTCCACTAAGTAATGTCTATTGCTTTCACTAGCAACATAAAACCGATTTACAGAAACGAAAGCAAAAAAGCAGATGCTCTTTTTCCAGTTAAAGAGTGACATATTTCACTTTGACATAAGTAGATTCACAGTTTGTCTCAGGTAAACTAAAATGTTGATATAAGTTGAGAGGTATAAATAGGTAGGGTAAAACCAGGATAAAAGTAAATTACTTATCAAGTTAATAAAAATAAATGCTACCGTGACCTTCAGACAAGGAACGAATACTCTTTGGAAATATTCTGTGAAAAAGAACCTTTTAGGAATTAAGGGAAGGCAAAAAAATCATATAAAACCCAGATTCCACCCCTTTTACTTCATGAGTGGCTAATTGTTTTTTAATTGATCTTCTTGCTTTTCTTCCAGCAAATTGTGGAATAAAACATTTTGAAAAGTCAGTGAATTAATCAAAATAGACTTCCAGTGATCCCCATGCTAGACAATACATGAACTGCTGAAGAATAAATACTGGCCAGAAAATTTTCTTTGCTTGAAGCAGTTCAACAGATATTTTAAAATTTAATTTAGTATTAATCATCCCATTTCACAAGGTATTATCTAGAAAAAAAAATCTGATATCACTCTGGATAGAAGAACTTCCTCTCAAACTGATCACCTTATTAATGAGAAAGTAAACTGCACATTATTGAAAGCCTGCAGGTCATACTGCACGTAAATTTGTACTATAGGAACCCAATCAAATACTAGCTTACTACCATGAAGATAGGTAGATATAGAATCAAAGGGATCTAGAGAGATTTGAAAGCCAGATTCAATTTGAGATTACACCTAGTAATCTAACATATGTAAAGGATGAAAAGAAATTAACAATGAGAGGCAAAAATCCTGAAAGGTACAGAAAGACGACAGAAAACAGCATGCATGAATTTGAAAAGAGATGGCAGCCAAAAATGATAGTACAAATTGATGCTGTGAATACAAGTGCTTGGTACACAGCACATAATATAACTAGTTTTGTACTCTTGTACAGTGACTTCAGGCTATCCTGCCCAACTCATGTATCCTAAGAGGACAAGGATGACAACAAGTTTTAGGAACCAGAAACAAAGGTTATGAAACTGAAGGATATAGGAGCATTTGGGGTATTTCATTTAATGAAGCAATGAAAAACCAGAAAAGAGAAGAAAGAAAGGTAGTAAATGGCAACTGCTTAAAGGCAGTAGATGCCTAAAGAAGGTAAATGGGGCTAAGAAATGGAAAAAAAAGATGAGACATTAGGAATGTAAAATGGTAAATGAGCTTCTTCTTTTATTATTATTTTTTTTTTTTACCTTCTGGAATAATGAGCAGATGATCAAAGTTCTTTGACTTGTTATTTTCCAGACTGGAGGCCAAAGTCATCAGCAAATCTTTGGTATGAGCCACTTACTGGCAGTGAGCAGGTTAATGGGATCTAACAAATCTTCATTTTTCCATTAATTTTACATGCGGCTTTTCTCATTCTGTACCAAAGTTTTCTCAGAGCTCCAGTTATGGAATATATAAAATTTAAAAAATGCTTGTAATTTTTCTGGATAACCACAGTTCTGTGAATATACAATGCCTGCTCCATAAGCTTTTCCCTTGTGGGAGAATGATGTTTCCAATTGGTTATGTAAAATACAGGTCCTTTCCTTTCATTTTCTTTCCAGCAGGTTTAGAATTAGTAAATGTTCCAAATCCACATTTCATTAGCTTCTTCTTCTGTAGTTCTTTCAGGATTACGAACCACCATTTCTTGTGCCTGTTGCAGAGACAGGAGTTTCTCCACAGTAATATTTGTGTAACTAGGATCGATTTTCTCCTTTGCTAGTTTTCCCCAAACTCAAGCAATCTGTCCAAAATTTCACACATATTTTTCTAGCTAACATTTTTCTACCTTAAAGAAAGTCAGCCAGGTTATTTATTAGGAGCTGTAGCTTGAAAAAAAAAAATCAGGACTGCAGTCTTTGGAAAAAATGTTTTGGAAAACATGTATGCCTCCAAAATTATAGTGTATAAGTCCAGAGCCCGCTTGATTCAGCAATGTCTAAGCAAGATTAGTGCCTCTGGCTGAATCAAAATAGTTGAGAAGTCATTTTTCAGACTTGAATAGTCCAGATTTTTATGAAGGTGTCTCCAGTGAAAACAGGTTAGGAATGACATCACTGTGTGCTGTTGTTAAGGTGGCTCTCTGAAGCGGTGTGGAGTTGTGGTTGTGAACATAGAGGGCAGGCCCACCCTCTGGGAAGACTATCCTGAAAACCACAGGCTTTTCAGATGCTGAGCTGAATGCGTATTCTATAATTTCTCATTGCAAAAATGAAAAGAAATAATTTTTGAGGTTTCTCACGGAACAAGATATATTGAAATTGTTGCGGTTTTCCTTAATTCAGTGTCTTTTTACAACTGCCTCTGTATTATTAAAGTTTCTGCTTTTGTTCCCTTATTTTATAAGTGTTGAGAAGAGCTGTAATTAACACCTCTCATCTGTTTTTTTTTACCTAGATCTTATCTACTCAATAGTGAGTAGCTTGACCAAGGTGTGGCTTTTATTTGCCCAGCTATAGGGGTGGTCATTAATCTCACATGTCCTGTCAGCATTCCCAGTATGCACATTGCAGAGCTCCAGACACTGCCCACCCTGTGGTATCTGCTGCCATTTGAAGTCCCTTGGGGTATCTGAGCAATCTTCACAGGTCAGGTAGTGAGGACACAACACCTAAGGGAGAGCTGGACAGTTGGGAAGTAGCAGCCCATGTCAGCTGGGAGGCCCCAGATTCAATGATCTTGGAGGTCTTTTTCAACCTTAATGATTTTATGATTAAAATTAGTGACCACAGCTGCTACATTAACCAGTGGGATTGGTCTCCAGGTTCTGTTGCCTGCATTGAGTCTTTTGGAAACTTGGACATTTGGTGCACGTATAGAAACTTAAATTTAGGTGTCTTAATCTGGAAGTGAATGCTACCTATAGGGCATATTCTTGCTACTTAAATTTAGGCACCTAATGCCATGTGCGCTGTTCTGGCATATCTAAGACAACCTCATGGAGCAAGCAGATATAACAAAAGACACAGAGGTAACTCAGGCCACAGTTGAAAGACAACTGGACAGCAAGTGAGATCCCTAAAATGTTTCACATGGCAGTAGACAGCTAAATTTAGCCAGCTGAATCCACTCTGGGTGTCTATGACAACTGAGTAATTTTTTAATCTTCTTTTCTACTCAACAAAAAAGTATCAGGCACCTTGGGTTCACTTCAGTAGTCAAATGCTATCTGAGATGATCAGACTGTCCTGTCTGCTCTGCCACTCCAGTGGGAAACAGATCTCCATAAGGATGTCTTAGATACCCTTGTACACCTCAGATGACAATGACTGCCTATATCATTGACTGAATGAGTCCTTCATGGAGTGCATTTCTTCTTGTTCTAAGCTTGAGGTCTAAAACAAAGTAGATGGAATACACTTTGACAGTGCCTGGTTTCTCTCACCTGACTATGGGGGGATTTTTCATGTACTCTAGCCATATAGCACCTAAAATAGCACTCTACTCTCCCCATGTAGAGTGCCAGACAATATTTAAGTAGCTGCTGCTCTTAAAGACTAAAGGAAATTGGTTTTCTATTTAGCTACGATGTTCTCCATGTCAGAGTTTGAAATGTATGATGTACTACGCATCATGAAAAATGCAAAATCAAGTACACTAAAAATTATATAAAAACATACAAGTCAAAACAGCTCAAAGTCATAACATTAAACATTAACATTTAGAATGTTGAAATCTGTAGACTTTCCAAAATAAAAATATCAGGACATTTTCTTTTTTAATTTCTCCACAGTAACTTTTGCAAAATTATTATCAGGAAATTTTTTGAAAATGCATTTTTGACAGCTCCAGATTTTAAAGAAAAGGAGATTAAAATAATAAATGTACAAGAAGTGCCAGTATGGCATTCCCATCAACTCCCCAGTATCATTCTGCATAGCTCTTTCTATAGGCTATGGCATAATTGAAACTCAGCCACCATGATTGGTAGGTGGATTGCTATGCAGATTTCACCAGTTCTCAGTTTTCTTTTAATGAACACGAGTATTAGTTTTGATATCTTATGATGCATCTGTTGCTTAAGGGTACATCAGGGAAATCAAAGATTAGTGTAACTGTCAGTGGAAATTTTATAGGAGATGATTGTGATGGTGAAATACAAATATCAGGATAGTAAGGAAGAAAGTACCAGTAACACTTTCAAAAGTGTTTAATTATCAGCCTAATAATGGTCTCATTGGGGGAAGTAGTAAATATCCTACTTCTTTAAAGCAGAATGTGACATAATTTGGAAAAAAAGCCCTAAACTACTGGGGCGAAACAGAAAGAAAATGAGAGGGCCTAAGTGTGAGGTCATTTGACTTCAGAAGCTGAGAGAATTGGTTTATTTCTGAAGGATGTTCCAAGACTTTTCTACACAGGAAACATGTCGTTAAAAGAAAATGGAAATTTCTTCCAAGACTTTCCTACATGGGAAACACATACATAGGAGAAGATGGAAATTTCTTCTCCACATAGAAATTTCCCTCTGAATTATGATGGCTTAGATCTGAAGAATCGCTTCAGTAGAATTAAGGTGCTGCGCTTTGAAATGCCTTGCAATGCAGTAAATGAGCACCTTCTGTGTATCTGAAGAAGGTGCTCATTTACTCCTTCTGAATGGACTGCAAAAGGTGTGTGTTCCCGCTGATACATTATTCAAGGTTCTTCAGTTAGCGGGCTAGAAAATTCATTGAAGAAGACACTAGAAACCAGTGCTTGAGCTCCACCATCCTCACTGGCTCCATCTCCCTCCTTATCCCCAGCAATGCATCTCTGCAGAGGACTGGCATGCTTCTTACATGGATTTCCTTCAAGGCTGTTGGCAGCAGCTGGATATGTATCAGTGCAATGGGTTTTTTGTTCCATTTTCTTTTAGAACATCCAAAGATGGATTTTGACTGTAGATAGAATTTTATGGGTTTTTTATTTCTTTCTTTGCAAAGAAATCTTATGCTCTTACCTCTTTCTGAGATACACTTGTATTCTCAATTTGCCTTCTCTGAGGTTTTTCCTGTGGCAGTAATGACATCCAGCTTCTCACTCCTTAACCTCTTTCCACTGAGACGACCAATAGAGCTGTCCGCATTTATCAGCTCTTTGTCATGATTTCTCCTTGCTTACTCTAGATAACAATTATTTGTACTGGAACAAGCTGTGTCTTTGGAATGTATTTTAACACAGCAGACAAAATAAGAACTGGAGACTTCTAGTTTTGAGGTCAATGGTAAAATTCACCAAATAGAAACAGAATGAGACCCTGCAACCCAAAAGTAACAGGACAAGAGCCAACAATTAATTACCGAGCCTCCCTTCCCTCTCTCACCTCAATAGTATTAAAAACTAATACAGACATGTAAATTAAAAATAAATGCTTTATAGTTCAAGGCATTCATTTACCCTTGATTGCTGAAGACTCTCTCTAGGGATACAGGCTGGGATACAAAAATACAGACTGATAATTCAGTGGATGCTAAATATATATTGGAACCATTTTTTTGCATTAAGCAAACACAGACAATGTTCCCAGGACATCCTTTTGTCACCTGCAGCAAAAGTGATGACACCTCTGTCCCCTTTAGGATGTTTGCTCAGACACTGCTAAGCTTGGTGCCCAACCCTATCCCTCTGACCCTGTGTCAGGGAACAGGACTACTATGCCTCAGTGGGTGATGGATCTTGTTCCTGTGTCGTCTCTCTTTTGTATGAGTGGGGATGGAGATGGGAAGACTACTTCACCAGTAAGAATCCCTGTCCAAATAATGTGTATAAATTCTCATCAAAACCCCACTTAGTTTTATGCCAGTTAGAAGCAGTTGACAGTGGCAGCAAATCAGTTCGGCTGCTAACAGAAAAGGAAAAATAACATCTAAAAATAGAATTTTCAGGTGAGGGCAGAAATATTTCCTGCCTATGTAGGCTATGAGATTCAAGAATTTCACATAAATATATTTAGCTCACTAAGAATTCATACCCTTCTGCCTGCTCCTTTAGTTTCTTGATGTTAGTAATCGAGACAGTCACTACTCTCCACTCTTCTCATTTATCAACAAGAGACTGAGACAAAGCCCATATTAAGCACTATTTTAGAAAATTCACAGGAAGCAGTTACTGAGCTGGGAACTGAACTATATCTTAAGCTGTGCTTAGTACTTTGAACGAAAGCCTGCACAAATTTTGTTAGGCAGCTCTCCCACAGTTAAGCACTCATTTCTCATCTGCATTATAGGACCATCCTTTACAGTTCAGTGTTCTGGAGATACCCTGGGAAGCATATTACCCAGTAAATATAGCATTCCATTGCCTGGAACACAGTGCAGACTTCCTGTTAACTAACAACATGGGTCCCATGACTACTAATTCTTTGTCTGCACTTTGTTTGGCCTCCCTGTAAATTTATTTTAGGTAATAACAGCAACTATTAAAATAACTTACTTTGTTTTGGCTTTTGTTTAGCATGGTACAGATCTCTGGCACAACATTTTGTACTATATGCATTCTTATAATATCATCTAATAATAGTAAAAACAAATAGTTCTTTCATGCAGAGTAATATTTGATCCGAGAAAGACATACAATTTGGGGCACTACAGAGTTGGGAACACAGCAGACAGCCTTGAAAGCATAGGCAAAGGATATGATCCCAGGGCTGTAAGTAGCTCACCAGTTATCGGAGAAGTACAACTCTTAGAGATGGGTAAAATGGTTTTAGAAGTGACTTCTATCTGACATCTGTAAATTGTAGTATTGATAGTAAATTTGAATATAACATGGACTTGCAGATCAATGAATAATGAGAAGAGATTGAAGGTTCTTGAAAAAACATGCAAAAATTACCCCAGACATTCCAAGCATAAGAAGGAAGAAATGATCAGTGCTTCATTCCAACTGGAGAAGGACTTGCTTGCACATGCCCGGAAGCCAACAACATCAGGGTCCTTGAGGCAATGGGAGGATGGGTACCAAAGAGGGGTAGATATTTTAAAGTTTGTGTGTACATTATTTAATGCTATGTAATTTCAACTATTAGTGTTAGCGTTAGTATCATCACAACTGGACTGACAACTCTTTGAATAGATTGTTAAGACTAATTAGAGTAACAATAAATTATTGTGTTCATTTTGCCCATAAAAAGACTTTGAGCATAACAAATTAGTGAGAACTCCAGCAAGCTATTTTGTAATTTAAATGCAACAAGCTGGTAACTCCATGTTTCCCAGAAGCTCTTGTGCCCCTTTCTTACATTTAAGGATTGCAGCTTTCTGTTGCCCTTCAACTCTTTTTGCCATGGGAGGATGATGCAATTTGTTTGAAATAAAGTTGTCAAGAGAGAAACTGACAGTCTCAGAACCATGAGCAAGAATAAGAAGAAGCAGCAGCAGCAAGAGACTGGAAGTGTGACTACCTTATCTTGGTTGCCACAGTCCTTAGATGAACATCTTTTGCAGGGTGGTACAAGTGTCATGGGGTTTTGGATGACTGGTGAAGGCCTACTGAGTTCTGCTGATCTTGTACGCACAATACCAGCAATCCTGTCCTGACCCATGCTGTGTTCCAGCTACAAGCTGCTTTGCAGCAAGTTGAGGTAGAGGAGTAGAGCCACTGCAGTGAGTTAGCATTGACTGCGGAGCAGTCAAGATCTTTACCTGTTCCAGTATTGGATGAATAAGCTTCTCAAGAGGCTGGCCAGGTGCTATTATTTCTAGCATGTGCATGGTGGTTTACCTTTGTTGAGTCCACTGTGTGTCTCATTGCAATGAGATGCACAACATCACGTGCCACATCTGGGTGAATGTGTTCCACAAAATTCTGGGCATCATTTAAGAGCACCTTGCTCCAGTCTGCTGGGATTTTATAGGAAAAAAAGTCTGACCCTGTTGTAAAGGAGGAGGAAGGGGAGTTGAAGGCCACAATGATTTATAATTGTGAAGGGCCAAAGCCTTGCTAAAAGTAGTGGTAAATTTATTTTAGAAATCTGGAATCTTCCTGTTATTACAACATGTCACCATATTCTTGTAGGCAGAATTGAGGTGGAAGGTGCAATGATACTAAGCTGTAAGGCAGCATTTATTCTGTGAAGTAACAGATGGTGTCTGATCCAGGGATCCTTGCCAAGAGTGCATCAGCTATGTGTTTGGGCAGCTCGAGTTACTGTCTGTGAGATCAGCTTGTTGGCAGAGTGAAGATCAACATTATTACCATGGCCTGCTACACGTTTCACATGCCGCTAGTGACTGATGTGGCTGAAGGTAGGCCAGGAAGTCCACTGGCTCCCACCTAGACTTAGAAAATTTGAAGGACTGCTTAACTGACAGCACCCTCTGGGGAAGGAAAGGACAGTGTGAAATCGATCTGCATGTAAGTGCATGTAAATTCAATGCAATACATGTTCCATAAACACCATGGAGTCTCTGCCTTATCCACAGACTCTCCATCTAAAGCCCCTTCCTTAATTCAACTCTTCTTCTCTGTCCTCTCTGCAGAGAAAAGAACTCTCTTGATCATCTTGAGGCCAACAGCAAAATGCTCAATCTAACTAGTTATGGCAGTGGTCCCTAATCTCTTCTCTTGGCTCAAGTAACTTCTATTATAAGAAACATTATCTTAGTGCAGAAAGCATACAGGTAGTTCTTATTCTGTGCTGAGAACCATCCATTTCTCTGCCTATCAAACAGTAAACTTATTGAAGGGCTGTGGAGGGAGAGACACATGTGATGCCACCCATACCTCCCTGGAAAGAGACCTGTCATGGGAGACCTCGTCAGACAGGCAGAACTCCTGAACAGGTGAATCTTGCAGTTTGCTTCAGTTGCAAGGGCAACAGGGACAGCAGTATCTCATCAAGGAACTGGACTAACAGGGGAAGATAATCTACTTTACTGTGGTCTAGTGCCAGCAGTGATAATATGAAGTATGAGAAAGCTACAATCCTTTCAAAAAGGAGCAAATTGGCAGTAGGGTACATCAATCAGTCAGGCCACGAGTAGCAGTTAGGATGTAGTAACTAGATAGCTGTCCCACTGGAAGACTAAAAAAACCTCAGAAAAAGATTTGGTTTGGTTTGGCTTTCCTTTTTAAATAGAAGACCACCCCTTTTTCACAGGAGGCTTCTGAGATTATTTCTTTATTTTGGTTGAGCTTTAAACAAAGATTGTTCCTTTAAGGACTAACTTGGCTTTTATATTCGCACACATAACTGATTGCCAGACAAGCTATCCTTGATCAGTGAGGCCACCTCATATTAGTCATAGTCATAGTCATCTGAGGCTGCAGCATCATCATCTAGAATCCACCTGGAACATTCACTTAGAACCATAACACTCCTGCATACCTGCACTGGCTTTTTGCAAAGGAAGAAAAGACAAAGCCTTTGTATTTATGTTCTGTATTGGAACTAGCAGTGGCACAAAAGACATCTGTGTCCCAGATAGATGCGTACATGGGGCCAAGTGCTACACATTCCTGAGTATGAAATCTGATATATTTATTCACTAAACAATCACTGGAAGAGTTGAGGCAGTGTTATCTTATATGCCATTTTCAGGAGTCATGAGAATGTCATAGAAGGTCATAGGGGATAGTCTTGGATTTAGTGACAATGGTTTTTCTAAAGAGAGCAAACTTTGGTAAATTAGGAACACTGATTAAGAAATTCAAATGACCACAGAAAGCAGGGACTAGAATGCTAAAGTTATTTAGGATTTATTCAGATCAAAGTTATAAAATCCAGTCATGAATGTGCATGACAAGCAGGCTGCAGGCTTCCTTGCTTTAGTAATCTCTCCCTCCTTCCCAAGAGAGGTATTAGGTAGAAGCTGAGACCTTGGAAGGAGTGAAAAAAGCTAGATCAGCTCAGGCTATGACTGTATTACTTGTCCAGGAGCACTTCCAAATTCCTTGGTCTGGGTATATCCTTCTGATGTATCCCAAATCCCAACCCTTCTTCTTACTCCAAAAGGATTCTGATTACTATTATGAAATAAGCTTTAAGAAATACATGATCTGAATCACTGCAGGATCAGCATCCCTGAACAAACTTCAGGTAAGTCTGTATGTGGCCAAAGATAGCAGAAATCAGGTAGTATATTTATACTGCAGGAATTTTCCATGGTGACAAGTTATGTTTAGTTCATAAGTTTAAAGCAAGAAACAGAAGATTAGTCAGCTATCAGATAGGGAGATCAAGAAGAGAAATGGACAATAAGGCAATATAGGTATATGGAAAAGAGTTAGGATTGTTCTTGCTTTATCCTTGGTAACATATGCCACAGTGGTAAGCAGGGACACAAAGCCAATGACTCTGTGGAGACAGAGCAATCAGAATGAGGACAGGAAAATGGAAATCATCACTGACAACTGAAGTGACACTCAGACTATACTGACAACAGTAGTGCAAATATTTTTGAACAGCTTGACCAATAAGTAGTCTAACCATGCTTTCAGGACAATGAACTCATCTTCTGGTAGAGAGAATCAGGGGCATTGGGAAGAAGTGTACCACTTCTTTTGAACTCCAGCCGATTTGCAGCACTGGCTTAAAATGCCCTTATATGGCACTTCCAAGTCAAAGGTGGGAGAAGGATACTCTCGGTTCAAAGGTGATTATCCCAAAGGAAGACACTAGCTTAATAAGCTGATTGAAGTCAGCAGATACTGTGATAGTAGATAATCTTCATTGTTGAAACTGGAAAAAAAAATACTGCAAACTGAATCACAGCACCTGAACATTTGACATCGAAAAACTCAGGAACAGATAGATATGAATTGACAGGGGCTGGAGGCTGTAAGATTTTTAGACATTAAGGCAGAAAAGTTCCAAAGGAACCTTCCAAAATGTTATAGGGCTAAGAAAAATAAAAGCTTTTGATAATTTGCAAATTGGGATGGATCATGAATAAGTCCATAAGGAAATAACTTGGGAGAGAAAGAAAGGTAATGCAGAATTCACTGTTTTTTCTTCTTTATTTGTAGTTTCTTTTAGGCTTAGCTTGGATGATATTCCTGCAAAGGAGACAGCTCAGTTTACAATTGGTCCTACTTAGACCTGGGCTCTGCTGCACAATGGCAAGAATAGTGACAAGAATAGTTCCAGCTTGGGACTGAGAGGCACTCAATTCAAGAGTCAGCTGACAGCCCAAGGATATTTCCACGGATTTCCATTTCTTTTGGGATTCTTTTAAGATTATTAGAGCTGGAATGGTACTTTCTTTCTCATGAGGTATGAAAACTGTTGATATGCTTTGAAAAAAAAGCCTTTCGAGGGGTTGTTATGTTAAAGCCACAGGGCGACAAATCGCATTAGCCTCACTGTGGCAAATTAATTCTCTGATGTTACTTGCATTGGTCTTCACGAGTTTGCTGCCTAGGCAGAGTCAGACAAAGAGCCGAATGTAGGAGAATTTTCAGGCTTCTCTTACAACTCCCAGTACTCTCTGGCTTCCTGGACCTGGTCCATGGGCATGGAGAAGTGAAGAAAGAGTAGGGAAAGAGAAGGAGAATAGTAGTTCAATTTGGTGGTGGTTGTGGAGAGCAAGATTGAAGTAGCCCACTTCCATAAATATTTGATAAGTACACCTGTGTATTTAAAATAACTGCTACTGCTGTAGCCTATGCTGGAAGGGCTAATGGGTTTGCTTAAGAGATGCCAGTAGTTATAAAGATCTAAATACTATTGTCATAAATGATAGCTATTCATCGGGTGATTCTTTATTTCACAAGAATGTATCTCTAGTGACCATGTTCCTTTATATATGTGGCTGTAGTTGCTTTCCAATGAATTATGCATGAGGTAGATATCACAAAGTCCCCTTTGCAGTAGGCTAGAGAAATTTATTTTCACTCTAGAGCCTTGTAATGAACTTTCAGCTCACGTCATTACCTAGATATTATTAGTGGCATTTACTTTCTACTATTACAGGGGCACTCACCTATATGAGATAGATAGGTATTTTTATATATATATACACACACATACACATATATAAATGTATGGAACAAATCCATTTATTTTCAATCATCTCCCATATATTTTAAACTAAATTAAAGTGGTGTAGGGCCTATGAGCATCCCCTTTTGTTATCAAAGACTCAGATTTCTGTTTTAGCCAATCTAAAAACAAATTGTTCTTCTCATTTTTTACCCTGCTGATAAGTATGAAAAAAAATACCACATGTTGTAAGTTAGCCTGTGATATGAGGATTATATTTTTAGGGATAAAGTAATAGGATACTTGCATACATTGACAGTCTCTTATTGTACCATGGCAACATAAAATAAACCTGAGGCTATTGCTTGCTCTGAGCTAAATAGCTTTTGCAAAACAATTAAATGACAACTCTGGGAATCCATCTCTGCTTTCCTGATGGATTTGAATACATAGCATATGTATATGCTCTCAGACAATAGCCTGAGACTCCCTGACACTCTCCCATGCATCTAGCACAAGTATGAGTCTTCCAGCAGTGAGGTTTCCTGCTAAGTGTAATCCATTCTACTCTTTTTTAGAGTCCCAAGACATTTATTAGAGTCATAATTTTTAAGAATTCAACCCATCCTTTGTAATACATAGGCATATCCTTGCTATGCTTCCGTATAAGAAACTAGAAAGGAACCCTACATTATTAATTGGTTTTCATAGATTTGAAAGCAGTTTCTGTATCTCTCTTTAAAGTTTATCTTAGGAAAGTGCTTCTAAACATAAAGAAAATATTCTGAATTTTAAGAGACTTTCCATGATTGAAAATGTCTTAATTTCCATATGGCTATTCCACAGATTCTTTCAATTCTTTGAAAATAATCAAATTAAAAATTTAACTATATATTATGTAAATTTAACTATATAATTATGTTTACCAAGACCAGTTTCTGAAAGGTGGATCAAACCTCATATAGATTACTTCTACTCAATATCTAGATAAAACTCATACAGGAAAGAAGAAAGGTCTCCCAGACACCAATCTTGCTTTACTCCTTTGAATGTTCATGATCAATATGCAGGATTGAACTTTTCACAATCTATTGAATTTTACTGTGCTGTCACCAGGCTTGAGCATCACCTATATCATTATGGAAACATCTGTGTGTGCTTTTTTTATATATTGTGATGCAAAGCAGTGAAATGCAACAGCAATTTCTGCATCTGCTTCTTTGAAGGCTGCTTTGGCTTCTGCTCATTAGTAGTTCATTAACTACAGTTAACCAGGGCAGTTCAACACTTGCAGTGAGAATTTCAGGAAAGCATGCAGTGACCATCTATTTTGTGCTTTACATAAGAAATCAGAAAAGGGTTCAAGAACAGCAGGAGGGAGTTCTCAACAGTCAGAAATGTTGACCTTCTGGTAATATTTGACATTCACCCCTGCACATGTGAAATCCCAGCAAAAAGGGTGATATTTCTGCAAGGAAAGCTGTTATTGTCAGGACTCTGATAAAATTCAGGCTTTATCATGATAAAGATTGCAAAGGAAGGGTATGTATTTTATTAGACAATTTGATACAGTTTGGAAAAGGGCAGAGAAGTTTTCACCAATATTTTTCAGGTTTGAAACATAAATCCAAATACCTTTGCTCTCCTCATGCTTCAGTGGCATAAAATATTCTCTGTGTAGCTGCAGATAGACTCAGAAAGGACCCTGAAAGATTGTACCATTGATGTCCCTACCCAAAGGAAAGTACCACCAAGAAGCAAATGTGTTGGTGTAGTGGCTTCAGCTACCCAGAGCAACTCCTATGTCAGAAGTGACTGAGAAGAGTGGAAAGCTGTATTTTATTTTTAAAAAATTCCAAATCCATAAAATCCCTCTATACACCAAAGACAGACAACTTTATATACTTACCTCTGCTTTGTGCTAAAAGCAAAATTCTTCAAATCCCAAAGAGCTGATGTGCTGGCTAATTATGAAACATGGGTGTATTTTTGATTCCCCTTGATAGGAGGAGCACAAGAAAAGAAATGCTTGCACTTTTCTGATAAGACAAGGAGTGATGCTGGACTTCTTAAAAATGGATGTTAGTATTGGCACTGTTAGGTCGTGTTATCAGGTCTTTATTTGATGAGACTCAAAGTCAGCCAGAGTGGGTGGGCAGCAGGCAGTGGGAGGTGGGCTGCCAGCTTGGTGCAGTGGAAGACCAGTGCTTGTTGTAGCAAGTGGGGACAGGTTGATCTTTATAATACATAACAGTAGCTATGAGACCAGAGTCTGTAGAGAGATAAGAGCTCACTGCTTATTTGTATTCCTTTCCTCTGGATATTTTCTGCAGATGAAATAACATTAAGCTGGCCAACTCCTGTAAATCATGTCATATTTCATATGTTGGGGGATTAAGGTAGATATTCTCATGGTGAGCTGGTCTTGAAGCTCTTCAGAGGCCTATTTAACCCACCTGATTCTCTTTTGTAACTCAGCTTCCCACCAGCTATGAAAAGCAGTCATGTTGAAATAACTTAAGGTGGAATACAGAAAAAATGGGTTTCCTTGAGATTTTTCATTTATTTTACTGAATATGAGGCCTAAAATAACTCATAGAAGATGCCTTGCAAAACCTTTTTACTACAAGTATTTAAATTTCACAGTTTGGGCTGAGCCATGCATGTACATAAGTCATATTTTGAAAAGAGACATTCAAAGAATACTAAGAGATTCAGTATTAAAAAAGTTCATTCCTTTTGTAAGAAACAGCTACCAGAATTTGTCATAATCATATATTATAACTCTTGGGCTAACCATTTTGGCTAAGACACAATTCTTTCTGTACTCACTACTGTTGATAGGGTACATATATTTGGTATTTTCTGCTGTCCTGAAACAAATGAAAGAGAAAGCAAAGTTTTTCTTGATGTGTGAATTGCACATAAAAAATGCTTTTCTATAGTTGGTCATTTAAGAAAGCAGCAGACAAACTGAAAATCAACTGATAACTGCTTTCTGCTGGCTCACCCTGCAAAGCAGTGTGCCTTATTTTTGAGAATTCATTTTCTAATTTTTTTCTCAAGTTGTCCTGAGTGTTCAGAGGTGAACCCCAAGAAGTCTGGCTGTATAAATCACGTGTTGTTCAACACCATCTGTTTTTATGATACAATAGACAACATTTCAGGTGTCACCCTCATTGTCATTGATGGCAGCAAACAGCTATTTTCTCCTAGTCATCTCTTCTCACTACTTTTGCCATCAGTCTCTTCACTGAGTAGTAATCCAGGAACAGGAAAGTTAACAGCTTGCCCGCACAGATGTGTTGGAACATGGATTGGCATAAGAGGGTTTGAATATTTCAGTCTCAGGGTGCAAGTATATGTGTGTGTATGTGTATATATATATATGCATGCACCTGTGTATGGATATATGTTTGTGTACAAGTGTGTTCAAAACACACTGCAAGAGGTCCTGGTATGGTGCCCCCATACTGTTCCAGAGGATGCCCACATGGCAGCAGTGACTGGGACCCCTCACAGGCTCCTAGAAGACCCCTCAGAGATTTTCTCTCAGATACCAGAGGGGTAAGGGGCTTGCTCATTTGTCTCCCTTGACAGATGGAGTTATTTACCTGCCTTCAACCTCAAAGCTAGCCTTCTTCAAGCTGCTTGTCAGCCAACACTCCAGCCCCATCATGGAAGCATCTCTCTGAGTTAAGTTGAAGACTCCATCTATCTCTTTTCAACAGCCTGCAGTAGGACTGAACTTTCCCTCTGACTTTCCCTCTCACAAGGGCAGTGCAGCAGACTGGATCGATCTTTCCTTGTTCTTTGGCTGCTGAAAGCATTTGCACCATTTCACAATTAGAGGTGAAGAAATTTTTACAAACCCATTAAATTATTTTGCAGTGACAAGAAGTGCTGTCCTTTTGTATTGGCAAGGTTTTGGTTGTGGTTTGTGCTGCAAAAAGACACCAGGAGCTGCCTGCCCGATGTCACACAGTACCAGTTCTGGACAGCTCTAAGGTGGACTCGTCACTGCCCAAAGCTGAACACAGCAGTGACCATGGAGGACCTCATGCCAGAGGTCTCTTGAAGAGACCTGAAGCCTGCAGAGAGACCATGCTGGAACTGTGGTCTGTGGAGAGAACTCCATGTAGGTGCAGGTTTTCAGGTAGGACCTCTGACCCATGAGGGACATGAGATATTCCTGAAAGGCTCCGCACTGTGCAAAAGAACCCAAGCTGGAGAAATTCTTCAAGAACTGCATCCAATGGGAAAGACCGACATCGGAGAAAGTTGTAAAGAACTGTATCCTGTGGGAGGGACTCCGTGCTGGAGCAGGGGAACAGCATGAGGAGAAAGGAGTGGCATATACAAAGTGTTATGATTTGACCACAACCACAATTCTTTCTCTTTTTTTAGGGAAGGGTTCAGCATCTTCTATTGTATCCTCATTTAGTATGCAATTAGTAACTATTACCTCAAGAAGACTCGAATGAAATACTAGTCAATTTAAAGCTATGTTCCACAGAGAAATGTAGTTTATGGGTGGCTGCTATATCAAAAAATAGTTAATATCGAAAACTGTCGCACAGATTGGGAGTGAAACACAGCTGCTTGAGAGAAGATCAATTGCACTATTCAATTTTAATCTGACCTGTGGGACATATTCTGACCAAAATGCTCTCAAACTTTGATACCTTAATGACTGAGATATGGAAATACAAGTTTTTATAGCACGAAGGGATATACCCTGGAATTGTTTCTCTAGAACTATTTGATTAACATCAGAACAACAGAATTAGTCAAATCTGCTTTAAATTTACTGTGACGAGACTTCTGGAGTACTTTTATGCTCAGGGACTCTAAAATCTGTCAGTGTTGGAGTCAAAGACATGATGAAAGGTTTTGTAAGCACCCAAGCTCGATCTACCAAATGCAGTTGAATACTGATATTAGCTTTCCAAGCACTTTCCTCTAGTCTCAAATTGACTTACAGCCTTCACTAATCCACAAATTGCGGTAGAAGTCCACACTGCATTACCAGCTTTACTATTATAAACTAGACATGAATATGCTTTGGCTATGCTGAGCTCACGTCTTTGACTGCAGCAAAAACTTGCTGTAAAACCTGTAGTCAGGAGAGTCCCTTTCCTGGACACAGGACAATCGAGTTCAGTGGACCCTGCTGGTTCTCAGGTTGTCCAGAGATTGCATGTCTTTATCTCTAAGGTCTGCCTGTTGTAAGGAAATTTGCACAAGTAGAGCTATTTATAATGCTAAGGTAAGGCACAACTTTCATTCTGCAAAATGAGAGAGCAAACTGCCCCAGAGCTTGTCTGTTCTGCACCAACACAGTGAATCTGCAGTCAGGATTGCAATGGGGAGTTGCTGAAACAGGGCTTTTCTTTACAGTGCTCAGACCCTTAGTTTAACATTTAACTAACCATATCCAAAAGTGATTTTGAAACTAAGGCTCAAGTATGTTAAAAAGAGGACGGGATTACTGCATGTAAAGTTGATTTATTAGTGTGGATGGTCAGAAGGATGTAAGAACTGATCCATGGAAAGAAAACCAGAGAAGGGAGATCAATTTGTTTGTGAATATCAGTTCCAGAATTAATGAAGCCTGCTTTCCAATGAGTATATGTCTAATGGTTGATTGACTTTTTAATTAAATAATACCAAGGCTGTAACATGAACTCAAACCTCTTAAGACCTTAGTGAAACTACATAGGGGACACTGCCTGACTGGAGTCACTCATGTCTAGGGAGGTAAGAACTAAGACCAAAAAAACTCTCCACATTTCCCTGCACAGCTGACTACTAAGATAATGAGCTGTGCTCCCATTCCTTAAGAAAATAAGCTTAAAATATATAATTAAAATGGGCAAATACCTTTCTGATAAAACTGTTTATTACAGACATCCCTTGGTTTATGTATTATGTTTCTTTCCATCATCTTTTGTCTCTTTTACTTTACACTGTACATTCTGCAGGAGAAACACTATATCTTCTGCTGGTCTGAAAAGCACCCAGAATATTTTGAGATCCTAGAACAGATGGATGTCAGCTATAGGCTATTTACCAAAGCTGAACTCAATTTGCGGTGCGCCGGGAACTTCAGAGAGAGGTTCGAGGCAGACAGACGGACGGACAGAGGTTTGGCAGTCCTGTTTTGGGGAATGGGGGCGGGGGGA